>CM076582.1:378255223-378460748 GCA_034641835.2 Pinus albicaulis
GTCGGTATGGCTGTAATCATAGGTAGACCAAGTCCCCTACCTCAAACTGTCTCTCCACCCGACCTCTATCGGCATACAGCTTCTGCTGGTTTTGTGCTGTAGCCATATTATCCTTAAGAGCTCGGAGAATGTCCTGACTCTCTTGGATCCAAATCTTGGCTCTAGGAGCCTTGCTAGCACCGAACATCACATCAGCAAAAGATAAGGAATGATACCCATACAAAGCATAAAATGGCGACATACCAATGGACATGTGATGTGTCGTGTTATAGCAGTACTCCCCCAAATGCAACCACTTCAGCCATGCTCACTGTTGCCCACTAACATAGTTATGCAAGTAGCCCTCCAGCCACTTGTTAACTATCTCCGTTTGTCCATCTGTCTGTGGGTGATAACTGGTACTCGGTGTCAACTCCGTCCACAAGGTTGAAAGGTTCCCACCAAATCCACCCATGAAGCAGTTGTCCCTGTCACTGATGATGGTCTTAGGAAGACCATGCAACCTAAAAACCTCTCGGAAGAAAAACTCAGCCACCTGTGCTGTTGTGTAGTGCAGATATGGCGAAAAGGTGCACATACTTTTTCATTCGATCAACGAATACAAAGATACAATCCTTGCCCTGCACCATGGGCAACCCTGTGATGAATTCCATCGATATGCTCTCCCATTTCCCCTCCGAAATGGGAAGAGGCTGCAACAGTCCTGTGGGATGTCTCATCTCCCCCTTGTTCCTCTCCGAGCTGCAAAAATCGCACTCCTTCACGTCCCGGAGTACGCGTCCTCCTGAGCTCCTTCAATGAGTATGTCTCTCTAATGGCCCCGTAGGTTTTGGTAAACCCCCTCGATGGCTTGGATGCCAATGAGACTGCAGATGCTCTGAGTATTCTTTCTGCCGAGATTTCTCGCAGTTGAAGATCCTATTCCCTGTAGTAGATGATCTCATCGACCACCCTGTACCTATCATCCGCCACCTGTCCATCCAGAACCTCACATGCAAATCTGTCCTTGGAGTACTCCACTAAAAGTCGAGCCCTCCAATCTGTATCCAAGCTCATAAGAGATAACATGGTTGGTCTACGTGAAAGGGCATCTGCTACCACGCTATTCTTAACCTTGACATACTCAATGTCAAAGTCATATGCTTGGATCTTACTAATCCACTTCTGTTGCCTCTCCTGTAACTGCTTCTGCTCCAAAAAGAACTTGAGGCTGTTGTGATCAGTCCTCACCCTGAACCTGTTCCCTACCAAATACTGCTAGAATTTGGCCAGTGCGTGCATAATGGCCAACATCTCCTTGTCGTATATAGAATACAACCTCTCGTGTGGAAGGAGCTTCCGGCTTCCCAAACTTATAGTTCGTCCCCATACATCAATATCACAATGATCCCTCCGACACATCACACCAGACAAATGGTCAAGGTAAAATCTCATAATGTACAATATGGCGGCCACTGATCACCTTGACTGCTTCAAAGGCTCGTCAGGTCAGACACCAGACTAACTCAAATGCCCCCTGCTTCACAACTTATATGTGGGGTGCAAAGAAGTCGTGAGTGTTTCTCGGGGATTTAACACCCAGATCGTGGGCTGGATCCAACCTCCACAGAGCAGGGGCGTACTACTTAACAGAGACTCGCACGATCATGCACATTCATAAAAACTAAATAGAGCAGAATGAGAGGTTTACCCGTTGGTCCTACGTTTGGAGTAGATCCACGTGGAGTTCAAACTCCCTGCAACCGTCCTTCCTCCTTAACCTGAAATACAAGAAGAAACCAGCACAAAGGACAAGTTGTACAGCATATTTCTACTCTATATGTTAGTGATATTCATATAAAACATTAAATAAATCATAATGAATGCTTGTATAACAAATATTCTCATACATAAAAGCATACACTAACACGTTTATTTCGGGAACAGCATGATACTTCTGTATTATAAATAGTACGTACAAAAGTAATCAAGTGGAGAGATCACCTGATCCTTCCAAGGCCTTCGCAGACCGTCGTCTGGATCCGTCCATCCCTTGCCTCGCTAAGACTCCTTCCAAACTGGTGCATGATCAGCATATAAAGTGGATGTACATCTCAAGGAACAAGGGTTTCCCCGAAATGTGGGAAGTGCAGAGGCACGGGAATATCAATTTGGGATAGGAATAATGAATAGCTAGATACACCATTGCTTAATTTTCTCCTTTAATTACAGAGCACTGGCTAGTCCATAGTCCCTGCAAGTAAGCCAAAGAGTTGGAAACAGCTTTTTGGCCACGGGTCAGGTGGTTGAACCACCAGGCAATCATCAACCCAAATGCTGGAATTAGGGATTTTTATATATTTTTAATCATTAAAATGTCATACGCGAAAAGAATATCATGAGCACATGAATTCACTGATAGTCGCGTATGGAGGATTTTCCACTGTTTTTATGTGAATTTGTCCAAGTCTGTAGGAATGGGTGCCCATAAAGCCATGAAGCAATCATGAATCATGTCAAGGTGAGAAATGATGCTATAACAGATGCCCCCTAATATATGAGGCCAGAAGGGGTACATGATGGCCGAAATGTATTATGCACATAGAAAGAACTTCGCAAGGACAAGAGAGGACTTCACCAGATTTCAGCCTGCCAAAAACCAATGAAAGAAACCAGAGAGTCAACACATGCTGAGGCGGGCATACCCATGCTCAGTCCAAAAATACATCATATATATAGAAAGTACTGAATAGATCCAACATGTATACAAGTATAACTGAACTGAAAATACATAGTGAATCATCTGAGCAGGGCCCGGAAAGACAAGTCTGTATCAATGTCCAAGTATCACATATATAAAGCTGATCAAAGATAGTGCAACTGGATGTCTGATCAAGTAACTGAATCTCCAAGTACCGGATCATAAGAGGCGGATCAAACGGTACAATCACGCACCTCGGGGATCAACATATAAGATGCTGCTGTGCTGAACTGCAACATATAAGGGTGGACGGCAACACTGGCAGAAACTGAGAGAACTGTCAACAGTGAACCGAGAAATGCTGATGCAACCCGAGGTCTTCACCGATCACAACGGCACAATTCTACACACCGGGAATAAATGAGCTGAAGTCGACCATGTGAGAAATCGTTGGATTACCGGGCAATGATGTTTCCCGTTAACCAACGCGAGACAACCCACCGATAATGATAATGAGTGTCAAGGTGCCCCAGTACAATCTGACAAGTGTGAATGAATGAGTTGGAGTCGAACACTTGAAAGAATCTACCAATCAGGAGGCAATGATGAATCCCCACTGTCGATAGCGAAGAGTCTGCCACTGATGACTGCAAACCCTAAGGTACTCACAAAAAGACTCTAGACCTTATTCCCAGAGCAATGAGTCGGAGTCGATGGGAAAAGATCTGCTGGAAGGAAGGCATTAAGGCATCCCACATCAGTCCAGCGCGAGTGTAACCCGCATGCCAAGATTTGGAAGGAATCGGACGAAGTAGAGTGATGGAACCAAAACCGAAGTACGTTTCCGACGTGCACAAGATGAAGCTAGCGCACGGAAGAAACCCTCTGAACCAACCAATAATGAAAGCTGACACAGAGGCGAGAAATCCACCGATAGGGTCAAATGGAAATCCAGGTACTACACGAATCCCAAGTGTGATAATGTGTGCTGACGTCGAACACAGGGGAAACCACTCAGTCAAAGACCCATGATGATGATCAAATGCTGAGCACGAGGTCACCTATCAATGATGGAAATAGGCCCAAGGTGCGGCTCTAGGCTTGCTCTCAGAGCAATGTGTCGTAGTCGATAAGAGACAAACCCACCGGCAAGAAGTCAACCAAAACCGAAGTACGTTTCCGACATGCACAAGATGAAGCTAGCGCATGGAAGAAACCCTCTGAACCAACCAATAATGAAAGCTGACACAGAGGCGAGAAATCCACCGATAGGGTCAAATGGAAATCAAGGCACTGCACGAATCCCAAGTGTGATAATGTGTGCTGACGTCGAACACAGGGGAAACCACTCAGTCAAAGACCCATGATGATGATCAAATGCTGAGCACGAGGTCACCTATCAATGATGGAAATAGGCCCACGGTGCGGCTCTAGGCTTGCTCTCAGAGCAATGTGTCGTAGTCGATAAGAGACAAACCCGCCGGCAAGAAGTCAATGGGGACCTTCTCAAACCAGCACGAGCAGAAGATCAAAACATCTGATGTGATAGAACATGATACCGACAAGACCGGGAAGGCCGACTGAATAATGAGTCAAGAGACACCGCAGAATGGCCGACTCAGGCTAGACTTCCCTTGAACAAAAGCACGACTCTGTGATGACCATGGCAGTAAAAAGTGACACTGTATAAGTCTGTCTTGCAAGAGGCAAAACAAACTCTCCATATGATTGGAAGAGATAACCAACCGGGGGAGAACTGACAAGTGAAACATGGTAAAGGCTGAACCTAGGTCAAAAACTAGAACCATCCCAAATGAAGGAAATATATATAAGTATATGTGCTTTGTTCAAGGGCGACAAAACTGACTCTGTACTGCCATCAAAATAACGAAGATACATCCCATTCCCGCTCTTTTTGTTATATTTGATTTTTTTGTCTTTTTCATATAATAAGCCTAAAAAAGAATAAAAGAATGCCATGGTACAATGGATAGAACGAGTATCAGAAAATCAGATGCACTAGTTCCTGGGACTGGAACAATCCTATGCTCAATGCAAGGTGGCGAAAACTGGTAAGTGATACTCAGAGGAACATTCCATCCATGGGTACAAAGGTGTCAAGTCGTGATAGCTAAGTGCATGCAATGGTTAACTTGTACATAAAGTCAAGGTCAAAAGTTGGCTTAAACATCGAGTCCAAATGAAGCCGGCTAAAGGCCAGGATAAACAAGTAGCCAATATGCAATGCAATAATACAACTTAACGACACCAGGGAGCCTCTAGGGTAATAGCCAGAAAAAATGATAAGTGATGAAGAAGAAGAATGAAGCTTCAACACATAAGACATGGCGGGACTAAAGAGGACTCCCGAGCCTACATAAAACGCAGCATGGGCAACAAGTGATAGCGAGGAGCTAACTAGGAAGCCCATGTAAAGGAAGGCTCTACCATCAAGTCATGATTAAATAATCGGCGAGTGAAATGGGTGTAATACTCATGACATGATGGGATCGACCCTAAGGCAAGTGATCAGTATGGAGGCTAGTATGCAAGATGCAACGGAGAGTGATTTCCCTAACCTATATGCCAGTGAAGATCATATACCTGCCGTGAAGAGTCGGAAATCATGGATCAAAAACCGGGAAAAATCTCAAAATCGTCAAAATGTACCTGAAAACATACCAAACCGGGCACTTCCAAGCAATCGAGTTATACAACATAAGATAGATCGAAAAAAATAAGCATAAGGAATTTTTGCGAAAATTTTCAACTTTTTAGCCATAAATAGACAAATTACCTCTCATTTGGTTCATTATTGCATTTGCTGATTTGGAAAAAGTGCTCTGGAGCTAAAAACTTGTTTCGTCAAATCAGGAACAACCGACCGTCGGAACTCAGCGAAACTTCAGGTAGGCTCCTTAATCATCCTGTTTATTCATTTTGTCCGTTTGGAAATTAAAATTAAGTGATTTTTTGCTTTAAAACCCTTGCTAAAAATTGCGTATCTGCGCATACGCGGGTTTAATGAAGGCAAGTCGTGTATACACGCGACTGTGCACAGGAAAAGTCGCGTATGCGCAGGTCTGATTGCAAAAAAGCGTGGCTAATGAAAAATTTGATGAAATTTCTCAAAATGACCATCTCATGGAGGGAACGTGAGCATAGCGCAATAGACCAAGAGGTCATGCAGGATCGCGCAACACAAAATATCCTCCGAAATTGCGGGTTGTTCAAATTATTTAAAATGCCCAATATGAAAAGCAATGTGTGGTTGCTTGAAATGCTCGTAAATTACTGGGAACCAGATCAGGATTGCTTCATAATTGATCAGATGCCACTACTCATTGAATTGGAGGATATATATTTCATCACTGGACTCTCCAGGAGGGGAGAACCAGTAGACCTGCACGGAAAACCCCTGGGAGGGTTAACCGTGGAAGATTATGTCCATGTATATTGCGTAGATAATTCCAAAAAGGTTGGAACGCAGATTGCAATTAGAGATATCAGGGATTTGCACATGAAGATCCTCCTTTTCACCATCAGCAGAGTGGCAGGATCTGCCTCACTACATCAGGCATCCAGGACGCAAATGAGTATAGCTGTAGAGTGTTTGACTCATGTTTACGATTGGTGCACAGCCCTGCTACTGAACATGAAACAACAACTAACCTCCATTCACCAAGCAAAGACTAAACATTTTGGCTATGGGACCATTTTTACAACATTCTTCTTTGAGAGGATTCCATCTTTGAGACCCAGAGTCATCTCGACTATCAGTAGCCCGCAGGACCCAAGAATTGCCCGTTGGGCAAACATGATGAAGAGACTGGGGGGTAGTGAGGTACCTCGGACCACGTGGAACGATGAGTTCTTCCTGTGGTGGGGAGAACATATCATCGCAGTGGACGACTATCCCTATGCCGGGATGGATTTCCGTGGAGATCCAGATCTAGTTCTTCCACCTGGCACAGCATGGGGAGCAGTCGGTAAGTTTTGCAAAAATTTTGACTTATATAATTTTTTTGGATTTTTTCAAATATGTATGAAAAAATGAAAAATAAACATGTTTTTGATTGGATTCATAATGACTGACAATTTAAAATGATCATGTTTCAGATGTTGGACCAGTTCGTCCTGAGGGCCTACCGCGCCATAAGCGCCACAGAGGTGAGGCAGAGACAGTGGATTCCGACAGGACTCTCCAGGCCGTGCAGAGAAACTTGGAGGGACTGACCCGCCAAATCCCTATGGCTGCCGTGGAGGACTTGCTGGAAGCCGTCCAGAGACGGGTTGTAGGAGTACCCCGAGACTGGGTTAGATTATTCCGCCGAGTGGCCGCTGCAGTTATGTTCTATAGGAACACGACTTCTGGGCAGGGTCCTCAGGAGTAGACAAATTTTATATATTAGATGATTGTATATTCTTTTTTGAGACTGAACATGATGGGGCATAAGCCCAAATTTTGTACGAGATTATGGATCCAAATTTTGTAAAGTTTTTTGACACTCCGATGATATATATACAGCGATATTTGATGTGATGAGATAAATGTATCAAATGTATGATGTTTTTATTTATTGTATTGAATGATTAATATGCCAATCTAAAGCTTGATTAGCTAATGAGTCAGCAAACCAATTGTCAGCTCGAGGAATATGAATGAATGTTAAAAATTGAAATGACCTTTGTAACAAATGTACCCTCAAGAACAATCGTAATAAAAAAGGATCTCGTACCCGATAAGTGTTGTTCAACTGCGACACCACCAGCTGGGAGTCCAAGAAAACTACCAACGAATCAACACCCAAAGATATTGCCTCCGAGAGTAGATGAATGACTGCAGTGTATCCTGCTACATTATTGGAAGCAGGACCAATGCAGACCCCTCTTGATACCAACAGCTGACCGGAAGGATAATGAAGCACCCAAGCCGCGGAAGCTAAGTTTCGGGTGTGTCTACTAGCACCATCGGCGAAACCAAAATGACTCATGACATCCAACACAACCTGCCAAAGCAGATCAAAAACATCATCACCTCATCAAAAATCGAAAATCAATCAGATATGTACAAAGCAAAAAACTACTATATACAAAGCAAAATGCCAGGCCAAAGCCTAGGCATAATACTTCTTCAAATAGAGCCCATTTCGGGGCTCCGGCAACTCATTCCCTTCGAAATCAACCAATGTATATGCTCCTTTCTTAAGGACTTTTTTAATGATATAGGGGCCATACCACATCAACTTAAACTTTCCTGCCCCCAAGGCATCTTTTTCTTGGGCATAGACCAAAACAAGGTCACCTTCGGAAAATACCCTAGGCTTAACCACCTTATCGTACTGAACTTTGACTCAGTTTTTATGCGCTTCATTCATCGTGGCAGCATCCCGACGCTGGTCATCGAGATGTTCCAGATGAAGAAGCTGCTCTGCCAGACTAGAAGTGTCAGGAAGAAGCTCAACAACTAATTTAAGAGAAGGAATCTCGCATTCAATAGGAAATATGGATTCCACCCCGTGGACTAACTGAAATGGAGTAAAGCTAGTTGCAGTTTTCACTGACGTCCTGTATGCCCAAAGTGCAGGATATAGCATAATATGCCAGTTGGATCTATGTTTATCAATTATCCTTTGAAGAATTGTCTTCAAGGATTTATTCACGGCTTCCACTTGCCCATTGGCCTGAGGATAATATGGAGATGAATGCTCCTGCCGAAAACCCAATTTGAGAGCCAACTCAGCCATCATACTATTCTGAAAATGACTGCCATGGTCAGTGACAATCTCTCTAGGTATACCAAAACGAGCGATAACTTGGTTGAAAAGGAACAAAGCTGCAGTCTCACCATCGTTCCCAAAAGTAGGCATAGCCTCGACCCACTTCGTAAAGTAGTCTACTGCTACGATAATGTACTTGTGACCTTTTGCTGAAGGCGGGTTACAAGTAGTAAAATCAATACCCCACTTTGTAAAGGGTCCGACAGTAATGACTGGAAAAAGTGGAGCTGGATGAGCGCGCATTTTTTGAGTATACACCTGACAAGGATGACACCTTTTGACCGATTCAATACAATCTTTGAAAATCGAGGGCCAAAAGTATCCAGCACGCAAAATCTTTTGGGCTGTAGCAAGCCCAGATAAATGACCCCCACAAGCTCCACTGTGAGAATCATTGAGCATAGCCTCAACTTCTTCGAAAGTTAAGCAGCGTCTTAGGATTGAATCAACCCCTCGACAGTATAAAGCATCACCAATAATCAGATAATTCTTGGCTAAGTGACGCAGCTTACGACACTCATCTTTCAAAAAAGTGGAGGGAAACTTCGCAGTCTGGAGATACACAATGATATCCCCATACCAAGGATCTTGTGGAGAGATTAGAAACAAGTGTTCGTCCGGAAAGGACTCATCATAGATCATCTCCTCTCCACAAGGAAACTCGGAGATCAATTCCACAAAGACTAATGACTTCTTGGATTTGGCAGACATGAACTCGAGATCAAATTCCTGTAAAATCACAATCCATATATTATATTTGCCCCCAATCACTCGCCTACTGAGGAAAAACTAAAATGGATTGGCAGCTGCCAAGACATAAGTTTTGCGGAGAATAATGTAATTCCGGAGTCGCTGCACAGCATGAACTGCTGCTAAGGCTAATTTTTCTATTGGAGTGTATCGAAGTTCAGGTCCTACTAGTCCTCGACTAAGGTAGTAAATAACATGCTCTGCAAGAGCATCATCTTCCTGAACTAGAACCATACCGATGGTAGATTCTTCTGTAGCCAGATACAAAAGAAAATCTCTGCTATAATCAGGTGGACTCAGTAAAGGAGCAGAGGTCAATGCCTTTTTCAAAGCATCGAACGAGCATTGAGCGTAGTCGTCCCAAAGAAAAGGAACTCCTTTCTTCAATAGTCTCATATATCCCTTTGTAATCTCAGCATAATTGACGATAAACCTCCGAAGAAAATTAGACTTTCCTTGGAGACTTTGAAGCTGACGGATGGAAGACGGGGGAGGCAACCGAAGTATTGCCTCAACCTTGAAGGGACCTACGCTTATCCCTTCCCTAGACACAATGAATCCCAATAGCCAACCGGATGTAACCGCGAAAACGCACTTGTTCGGATTCAATCGAATTTTATAAAAACGACATCTTTCAAATATTTGTCGGAGGTGACCAGGATGATCCATCCTCTTTCGAGAATGAGCAGCTAGATCATCTAAGTATGCCTCGATAATCTTCTTGATGTCGTGGAAGGCATAAGAAATGGCCCGCTGAAAGGTAGCTCCAGCATTTTTAAGACCAAAAGGCATTTTCTTGTATGCAAACGTACCCCAGGGACAAATAAATGCAGTCTTATGTTGATCTTCAGGATGGATAGCAATTTGATTATATCCAGAGAAACTGTCCATGAAGGAGAAAATCTCGTTACCGGCACACTCGTCAATAATCTGATCGATGAATGGTGTGGGGTAATTGTCTTTAGGACATGCCTTATTTAGGTCTCTGAAATCGATGCACACTCGAATCGTTCCTTGCTTTTTATCAACGGGAACGGGGTTTGAAACCCATTCAGTCAGAGGAACTGGGAAAATGAATCCCGCCTTAAGCAGCTTTTCAACTTCAGCCTTGATAGCTGCTGCCTTCCTAGGATTAACCGGACGAAGTTTTTGCCTGACCGGCTTAGCGTTTTCATACGTCTTGATCTCATGCTGGACGATAGATGGGTCTATGCCAGGCATTTCCTCATAAGACCAAGCAAACACATCCCTATACTCTTTGAAGAGCTCGGTATAGATTTGAACCTCTTCACGGGAACATTCAGCTCCAATGAAGACATTCTCGATAATGTTGGGATCCCTGGAAATGTTCACCGGGATAGTAGGAGAGATCACAGCCATGTTCCCTTCAGCATATACCTGTGTTGGTGCTAAAGGGTTCAAGACTGGGTGAACAGGACCAGGAGACTGAGGACTTAGAAAACTAGTTTCAACTTCGTTCAAGTCAGGTAGGAAGTAAGACCGATGATGCAAGTCATCCCACGGTCTATCTATACCAGTCATGGCTTCCAGGATTGCCTCTTCAGATGGAAGAGTGGTATCAAGACAATCCTGGGCCGAAGAAGAACTAAGCGTCCAAGCCGGAGCCACATCACCATCCAACTCTTCCGGTGAAAGAGGAGCTGGAACGGATTCTGCAGTGTCAACAATAGACTGATATGCAATCTCAGCTGCAGAAATCGGAAATGCCATTCCGCCCACTTGACCTTCCGCTAATGTGGCGGTAGGGGAAGGTAAGGTCCAAGGGTCCGAAAAATAATGAGTTCGAAAGAACTCTCTTCGAAGGGGAGCCTTGGAGGATGAAATAGCATTAATATGCACCGTAGGAGGAGGAAGATCAAAAGTACCCATCAGGGAAGAATACATTCCAACTCCTAGATTCTCAACAGGCGCCTTAGTATTGTCCAACTTAGGAACAGATGAGTCAGAAGGCGCATTCAGGTCTACAGGAGGACAGTCCAGTTGATCCACCGTAACTATCCTCCCTTCGTGGGGGAAACATACTATTCGAAATAATGAGGATGCAATGGCATCCATCTCATAAATCCAGTTCCTCCCCAACAAAAGGTTGTAGTCCAAGGCTACATCCACTACCTCAACCTCTATGTTAACGGTTTTTCCCCCAACACAGATGGGCAAAGCCGAGACAATACCATGGGGTCTGTGAGAATCACCATCGAACGTAGTAAGAACAGTGCTATATGGAACAGCTTTGGGAGATCCAAGTGTCTTCCAACATGTGAGAGACATCACGCATGTAGAAGCACCCTCATCAACAACCGTTCGAAAGATATTGCACTTCCGATACGACGATTTAATGTGAAAAGCCATGTGATGAGGAAGTCTCTTCTTAAAATTAGTCATATCAAAAGTAATCAGAAGAGAGTTTTTCGGATCAATAGCCCCAATGGCAGTGAGCAAAGCACTGTGCTGAGCCGGACAAGACTGGAGTACCTCTAAAGCTGACATAGCACAAGGACTCTGCGCCAGATCTTCTACAATCGAGTAGTTCTGGGCAGCCCTCGCGTTCGGATTAATCGTTGACCGCTTAGAAGATGCTTTTGGCATCCGAGGCATAGAATAAATAGTTGGCTTCGTGATGTGAAGCGGCTCAGTAGCATCAGGAACTTCCTTAGCTTTCGAAGATTCCTCTCCTCCATAATCATGGGATCTCGTAGCGACATCCACGTGAGCACTCATCATAAAGATGTTCGATGGAATTTCCCCTTCCTGGGTACCTCCAGAGGAAGCCCCAGGATTTTGGTTCGCACCAAAAACTAATTGCTACCCTTGGGGAAAAGGGTTTGTTAGCACAGCCTGGGAACTAGAATAACCCTGCTGGGATAACAGGCGCTGAGCATCCTGAATTTTAGGGCAAAGGTGTGTGAGATGGTCTCCAGCACAAAGCTTGCATGGAAACTTCACTTTCTTTTTCTCCTTTTGACCCTCACCAACACGTTCGTTGGTTTTATTTGCATTGCCCTTCCTGTTCTTGCCCTTCTTCTTGTTATTTCGTCCCTTTTTCTTCCCATCGGATTGTTGATTTCCTTTGGGATCAGAAGCTTGGACATCATTTATGGACAAAGACTGGGAAGGTGATGAATCAGCAGGCACAGCCTAACCAGAAGGAGCAGATTGTAAAGACAACTGTTGCAGTTGAGAAAGCAGGCTGGCTGCACTACTATTGACCGATCCGACAAGACCGTCACCATGCGGACCAGGTTTGGGTTTTGATAAATCCAATTTGGAGCGAGGAGCATTGGGAAAATACTTATAAAGCATCCCAGACTGAGAATAAACATCGCTTCTAATCGTCGTCCCCAAAGATGGCTCCTGCTTCCCTTTAAAATACCGTATAGGGATACATCCTTTGAAATATCTGACTGCAGAGATTTCAAAAACCACTCGAGAAGGAATTCACCCGGAATATGAGCTTTGATAAGCCTCTTCCTTATCCTCCATTCCTGAATGTGATCAGAAATGTGAGTTGCCTCATCCTGCTTAAAATTAGACAGGAGTTCTGTCCCAGCCTCAGATTTGACAGGCAACTTAAAATGGTTAAGAAATGTGACAGCCAGCTCTCCAAATGTAGCGAAACTGCCCCCAGTGAGCTCTATATACCATTTGCAAAGACGCGCTAGGGTGCGTTGAAATAATCTTAACCTAATCGAATCATCGATCGTGTGAGTTCGAAGAACACCATAAGTGGAAAGTGGTGATGTGGTCCGCCGTATCCTCTCCATCTACCTTCAAACTTTGGAATGTCTCAAGGAAGTTTGGTCGGGACCGGAGGCCACCCCAGACTATAACGAATCAGGTCATTAGTCAACTTCGACAGATCTGGCAAGTTTAACGTTGCCAGAAAAGATAAGCGAGGCAGAGCCTGAGGATTCCATCCTTCATGGGATGGATTCCCAACATTCTGAAAAGAATAGCCTGGATTTGATGAGGCACCAGGTTGCCAGAAAGGACTCGTAGAAAATGGAGAAGAACCTCCTCCCCACGCCGAGTTACCAAAGCCCAGACCAGTTCCCCCAGCTGAAGTATTAATTGAAGAGGAGATCCCCTGATAGGGGTTCCAAGCATTAGACAGAGGAGAAAAGGACTGATAAGCACTCGATGAGGGGAAAGAAGCATTCCCTTGATGACCTGCATAAAACTGATTCCCTGCCCCTGCTGTAGTAAAGACAGGATTCCATCCCGTAAAAGTAGTCAAACTTTGCCCCCCAGACCAAGGGTTGAAACTCTGGGTCTGGGACATAAACAGAAACGACCCTAAAGAAGGATTGGAACTAGGAATGTGCCCATTCCCAAAGGTGAAACCCTGAAACGAAGCTGATCCACTAGCCATGTTAGACATGGGTGTAGATCCAGCTGCACTGGCGGAAAAGAAAAAAGAGGGATTTTCACTAATGGACATCCCTGAACAAAAGGGACCAGAATGAGAAGCATTTTCTTGGGTGAACCCAGAGCCAAACACAGCAGCACTAGAAGAAATTGAAGATGAAGCAATAGTGCCCCCTGCTTCAGCAGAAGCAGGGGTCTGAATGCCTGCAGCTCTCACGGTAGAAGCCGCGTTCCCAGTCGTGGCCATCGAAAGATAAGAATGATACGGAAGATTCGGCGGTCTCTCAGACTCCGGTCCGATGTACTTAACAACAAACGGATAATCAGGAGGAAGAGGAGACGGACCTGTAGCAGGAGACTCGGGTATATCTTCTATCTGAAAATCTTCTTCCTGAGGAAAAAACACTCGCGAGGTGAGCGGAACGCTCCTCTCGGAACTGAAACTGGAATCAGCTACGAAGCCTTCAGACCTCTGTGGAGGATCACTCTCCACCGCGTCAGATGCCATAGGGTGGTAACCACCGCAACACCTCCTACGCCTTCTCGAAGAAGGCTTTGGACTCTCGGGAGATAACCCCCGGATTCTCCTCGAACGACGAGGCGCTTGATCAGCCACTTTTATAGATTTTATAAATTAGACTCAAAAAAGTGAAAAGCTAGGCAAGCTAGGAGCAAAGAGCACTCACTAAAAATAAAAATCTCTGAGATACAGTCACGCAAACAGCCTCCAAGTATTTCTGCTCCGGGTGATGAGGACCAGACACCAAAATACAGGAAAGCGAAATATAGGACCTCCCGAAAGCAGTCTGGGATGATTAGGGCGCAGAACAACTAGCGAAGGTATCAGAAATAGTTACGCCGACCTCCAAACGACAGCCTTTGCTGGCTCAAGCACCCAAGCTTTGCAAGGGCACCCCCCAGAAGTACTGCTGAAAGTGATGTGACGTCTGCTTCAGGTACCACGGGTATTCCCCCCCACAGTCACCTGTGTGGACCCTAGGAGTGGCAACTATGGACACCAATCCGTATCAGAAGCTGGGCAGAATGGTCTTGAGGTCAGATTCAGCCAATCGGAGAGGGGGTATCCCTCTTCTCAGCCTTCACTTCCCCTCGCGCTTGACTCTCGGATGAGAGCTTTCCCAGTCCACCTCACGGAGTTGGATTTCACTCAATTAATCAACTTCTATGTTTTTTTGAGCGGCCTTGGAGAGTTAACTCTCCACTCACCTATTCCAAGGCCCTACAACCTAGCTAGTTGGTGATTGACACTTAGAAAAACTTGCTAGTTGATTTTAGATTAAATCGCTTATTTTATGGGCTGTTATTTTAAGTCACAAAGATATGGAGATGAAACCAATGGTGTTTTGACGCAAAAGAAATTAATAAAAACTTAACTACATGCACATGCAGTTCTTTGTCTTTCGATGAAAAGTAATCTCTATACAGGTTCTACGAGACTAAAAATTGTATTTTTCTTTTCAAAAATCAAACTCACACTCACAAAAACTAAGAAGCTAACTAAATGCTGAAATGCACCTAATGCAAATCACTACGAGCATGTAAATCCTAAGATGCAAAAAATCTATTAAAACAGAGTGAAATTTCCCAAAAAGCTCCTTCAGTTTTAACTCCTTTTTGATGGCCCAAAAAGCTAGTTCTCGAAAACAAGAACTCTTAATATAAGACACCAAAAATACTTAAAAACAAGAAGAAGAAATCAAATGACAACTCCTCCTCAAAATCAAGACAAAAACTAGAAGCAAGAAACTTCACAAAAGCTCCAAAAGATATGGCAAAACGAAAATGAAAATGCAACAACAAAAACAAAAAAAAGACAAAATGTTTTTTGAGTTTTTGAAATGCAAAAACAAAAATCAAAACAAATGTTTTTTGGGCTTTTTAGTTTTATAAAGCAAGAGCTCGAAAAGACCAAGCACAACTATCGAAATCCAAACCAAACAGGACCGAATTTCAAGCACAAACTTCAACAATGCTCCCAAACCTTATAAGGCTAACTAGTTGCAAGATCAATGATCCAGGTGGATATTGGTGGTCACCTGCCTATTCCACTTGGGGCTCCACCATTGTCTATTTCAGTTTTTCAGTTTCGGCACAGTTTACTATTTTTAGCAGTTTTTCGGGTCCTAAACTTCTGGAGCCGTTTTGAGGCTCCCAGACACCGTTTTTTGGGAAAAAACGCGAGGGCAACATGGGTCCATGGACCGATATTTCGGCTCCAAATTTGTAGTCCTTGACAGATCTTTCTAACGAGGTATGGTACGCGTCAACCGGAGATCGTATGCCAAAGTTACGCCCCTGGGAAGTTGAAACACCAATTTACCCAAACGGGGCCCATAGTTTTGGCGCTTCATCTCCTAGGGTTAGGTGGATAGCTTTGCTCGGATCCTTCAACGGCTGCCCACCGGCGGCGCATATGCATCCAGTAGCCACTCTGGAGTTGCGACTCCCTTTAAGGTACAAGTAAATTTTGACATTCCCATATTTGAGGGTCAAATAGACGCAGATGCCGTAGATAGATGGTTGAATCTATTAGAAGGATATTTCTCCGTTCATGACTTTTCAGACCGGGAGAAGATTATTTTTGCACTCCTCAAAGCTACCCCCTATGTTAAGGACTGGTGGGAAACCTACTGTGAGAACAAGGACCAGACAGAACCCTCTCTGTTCTCGGCCGTACCAACTTGGAATTCTTTCCGAGACGCCGTCAAGGAACAGTACTATCCCGTGGGGAGCTATGAGGACAAGTACATACAATGGACCACGCTGCGACAACAAAGGGATCAAGATGTGCACGAGCTGACGAATCTGTTCCATACCCTGCGCACAAAGTTGGGTATCAAAGATTCAGAGAAACATTTGGTGCTAAAGTATCGCAGTTTTATGCACAGATACATTCAGGAGGAAATGGAGTTCCTCGACATCTCCTCGCTTGGTACGGCATACCGGTATGCTGCCAAGATTGAGCAGAAATTCAAACAGAAGAAGCGAGACTTTGGATCTACGAATCAAAAGCAAGGAAAAGGTGCTTCCAAACCGCAGAACAAAGGACAGAGCCAAGGCATGGCGGCTAAAGACAACCCGTCAAAGCCACAAGAAAATAACAACACCGTAAAGCCAAAGAAGGACACGGGAAAGTGGTGTGAGTTCCATAAGAGCTCCATTCACAACACAAGTGAGTGTCGGGCCAAGCAGTCGCTGGTGGCCGAGATGAGGGCTTCTGAGTCAGATGCATGCTCCGACTCCGAATCAGAACCTGAAAAGGGGAATGAAAAAGGGAAACAGATTATTGATGCGGAGCCCAACGCCACTGTTGCCACTACAAAGGTCCAGAAGGAGGAACCGGAAGATCGAGAGGAGGAGGAACGTCTCTTCCACTCCCAGATGTGGGTAAAGGGCTCCCCTGTACAGTTCATTGTCGACAATGGGAGCCAAAAGAACCTCATTTCAGCAGACGCCGTGAAGCGGTTGGGCTTGCCGACCACAGCTCACCCACATCCATACACCATGGGTGGCTTCACCAAGGACGAGATCTCCGCGTCAGCCGGCAGTGTCGCCTTCCCTATAGCATCAAGCCCTTCACGGATGAGGTATTATGTGACGTTGCTCCTATTGATGTTTCTGATGTATTATTAGGACAGCCATACTTGTGGAAGCGTCATGCTGTGTATGAGTCTCGGCCTCGTGCTGTTATTGTTACTTTGGGAAATAAGTTGTACAGGATACCAGAGGTACCACCTCCTGCCGCTATCTCTTTGGTTACTGCAAAACAATGCAGTAAGCTCATTTCCCAAACCAGGAAATTCGTTTTCCTGATGATCCGCCCCCGGGGCAAGAAGAAGACTGTGGCCACGACCTCCAAACAGGGCTCCTCTGCACAACAACAACAAATGGATAAGGTTGTGGAGGAGTACGGGGACATATTCACCTCACCCACAGGGGTTCCTCTGCACTGTCAGGTCAAGCACCCGATTGATCTGACCCCCAGTGCGCCGCTACCTAATGGACCGATCTATCGACGCTCTGTTCTGGAAAATGATGAAATCAAGAGGCAGATTGAGGAGCTGTTGCAGAAAGGTCACATCAGACCAAGTTCATCGCCCTGTGGGAGCCCGATCGTGTTGGTACAGAAGAAGGATGGGACGTGGAGACTCTGTATTGACTATCGGGCGCTAAACAAGATCACTGTCTGGAATAGGTACCCAATCCCACGGATTGATGACCTTTTGGACCAACTCAAAGGTGCAAAATATTTCAGCAAGATCGACCTGAAGTCTGGGTATCACCAGGTACCAATTGAACCCTCCGATGTGTGGAAGACTGCCTTCAAAGCCAAGGAAGGCCTTTTCGAATGGCTGGTCATGCCTTTCGGGTTGACGAATGCTCCCGCCACTTTCATGAGGATGATGGATGACATATTGTGGCCATTCACCAACTCATTTGTAGTGGTGTACTTGGATGATATTCTGATCTTCAGTCAGACTTGGGAAGAGCACCTTCGCCACATCCGACAAGTCCTCCAAACACTGCGGCAACACAAGTTGTGTGCCAATTTGGAGAAGTGCACTTTTGGCATGACCCAGGTTCAATATCTGGGATACATTATTGATGAAAGGGGGTGCATGTGGATCCAGCCAAGATCCAAGTCATTCGGGATTGGCCAGCCCCAACCACTATAACAGAGCTTCGCAGCTTTCTGGGTCTTGCTAATTTCTATCGGAGGTTCGTGTTGGGATTCTCTCATATCACTTGGCCCTTGAGTCAAGTCACCAAGGGAGGAGCGAGAGCAAAATTTTTTTGGTCGGAACCTCAACAGAAGGCGTTCACAGAACTGAAAAACCGCCTCTGTTTTGCCCCAGTGCTCACTTTACCAGACTTGCAACAGCCATTTGAGATCGAGACAGATGCCTCTGACTATGCTATTGGGGCAGTTCTTACTCAACAGGGACATCCAGTGGCATTTCACAGTGAGACATTGTCTGACACAGTTCGCAAGTACCCCACATATGACAAAGAAATGTACTCCATTGTGCAAGCTTGTCGGCAATGGAAGCATTACATTTTGGGGAAGGAAACAATCATCCATACAGACCACAGGCCCCTGCAGTTCATACAGACACAAGGGAAGTTGCAGAATGATCGCCATCAGAAGTGGTCTACATATCTGCAACAGTTTCATTTGAACATAAAGTATAAGAAGGGTAGCACCAATCATGTTGCAGACTGCCTCAGCCGACCACCGATCGTGGCGCTCACCACTGTGCTCAACTCTTGTGGGCACGAGACTTCTGATTGGCCGCTTCTCTATGAGAGTGACCCAGAATTCGGCCAAACTTACAAGGCACTCTTGGGGAGTACGCAAGTTCCAAATTTTCACCTCCAAGATGCACTTTTATGTCACATGGGACACCTTTGTGTTCCTTCAAGCGAGCGTGCCAAGATGATATGGGAAGCACACTACAGTCGAGTCGCTGGGCATTTCGGAGTCGAGAAAACAGTAGCAATACTACAGAAGTATTTCTATTGGCCGAACCTTCGAAAGGATGTCGAGAAGCACATCAGATCCTGCACTGCTTGTGCCATTGCCAAACCGACCATCGAGAAGCAAGGCCTATATACTCCTCTACCTACCCCTAGTCGACCTTGGGAATCCATCTCCATGGATTACATGTCGGACCTGCCTTCTACTAAGCAGGGAAATGACTGTGTTTTTGTGGTCGTTGACAGATTCTCGAAGATGGCCATTATGGCGGCCTGCAAGAAGAATATCACAGCAGAAGCCACTGCTAAACTCTTCTTTGAACGAGTGTGGGTGCACTTTGGGATCCCAGAGTCTATCATATCAGATCGGGATAGCAGGTTCCTCAGCACATTTTGGTCCAGCCTCTGGTCGATGTTGGATACCAAGCTCACCAAGTCCACAGCTTTCCATCCCCAAACAGATGGCCAAACAGAGGTCGTCAACAGAATGATTGTACACATTCTGCGCATGTACAATTCAAAGCATCCTCGCACATGGGACGAGAGCCTCCCTTATGTACAACATAGTTATAATCGAGCTCTCCATAGTCTATGTTTATATGTTTATTCTGTTGCGTTCCTGCATAAATCCGGATCAATCAATAAGAGCAAAAGAAGACCAAAAACTCAGCCACTCAGCCTAGACAAATAGTGCAAACTCGTCGCAAAAAAAAACTCCAAAGAAGCAAGAAAAGTTCTTCGAAAATTGCAACAAAACCTAGCCTATGGAACTCAAGAAAACCAATCAAAAACGAAGCAAAAATCGCTATGTGAAGCACAACACAAAGATAGGAGCGAGTCAGTGAGAAGAAGCTCTCTGTTCTGATAAAGCAGAACAACCAAGAATGCTCAGAAAGCGATCTTGGAACTCAATCCAGAAGTGCCAGCACTAGAAACAACACTTTGCCAAAAAGACTAGTTTTCACTCAAACGAAAGAGAGAAAAGACATGAAACCACTTCCTTCACACTCCAGTAAGTACAGAGACTCTGTAGAAACAGGCCTCCACAGCCAGAAAGGACCAAAAAGTCAAGAATCCCAAAAATTCAAAATCTGCCTAGGTATACGCTACTTCACAGCTATGCAACCAGCGTGCATACGCGTCTGTGCTAAGGGAAACTCGCGTATACGCGGGTTCCTTTAGACAAACTTGCGTGTATACGCGACTGTGTGCAGAAAAAAGCGCGTATGCAAAGGTAAATAATGAAAAAACAAAAAGGACAAGCCTGGAAAAGAAACCAGGACTTCAAACTGACTGTAAAAAGGTAAACTGGACTGCAAATGAAAGTTAAAACTGTCAGAAACCTACCAAACAGCTGAAACCACCCAATAGGAGAATCACAAGAATGTGATCCCTAGCGGAGTCACCAGTTCTGTTTCGGGGAAATCTCACCCTAGAGGTTGGTTGGGGTACAACCTCCACAGAGCAGGGGCATGCTACTTAACAGAGACTCACACAACCATGCACGTTCAAAAAAACCAAATAGAGTAGAATGAGAAAGTTACCCGTAGGTCCTACGGTTGAAGTAGATCCATGTGGGGTCCAAACCCCCTGCAACCGTCCTTCCTTCTTAACCTGAAATACAAGAAGAAACCAGCACAAAGGACAAGTTGTACAACATATATCTACTCTAAATGTTAGTGAGATTCATATAAAACATTAAATAAATCATAATGAATGCTTGTATAACAAATATTCTCATACATATAAGCATACACTAACACGTTTATTTCGGGAACAGCATGGTACTTCTGTATTATAAATAGCATGTACAAAAGTAACGAGTGGAGAGATCACTTGATCCTTCCAAGGCCTTCGCAGACCGTCGTCCGGATCCGTCCAGCCCTTGCCTCGCTAAGACTCCTTCCAAACTGGTGCATACGAGATAACATATAAAGGGATGTATATCTCAAGGAAACAAGGGTTTCCTCCAATGAACTGGGAAAGTGCAGGAGGCACGGGGAATCAGACTTGGATAGGGAATACCAACAGAGTATAATATCAATAATTCTCTCTCTCCCTTAGGCCATACACATGAGGGCTTTTTATAGTCCCTCCAAGTAGTTTCAGCAGTTGGAAACAGTTGGCCACGGGCTGGGGTGGTTAAACTACTTGAGTAACCATCAACCCAGCGCGAAATTAGGGATTTTTTATATATTTTTTAATCATTTTAATGGCATACGCGGAAAAGTCTAGCTGGACTCGCGTATACACGCGGAAAAACACGGGCATAGTCGCGTATGGGGATTTTTACACTGTTTTTAAGTGAATTTGTCCAAGTCTGTAGGAATGGGTGCCCAAAACCATCAAAGCAATCATGAATCATATCAAGGTGAGAAATGATGTTATAACAATCAAGAGGAGAAAGAAATTAAGAAAGGAAAGGAAAGGAAAAGAAAAGAAGGACAAGAAAATAAAAATAAGGCAAGGATCAAGTAGCTGCAGCGGGAATACTTGTAGGTAACACGTTGCATGTATGACTTCCTAGCTAGTTTTGACATGCATGGTATGTGCATGTTCATGTTTGGTTCTTTTGTTGTCAATGGCATGGATTTTCTCACGTTTCGATAGTGGATTTTAGCCTTGCCTTGCCATTTCCAAATAGCCATGGTATGATGGGATTACTGGAAGATTTTGGATCTGGGTGAGGTGGTCTTAGGAAAATTCCCAAATTCCCTAGAATCCCTTGACCGGTAATGGCGAGACACATTGTAAAGCCTGAGGATAGAGATGGAAAAAATCTTCAATTTATTGGTGAAGAAATTATGAGGCATCCAAGCTCAGTTTGGTTTTGTGATCTCAACTTCATTTTAGGTGAGATAACAATATGGAGAGGGTGGAGGTGATTTAACCTTTGGATTCCCTTGGTTGTGCTTGGATTGGTTTATCCCATGAGACCCCACATTCATGCTTTGAATATGGCATGAGGGCGATTAGATGAAAGAAAGAATTGGTTCAACCAATCTATGGTCGGGTGGAACATGGAAATCCTGAACCCAGTCGATATTTTCCTATGTTTAATAAAAGCTAATTTTATCTTTCTTTTGAAAATGAATTATACTGGTTATTATGTGGCTTTAATGGTTATTCTCTTATTGTTATTTATTTGGTTATATGATGGTTATAAGCATGGTTTTATGACAGATCTTAGTCATGGCTATTTTCATGTTTTTAGTTGTAACTGGATCAATAATGAATGAAAAACCTAATTAGTGTTATGAAAGCTAATGTTAAAAGGCAATGACCCTTCTTGTTAATTCTCAGATAATTTTTTAGTCCCTCATGTTCATACTTGCATTCATGACCTGTAAGTCATATATTCACCAAGTGTTTTAAAAAACACTAGTCCTTTTTGGGGTTGGTCAAGTCAAGTCCTAGTTTTAGTTTTTGGTTTATAATAATTGTTTCTATGTCATTTATCAACTGTAGAAGTTTCATTGAGTTCTGGGAAGAGACTTGATTCCTGGCCCTCAAAAAGTGGCAAAAAATCCGTAGTCGTTGACATAGAAATGAGCCGAAAATTCCATAGTCACATGAAGGTAGGCTTATGAGTGCGACTGGGAACCCATAGTCATATGGAGGCCTTGGAAAGGGAGCGAATATGGTTCCAGGTCAGGTAAAAAGTGAGTTGTCTCAAGGGTTGGACACCTGGAGGGGTTGGGTTACTCCTAGAGGTCCTTTTGCACCTAAGGGAAGTCAGTAAGGTCTTAAGTTTTCTGATCCATTTCGTTAATGTCACATAAGAGGTTGAGTCTTATCATAGTGACCCTCAAATCATGTTTACGTTGGGCAAGCCAGTGAAAGTGGGTAAATGTGGGGAGGGAATTACAACTAGTGCTTCTGCTTCAAATCTTTTTAGTAATATTTTTGACTAGTCCATATGCTTCAAATATCTTTACAGAGATAGAGTTATGTACCTATTACACAGTATTTTTCCACCGTCCCTGAAATCACCATCCCAAACATTGGAGGACCATTTCAGTGACCCCTGTGTACTATCATACATTGCCATAAATGTCATTGCATCCCTTGGCATGTCAAGATCATAATATATGTTGATCATTCCTTAAGCAGGCCTTAAAAAATATATGATTTTTGGTCGATGCTGGTAGGCAGTTATGGACTCGCGCCCAAGGAGAAATTATCATCGGGCCTCATGCCCTTTGGCACTCTGTCTCAAAAGGGCACCCACGCCAAGCTGCTTTTGGAAATTTTTTTAAAATAGAAATGAAGCTTCCATGCTTAACAACTTCATGAGCGGAGTCATCATGGTTTGTTCGACTAAATCAAGTCGAGTTTCTCCATTTGGCCTATTATTTCCTACAATTGTGCAACTCCCTAAAGGGATATACCTCTCCTCCACCTTATGTGGAATCCCAAACCTCCTCCTCCTCTCCTATAAATGATTCCTCCTCACATTGATTCAACTATTTGAACAATCATTAGTATAGCTGGTGTGTTGAAGAAAGTAGAGAAGAATCCATTTTTGAGAGAGAGTTTAAGCCCATTGCCTCATTGAGTCAAATTTCAAACGAATGCTTGAGACGCGCCCGACTGAACCCATAGAAGGAGATCTACAACGTCAAGGAATAAGGTTGTAAACTTCTTTTTCATATATCAATAATACATGACTGGTTTATGGTTCCAAATTCATTTATATGTAAAGTGTTTAGCTCTCCTTGACTAGTTGAATAGCTGTAGATGAATGTATATGCTTGTATGTTGTCATCTTTTGTTTGATATTTATGAAAATGCATGAACATCGTTACCAACATGGAGCTCAAGGCGTGAAGACAAAGATCGAAGGATTGTTGCTGCATGCCACGACAAAAGCATTGGACCGAGTTAGGATATTTGTTTCGGTCCATATTTCATTTATAAGCTAGGAATTTAAAGGTCCAGCATGTTCCCTTATTGCTAGACCCACCCTAGGGCTAGAGGGATCACCTTTGTCTGCAGAGGATATTTTCTGCTCAACATGTTGGCCACCATACTAGGGATCAGTATGTTTATCATCTCTGGTTGTTCATTTTGGAAGTTTCTTCTCTATCCAACTTTGGTCGTATTGTTATTTCTCTACATTGATTTGCTTATCTGACTGTTTCAAGCCTTCTCACCTATTATCAGAGTGATAAGCCTGGTCTTTTCTTAGCTGCCTTTTCTCCTTTCTTAGGTTTCCTTACTCAGTGCTGCTATTTTTATGATGGTCGTGTTGGGGTTCTGTAATTTTAGCAGATTGGTGAGACTAAAACTGCAGAAGTAACATCGTTTCAACCAACTTTGGGATTCTAGGATCTAGCCCTCCTGAATCCGGAGAGGGATCTCTCCAATATGTACAAAGATGGATTTGTCTTTGAAGTTTTGGGTAATAATATTAGGCTAGTTATGAAGGCCAATGGTTTGTTTTTGTTTTTGGATGGTTGAGCATGATTTTTACTTGAGGGGAAAGTTCTAAGTGCAAAAAGTTTCAAAGGTGAGAAGTTGCAAGCAAATATAATAGCTTTGTCTAAAAGATAGATATAACATCAATTTTTAGTCCATTGGGTTATGGAGTCATATCTGGGCTTTAATTGAGCAACAACATCAAGAGTGATCCAAGGGGCAAGTCATCTATACCACAATATTATTGAGATTAAAATGATGGAATGGAAACAATAAAGTGTTGGAGAGGTGGAAACTGATAATAATTTCTCAGAGGATTTACAGTCAGTCCAAACAAGAAAAGCCTCTTAAGTAACTGTTTAAAACCAACCAAGTGCAGGGCTAACCATTGAATTCTTGGGAAAGTTTGTATTAAAGTAGCTTAATTGACAAACAATCCAGTAATCCACATAATTACCTTCAGAAAGTATGAAAACACATAAGAAAAACAAAGTGTAAACTTAAGATCAGATAAAGTACTTTTAAACCTATTCTGCTTTCAGTCGACACCAAGGGAAACTTTTAGAATCTACTTTTGGAGAAAAAACTAGAACCAGGGCACACCATATCTTCCATAGTCATATTTAATAAGCACAATAAGGAAATTAAATTTCAAGAACAACGTTTTTAAGGCAAACAGTAGGACGAGGGAAATCCAACATTCCTAACTACTTAACTGTATTAAATCATTCTTAAATAAACAAATTTGAGGAAAACATTAAGACAAATATTTTCAGTCAGAGAAGGTTACTGATATACAGTAGTTCCTAACTATATAATTGCTATTATTTATCAGAGAATAGTGAACACTATGACATACATAGGAGGAAAACAATAACAAAGAAAGGGGCACTTCACCGGTGATATAGACCAGGATCCAAAGAAACAACTTTATATTTATGTCAAACCAGTTACAGTCTTCAAGTCCAATGTTTCAGTTCAGCAATCATCTTCACTACCTAGCCTAACTAATATATCACAAGCAGAGCTCCAAGGGCCAGTGAACACTATTTATTATCAGGAGTTTGAGCTCAAATGTATTTCAAATTTCTGCAACCAACAGTTTCTCATCTTCTATTGCGGTATTTATAGAAGAATGAGGAGGTGAAATCTAACAAAAGATATCTTAAGGCGATTAATACAGATTCATGACTTCTTGGCCCTTTGAGGGGCTCGATGAAGAAGTTTACAAGTGATTCCCTGTATTAACTGTTTTAAATTTATGAATTAAGCTCGGTGGGAGCTTTATTTGACTTTGAGGCTCTGTGTCTTGGACGAAATAACTCCGCTGATATTTGTTTGCATTATTTTCTTTAGCGGAATTAATTGCTTGGCTGCACTGTGAGGCAGATATTTTATTAATCAATAACTATGGCCTCTGTTTGAATGGTTTGAGGCAACAGGTGGCTCTGTGGTAGCCGAGAGGAATCAATTCGCCTCAAATGTGACGGTGGAGGCTTTTCTGTCTGTTAAACACTTATGATTTCCTTTAATTGTGTTTTAATTCTGGGAATTAGGATTTTGATAAGCATTCTTAGCCATAATTCCAAAATTTGTCTTCAATATTCATTTTGTTGTGCTATGTCTTAAAAAATGATACTCTTTAACTGTGTTTCTTAATAAAATAGTGTCTTGTCGATGTGCAGGGCCGCGCAGGCCTTTTAAAGGCATCAATGCCCATGAAGCATTGATAGAACGTTGAATCATGACCCGTGGATGGCTTCTCTTTAATAAATCGAGGGCATGAGAATCGTCATTCTCAGCCCTCGGCTTTTCTTCATTTATAATGGAAAAACCATTGAAACACCTGCGAAAACACAAACTTATTGGGAAATCCTGCATTTTTGGATTTAAACTGCTTCAGATGGTGGGGAAGGAGAGTAGCCGTTGGATGGCATCATCCAACGGTCGAGATTGATCGGAGAAGGCGGAAGGAAGATTAAATCTGAGCCGTCGATCGTGCAGAGATCGATGGTCAGGAGCGGAGGTTGAAAGCCAAATGGAGGAAACAGGGCGGTGGAATGTGGACCGTCGATCTGCAGATCAGATCGATGATGGAGGTTGATTAAACGCCACACCGTAGCTCGTTTAACGTCGGGCATCATAGGTGAGTGATAACCGTTGGATGGCCCGCTCCAGATTGGATGGTTGTGTTCAATATCGCTAGGCATCCTTGTCAGAACTTTAACGCGCGATGGATGGCGGTTTTGCAAATAGTACCTAGGACATGTGGTGGTAAACGCTGGCGATCGGGAAAAAACCGCCCTTGCCCCAAAGACGGTGCAATGGATACCACACGGTTTTGGGCATTGGTTAGTGGAATTTGGGGACCACAGGGAGGCGTATTCCGCATCGTCGATCTACAGATCAAATCGACGATGGAGATTGCTTTAAACTTTAGACTGGAGGAGGTATAAAATATAATAAACCGATGAGTTTTAATATATATCCAAAGGTTTCAAACTTTGGGCAGAGGAAATATAAAATGGCTTGGCGCCCGATTGCGAGGCCTTAGGGCGCATTGGAGGATGATATGACCGGGGGGTTAAAAGGGAAGGGGCTTAGCGCATCGCAAAATTTTGATGCAGTCTTTTTGATCAACCCATTGTATTTTCTGCGATTGCGATTGTGCGATTGGTCTTTCAATCAACCCATTAAAATATTTTAACACGTGATTTTGGTTTTTAGGCCAAAAATTTGGAAAAGTGGGTTTTGGGTTTTTACAAAGAAAAAGATTGATCGGGAATGAAATATTTACAAGGTTTAAGTACGGAGGGTGGGCCCACGGTATATACATATAAAATAATGATGCGATCGGGCGGATTGGAGGATTGTGCGATTGCGATGAATCGCATTACAAATATTTGCAATGGGTATTTCAAATAAACCCACAGCTTGGAAAGATTGCGATTGCGATTAACGCCCGGGTCTATAACCTTATAAAAGTGTTTTTGATGAGGGGAAGAAAATAAATCATGATAAAAAAGGGGATTTTATGGAGAAAAAGGGGGGCAGATGAAGGTTAGTTTTGAATGAGAGAAGGGGGAAAATGATGGTTTCTCAGCAGTCTTTTCTATGAAATCAACAGAAGTTCTGAGCATAAAATGTAAATAGTAATGAAGATCTTGGACAGAGGCATGACACCTCCAAGGAGCCTTCAAGAGCCAACAATTTTTAGTGATAAAATTTGTTCCTTGGAGGATCAAAATGTCTTAGCCACCTTTTGGTATAAAAAATATTATAGGTGGCTAACAGTGGCTCCACTTGGGGATGGTGCCTTCTTGAAGGCATCAAGAACTTCAGACTTGCATTCTCTGGGAGGCTGATCAGTTGCCTCATCCATTGGGCTGCCCTTCCTTTGCTGGGATGATTTTTCTCTGAAAACATATAAGCAGTAATGAAAATAATGGACCTTTATCAATACAAACTTTCTACCTACCCAATCCTACTGATCTAGCATTTTTTCTTCATTAGAGTGCACTTGAATTGGAAAACTCTTTTACAACATTTTATTCTTTTGAAAGCAATAAATCTAATCTAATTCTACTCCTTATTTCTCATTGAACTCAGATTTAACAGTTGAGTTCAGATGATTCTCTACTTAATCTATCATCTGTTGGGATTAAACTGTCCAACAAATTTTCATTCTCTAAATTTCTAAAACATAAATTCTAAAAAAAAAAAAAAAAATCAAGTCAAGATTAAGTTGTTTGACTTGCTGTGATCTATGGCATAAAGACAAGCTGCACATAGACATTTATTTGCAGAAAAAATAAATAAAAAATGGAAGGCTTAAGATCTGAAATTTGAAAACATTTCCTTCCTCTTTTCTACAGCTCTGATTTGACTCTTATTGAGCTGCCTTTCCTTTTTCTCTGGTTCAGATTTTGAGCTGATTGGAACCAGATTTTACATCTCTTTGACTCAGAAAATAAAAAAAATTGAGTCATCTCTTTTGGAAACTTAGGTTCAGTTTTTAAACATGTTTGAACCTTTCATTTCTATCCTAATCTATCTACTGATAAGCCAAGATTAAACGGTTTGGAAAATCGAATTCACTATCCTATCAGCAGAAAATTTAAAGCTAATTAGTCAAGATTAGACAGTTTGACTAACTAGAAGTGTGTTCTTTAGGAGTGGCATTTGAGCTTGCACACTTTCAGATTTGTTTTTTTTTTTTTGGTATGGGGCTACACCTTTCTTGTTTTGATAATCTGCCCTCTTTTCTTTCTTTTCATTGTTTTTGTATTTTTGGTTTTTATAACTTTGAATGCAATGGTGGATGAAATATTTATAATGGGAAAAAAAAAGATAAAAAGGATTTTTGAAACATGACATGGATCAAGAGAAGTAATGTTTGAGCATCCTGCCATTGACAGGACCCCCAAACAATTCTGCTCCATTCAACTCCTGCAAGAAAAATGCATTGTTACCAGCAGCTGAATGAATAGAGTAAGGGCCAAGCCATAGGTTGTCAAATTTTCCATGCTTGCCTTTCTCTTCCCTCCTTGAGTCCCATTTTAAAACTTTGTCCCAAATCTTGAAATTGCTGGCCTTTTTTCTTATGTCAAAAAGCTTCTTAATGGTGTCTTGCTTTTGCAATGCATTGTTATACACTCCCTCCCTGGTTTGCTGAAGATGAATGGTCTGATTTATTCTTCTGATCATGTCATTATCTTCAGTCTGCAACTCTTGAATCAAATTTATCACTGGTACACCAAGGCTGTTTGGAAAAATTGCATCAGTGCCATACACAAGCTGAAAAGGCGACATACCAATAGATTTCTTCAAAGTCAATCTATTAGCCCACAGTGCATAAACCAGCTTTGTGTGCCAAGACTTTTTGTTGTCCTCCAACAGTTTCTTGATTATGTTCACTAAGATTTTGTTTGAGGATTCAGCAAGTACATTACCTTGAGGGTAATAGGCTGTGGAATGCCCCAATGTTACCTGATATCTGTGACAAAACTCAACCATCTTCTTTGATCCAAATGCTGTTGCATTATCAGTGATAATTTTGGTAGGAAAGCCAAATATGGAGAGAATATTAGTCTCCATAAATTTTATGATAACTGAATCATTGGCTTGCCTACAAGGTATGGCTTCTATCCACTTAGTGAAGTATTCTATGGCAGTGAGAATCCATCTATGCTGGGCAGAAGATGGGGTATGGATTTCTCCTATAAATTCAAGTCCCCACTGTTGAAAAGGAGCTTCAACAGTGATTGGATGCAGATAGAGGGGTAGCAGTTTTCTTTTGCCTTCGAAAAGTTGACACTTATGACAGGCTATGATCATTTTATGCACATCATGGAAAAGAGTAGGCCAATAGAAACCAACCCTCAAAATTTTGTTGGTTGTTGTCTTCCAGTACAAATGACCTTCACAGTCTCCTTCATGGAATTGGTACTTAACCTTCTCTGCATCAAACTCAGGCAAACATTTAAGCAATAGACCACTTGCATTTTTCCAATAAAGACATTTATCTATAATGCAATAGTTTACAGCTTTTAACTTAAGGAACCTTGCCTTTGTTTTTGTCAAACCAGGAGGTGTATTCAAATTAAGCAAAACATAAACAATATCAACATAACAAGAGGAATTCATAAAATTGTTTTCAACAATGGGTGCTGAGATTTCCTCTTGATCATTTAAAGCATTAATCATATGTATATCAAGAACTTCACAATTTGATTCAACCATTAATCTAGCCAGACCTTGGCCTTTGATGAGCTTAGTGGGTTTTATCTCTAAATCATATTCAAGAATAATAACGATCCACTTACCTCTCTTACCATCTGGGTCCTGTGTTAGAATTTATTTAACAACTGAATTCAGGACAAAGGCAATGATGTGTGAGTGAAGGATGTATACTCTGAAGTCTTTCAATGCTTTAACCAAAGCAAAATATTTCTTCTCCATAATGTTATACTTCAAAGGGGCATCCCTCAATGCCTTGCTAAAGAATGCAATAGGATGCTCTTGTCCTTGTGGGTTTTTCTGTAAAAGGATAGCAGCTATGGTATGTTCTGATGCAAATGAGAAAATATAGAAATCTTTTGAAAAATCAGGACTTATCAGAATTGGTGTTTTGGTCAATGCTTGTTTCACTAGTTCAAAGGACTTCTTTGCTTCCAAGGTCCATTTTACCCCTTGCTCCCTTTTTAACATGTTTGTGATATTCCTAAGGAGCTCAACCAAATTAGGGATGAACCTTCTCAAAAAGTTAATCTTTCCAATGAAAGACTGTAACTCCTTGATGTTTCGAGGATGAGAGATTTGCAATATGGCCTCAATCCTCTTTGGATCTATCTTTATACCCTCTTCTAAAATAATGTGTCCAAGAAGCTTACCTTCTTGGAGACCGAATAGTGTCTTCTTAGGGTTTAAGGATATTCCAAAATTTTTGCATTTCTCGAAAATTTTTCTTAAATGTTCTAAGTGTTCTTCATCTGTTTTTGAAAACACAGTGACATCATCAAGATAGATAATGATGAAGAAGCCCAGTTCTTCCGAGAATGCTATGTCCATAGCTATTTGAAAGGTTGCTCCAGCGTTCATTAGACCAAAGGGCATTTTCACATACATGAAACTGCCCCATGGTGTAGTAAAGGCTGTCTTTAATTGATCAGTAGGGTAAAATAAGATCTGATTATATCCTGAATAGCCATCCAGCAAAGAAATTCTTCTAGACCCTACCACCATTTGTAAAATATGGTCCATCTTAGATAAAGGGTAGTTTTCCTTTAATGAAGCTTTTTTTAAATCTCTAAAGTCTATACAAAGCCTGATTTCTCCAGTATTCTTCCTAACAGACACCAGATTAGACACCCACTCAGAATATCTAATAGGGACAATAATACCAACATCATACATTTTCATGATCTCCTTCTGAACCAATGGAAACTGAACAGGGTTTATTTTGCGCAGTTTCTGTTTTAATGGTTTTTGGTTTTCTTTGAGGGGGATTTTGTGCTGTATTATTTCAGTGTCATAGGATTTAAGATCTTCGTAACTCCATGAAAAAACATCAGAAAAATCTTTAAACAGCTCTATGTATTTGAGTTTTATGTGAGTTGGTAAAGTTTTAGACAGTTTAATCATTTTTGGTTTTTCCTCACTGCCTATATTGCATTCCTCCACTTCAGTCTCTACAGGTTTCAGCTTTGGCTTCTTCGCCACATCGTTAAAATCGAACAACTCTTCTAAAGGCGCCATACCACTTGGCAAAATTTCATCTTTAGAGTGCAGGGTTTCTAACTCCTCTATTTCTAACTCTGCGTTCAATTCTGTTTCGCTTTCAAGTTTGCTAGATAACATGTTTATATTAGTAGGTTTAGGAGACAGTTCTTCTTTATTAAGAAAATTTTCTTCACTGCAGTCTGTATCATAATCTGAGTCTGAACTGTGTAGTTCAAATTCATTTCTGAATTGCATGAAGTCTTCTATTTGTTTGTCGTTGTTAAACACCTGCCAATACTTCTCATTATCAGGTACAGCTGGTGTAAATTTTATATCAGTTGTGCATTTTTCAGTGCTACATGGCGTTAAACATGTCCTAGCTGCAAAGGCTAAATTGTGGGCCACAATATTTCTTTTTCTTGGGACAAAAAAAAGTTTGGACTCCTCAAATGTTTTCAAAAGGTCCATGGCATCATTCCGGTAGGCTCTAAGTCTAGGATGATTTGCGTTATATTCCCCATTGACTTGCCTAATGACTAACTCTGAATCCCCATGCACATTGATTCTTCTGGATCCTAAATTTTTCAATAGATGTAAACCTAAGAGAAGGGATTCATATTCTACTATGTTATTGGAACACTGAAAGTTTAATTTGCATGAAATGCTTTCTATGTGGTTGTTTTCAGTGTTAGTAATCCAAACACCAGCACCAACATTGTTCTTAGTGCAGGATCCATCAAAATACATACTCCACAGAGGACCCTTTCCGGTTTCATCTAGGCTACTGTCCTCTCCAACTAACGTGCTCCAAGGTTGTGGTGGAAACTCCGCACTTAGTTGTATTTGTTTTGATTCCCCAAGACCTTTGTTTAGTTTTCTATATTTTTCAAGTTCAACAAACTGTTTGGACACACCTACATTGTGTTCCTCTTCCTCCCTGTTGGCCACTAATCCTGATAAAGTGACTTGTTCACCAAGTGTTTCATTATTAAACATAATAAAAAAATCAAGGCCCGTATTTACAGAATACAGGGGAGAGTTTTGTGGTTTGTCTTGACTTGTAACTGTGAAATTCATATGGGACTCCCTGTAATGTCTTCTAGTTTGATTAAAAACAGGGATAGTCGCATAGGTCATGTCCATTTTCATAGTCCCTTGTAACTTAGCCCCCCAAGATCTTGATAATAACATTCCATACTTTGGGGGCACATCAGCCACAACAATATCCATGACTAAGCATTTGGCTGGAATTTGGGCTAAGTTAACACAGAGGTCTTTGATTAATCCTAGACATCTTACTCTGCTGGAATCAAAGGATTAAAGGTATTTGTAAGGTTTGGTGATTTCTAAACCCAGGCTCTCCATCACAGCTTTAGGCATTAAATTATGAGAAGCCCCAGAATCATGCATGGCGTTGTGCAAAATTTTGTCGTGAACATTTAAACTGACATAAAAGGGAGGAACAGGTCCCTCTTGATATCTACCTTCAATCTTAGGACCAAAAATCAACTCTGGTTGGTCATCATTAATATTGACTGAGTCCTCATTTTCTTCTATTTTCAAAGCCTTCAAAATTTGGGTTCTATATACATGTTGGGAAGTTAACTTAGTCAAGGGAACAGAGATCTTGATCTTTGAAATTTCCTGCTCCAGGCTGAAAGGAATTTGACTCTTTAAAGTGCTAGTTTCAACCTTATTAGCTGTCATTTTATCAGCAATGTCAGCTTGCTGATTTGCTCTATTTGTACTTGACAGATTTGTTTTCACAGGAGTACTAGCTAAAGCGTTAGTACTACTAAGGTCTGCACTCTATTTTTCTTTATTTTGAGTGTTTTTCTCTTTTCCTTTATCAGAATTTACAGCCATTGTTTTGTCCTTTTGTTTAACAACCTTAGGTTTGGTTGCAGTGTTGTTTTGTGAAGATTCGACAGAGGTTTTGTTGTTGGGGGGTTGTTGACTAGTTTTACTTCTAAGGTCGTATTCTCTTTGAGGTTTTATGATGACATTTTCCATGTCTTGATAACAATTTTCATCGTCATCTCTTTTGTCATCATAAGGTGTGTATAGACCTTATTTTCTATCATAATGAATCTCAAAGTCATCATTGTCTACCCCCAGCATGTTGATATCTTCTTCCTCTACTATTTAATTTGTTTCCTCAACCTCACTTACATAGTTTTGATGAAAGGGAGGAGTGATCTGTTGATCATCTTCCCTAGGTCTGTTTGGAGGTTGGTTCCTTCTGGAATTCTGATTTTGGTTCTGGTTTCTATTTTGAGGAGCAGTTTGATTTTGGCTTGCTTGTGCTCTCTTAATTATGCTCATCTCTTTCATCATTTCCTCCATCATTTTCTCCATCTTTGAGTTTGAAGTGGAAGGTGTAGATTCCTCTCTAAAAGATACTCTCTTCTCATTTTTCATCCTCTCTCTTTTCTCCATCAGGTTGACTTCCACAGAAAGAGCACCTCTTTGCATATCTTCAAGAGTTGCAAAATCTCTCTCTCTTAGCGAATAGGTCATGTCAGAGTCAAACCCTTCAGGAAACTTGTTTAAAGCTGAGCCCTGTGGAGGTTTTAGTTCTGGGGAAAGTGCATTATACACACTATTGAATCTAGTGCAATAAGCTTGCACACTTTCCCCAGGGCTTCTATGGATATTCTTGTAATTGGAAAGGACTTGGAGAGGATTCTTCTTTACTTCCCATTTGTTTAAGAATGTTTGATGGAAATCTTGGAGACCATTGATACTATGGGGGACTAATCTTTTAAACCATTTTCTTACCTCTCCCCCTAGACTTTGAGAAAATAATCTGATCTTGACAGAATCATCATCAATTTCATTTCTGTCAAAGTAGTCATCCATCTTATCCACATGTTGCGATGCCGTGGCGGTATTGTTAGCATCATATAATGGAATTTTGGACTGATAGTCCTATGGAAGATTGACTAAAGGTACAGGAAGGACTAAGGGAGAATACCATGCTGCCATGATATGTGGTGGAGGTGGATTTGCAAGAGGAAAAGTGGGTTGTAGTGGAGTGGTTTGGACAATGGATGTAGAATGAGTAGAAGTGGATGGACTAGGAATAGATTTTTGAGCTGATCTTGGATGAGAAACACCTAAGTTGTGAAGGAAATGTAAATCAGGAGGTGTTGTTTCTCTATTACCAGGATGTTCACTTGTCTCCGGGGATGAAAGTGAAGACTCAAAATCTAGCTGAATTATATCATCAAACGACCTAGTTCTAAATGGATTTACTAAGTCAACTTGTGATTGTTGTAGAGCTGAAAGATTTTCAGGGACTGAATTAGCTCTCAAGGGTGATCTGAAAATAGTTGATAATTTAATCCCAGGAGACTTCCTAAGGATTTTTTCTGGGTTATCAAATATCTTAGGTGGATCAGGGTCAGGATAGGCTCTAGTGTGAACATTTCTAGGAGCCACTATGCTTATGCTTTTCAGACCCAAATACACAAGAAAAGTTCAACCAGGTATGACAATATTTGAGAGGTTAACTAATCCGTTTACAGAAATTTCAATCCTACAGTCCTTTAACTGAGTTTGAAAGGTTTTACAATGATAAGGGTTCTTCCCAGTGGAGTCTTAAGGTCTGTTCAGGATTGTGGAGTCGCCAAGTGGAAGTTTTTAGCTCTTTTCAGAGGTAAAAGGTCTTATGGTCCACCACCATGTTTATTGAGAACCAATCTGAAATATTTTTAGGTTTTCTGAGTTCTTTTTCGATTGTATGGTTTTTTAAGAATAACCTAACTCTGTTTCAAAACTTTGCTACGATTAAGAGACAAAGACAGTCTACTCCTATGACTAAGCCAGCTGATTTCTCAAGGTTAGATAAAGATTTATGGGAATCCTAGGGCTTACCTAGCTTGTCCCTGATTCAAACAAGTTTCATCATGTTTACCATTTCTTGGTAGTGCTTGAAAAGGTTGCTTTTACTCAAAAAATTTTATGAAGTTTTTAAAGGAAACTAAGATGAAAATTCAACTGAGTTCCCCAGCGGAGTCGCCAGAAATGTTGGGGTTCCGTAATTTTAGCAGATTGGTGAGACTAAAACTGCAGAAGCAACATCGTTTCAACCAACTTTGGGATTCTAGGATCTAGCCCTCCTGAATCCAGAGAGGGATCTCTCCAATATGTACAAATATGGATTTGTCTTTGAAGTTTTGGGTAATAATATTAGGCTAGTTATGAAGGCCAAGGGTTTGTTTTTGTTTTTGGATGGTTGAGCATGATTTTTACTTGAGGGGAAAGTTCTAAGTGCAAACAAAGGAAGCAGAAAAATAGAACCGCTTTGGCTAAAAGATAGATATACACTGTTTTAAACTATTGGGACAGAGTCATATCTCGCTTTAATTGAGCAACAATATCACAAGATTGATCCAAGGGGCAAGTCATCTATACCACAAGATTATTTAGATTAAAATGATGAAATGGAAACATTAAAATGTTGGAGGGGTGGAAACTGATAATAATTTCTCAGAGGATTTATAGTCAGTCCAAACAAGAAAAGCCTCTTAACTAACTGTTTAAAAACCAACCAAGGACAGGGCTAACCATAGACTTCTTGGTAAAGTTTGTATTAGCAAATGACTATTAAACAATCCAAAAGATCCACATAATTACCTTCGTAAAGCAGGAAACACATGGAGAAAAACAAGGGATATCTCCTACACCGATAATTTATTTTAAACCTATTCTGTCACAACACACCAGGTAGACTTTTAGAATCTCGCTGTTGAAAAAACTAGAACCAGCAAGTAACACCATATCTTCCGATGCAGTCATCTTTAATAAGCACAATAAGGAAATAACTTTCAAGAATACTGCTTTAAGGAAAACAAAGAGGACGAGGAAATTCCAGCATTCCAACTCTTAATCAGATAATCATTCTTAAATAAACATATTTGAGGAAACATCAGACAACCAAAGATTGCACGAGAAGGTTACTGATATACAGTAGGTCCTAACTCTATAATTTTTGTTCTTTATCAGAGAATAGTGAACAATATGACATACATAGAAGGAAAACAATAACAAAGAAAGGGGCACTTCACCAGTGATATAGACCAGGATCCCAAGAAACAACTTTATATTGATGTCAAACCAGTTACAGTCTTCAAGTCCAATGTTTCAGTTCAGCAATCATCTTCACTACTTAGCCTAACTAATCTATCACAAGCAGAGCTCCAAGGGCCAGTGAACACTATTTACAATCAGGAGTTTGAGATCAAATGTATTTCAAAGTTCTGCAACCAACAATTTCTCATATGCTATTGCGGTATTTATAGAAGAATGAGGAGGTGAAATCTAACAAAAGGTCTCTTAAGGCGATTAATATAGATTCAGGACTTCTTGGCCCTTTGAGGGGCTCGATGAAGAAGTTTACAAGTGATTCCCTGTATTAACTGTTTTACATTTATGAATTAAGCTCGGTGGGAGCTTTATTTGACTTTGAGGCTCTGTGTCTTGGATGAAATAACTCCGCTGATATTTGTTTGCATTAGTTTCTTTAGTGGAATTAATTTCTTGGCTGCGCTGTGAGGCAGATATTTTCTTAATCAATAACTCCGGCCTCTGTTTGAATGGTTTGAGGCAACAGGTGGCTCTGTGGTAGCCGAGAGGAATCAATTCGCCTCAAATGTGATGGTGGAAGCTTTTCTGTCTATTAAACACTTATGATTTCCTTTAATTGTGTTTTAATTCTGGGAATTAGGCTTTTGATAAGCATTCTTAGCCGTAATTCCAAAATCTGTCTTCAATCTTCATTTTGCTGTGCTATGTCTTCAAAAATGATACTCTTTAACTGTGTTTCTTAATAAAACAGTGTCTTGTCGATGTGCAGGGCCGCGCAGGCCTTTTAAAGGCATCAATGCCCATGAAGCATTGATAGAACGTTGAATCCTGACCCGTGGATGGCTTCTCTTTAATAAATCGAGGGCATGAGAATCGTCATTCTCAACCCTCAACTTTTCTTCATTTATAATGGAAAAACCATTGAAACACCTACGAAAACACAAAATTATTGGGAAATTCTGCGTTTTTGGATTTAAATTGCTTCAGATGGTGGGGAAGGAGCGTAGCCGTTGGATGGAATCATCCAATGGTCGAGATTGATCGGAGAAGGTGGAAGGAAGATTAAATCTGAGCTGTCGGTCACGCAGAGATCGACAATCGGGAGTGGAGGTTGAAAGCCAAATGGAGGAAACAAGGCGATGGAATGTGGACCGTCGATCTGCAGATCAAATCGACGATGGAGGTTGATTAAAATCCACACCATATCTCGTTTAACATCGGGCATCATAGGTGAGTGATAACCGTTGGATGGCCCACTCCAGATCGGATGGTTGTGATCAATATTGCTGGGCATCCTCGTCAAAACTTTAACGCGTGATGGACAGCTGTTTTGCAAATAGTACCCAGGACACGTGGCGGCAAGTGTATGGAAACGCTGGCGATCGGGTAAAAACCGCCCTTGCCCCAAAGACGGTGCGATGGATACCACGCGGTTTTGGGCATTGGTTAGTGGAATGCGGGGACCACAGGGAGACGTATTCTGCACTGTCGATCTACAGATCAGATCGACGGTGGAGATTGCTTTGAACTTCAGACTGACGGAGGTATAAAATATAATAAATTGACGAGTTTTAATATATATCCAAAGGTTTTAAACTTTGGTCAGAGGAAATATAAAATGGCTTGGCGCCTGATTGTGGGGCCTTAGGGCGCATTGGAGGATGATATGATCGGGGGGTTAAAAGGGAAGGGGCTTAGTGCATCGCAAAATTTTGATGTGGTCTTTTTTATCAACCCATTGTATTTTCTGTGATTGCAATTGCATGATCGATCTTTCAATCAACCCATTAAAATATTTTAACACATGATTTTGGTTTTTAGGCCAAAACTTTGGAAAAGTGGGTTTTGGGTTTTTACAAAGAAAAATATTGATCGAGAATGAAATATTTACAAGGTTTAAGTACGGAGGGTGGGCCCACGATATATACATATAAAATAATGATGTGATTGGGCGGATTGGAGGATTGTGCGAGTGCGATGAATCGCATCGCAAATATTTGCGATGGGTATTTCAAATAAACCCATAGCTTGGAAAGATTACGATTGCGATTAGCACCCAAGTCTATAACCTTATAAAAGTGTTTTTGATGAGGGGAAGAAAAGAAATCATGATAACAAAGGGGATTTTATGGAGAAAAAGGGGGGCATATGAAGGTTAGTTTTGAATGAGAGAAGGGGGAAAATGATGGTTTCTCAACAGTCTTTTCTATGAAATCAATAGAATTTCTAAGCATAAAATGTAAATAGTAATGAAGATCTTGGACAGAGGCATGACACCTCCAAGGAGCCTTCAAGAGCCAACAATTTTTAGTGATAAACTTTGTTCCTTTGAGGCTCAAAAAGTCTTAGCCACCTTTTGGTATAACAAACATTATAGGTGGTTAATAGGTCGCACCGATTGGCGCAGGTTTCTTGTTTTACGGGTGTGATTTCCCCTATTCAACATAGATTAATGCTGAACATTCGCGCAAAATCCTATAGGTTTGGGTTTAGGCCTCTTTCCTAAATTTTCAAGTGCATCTTACCCTCTAGATTTGTTTTTCCTCCCTAGATTAATCCATTTGGATTGTTTATGACTTCCCTATCCCATTATTTTCAGTTGATTGTCTCTCATCTAATCAGTGTGGCTTATCATCCTAGGGTTTCTAGGTGTCTTTGATTGCTTGTTTGACCACTTGTTCCCTGAGCTTTCGAGTTGTGTATGAGTTAGTTTATTTTTTCAGTTTTTCAGCCTGTTGTTTGATTGCTTGGTTTTTCCTTTGATTCTACTTGTTGTAGGATTGTCTAATTGTCATCCTGGTGTCTGGTTGACCCTCCATCAGTCACCCTGAGCATAGATCACATTTCTCATTGAGTTGATTTGAAATTCCTTTTTCTGTGTGAAGGAATTATTTTCTTGTTTTGAGTGTGTTCTATATTCGCTTTGGATTGGTTTCTTTGTGTTTTGATCATTTCATTCGAGTTTCTCAAAGCTAGTGTGTGTTTTGTTCTTTTAGTGTAACATTGCATTATTGCTTTTCATTCACATAAAAGAAAAAAAATTGCATTCTCTCTCTCTATTTGAAAATGAAAAGTACTCTTTGGATTTAGTAGCTTTCTTTCTTGAGTTCGAGTGATTATTGCTTTGTTACGAACTTCTATCATTCTCAAACAACAGTGGCCTCTTCTGCAAGGTTGTTCATGTCGAGACTGTCCTCTTCGACTCCTGTTGTTTCAACGATGGTTACATCTATCCCAACCCAGCCCACTGTTTGTGTGGCTTCCTCCACACCATCCGCTAGTGTGATTCCTTCATTGCCATCATCTTCTGTTGTTAGTGTAACGCTTCCTAATGCTTCCGCGATGTCTGTTGGGCCCATTATGAGTGGATCACAGCCTCACATATTGGGATTCCATCAACCTATTGGTAGTGAACCTATCTCCTCTAATCCTATTCCTGGAGGTTTGACGTATGACCAGTATACGATGTCCATTCAACAACAAAATTACTTCCCCCAAGATTCTTAGCATGTTCAAGCTCCCATAAATCCTCCAAATTACTACGATGAGCACGGTAATGACATCTATTACCATGGGCCCATTCCACAAGGTCCATTGTATGTTCAAATTCCATAGATACCAGTTAACCCCAACCAGTTTACATTCCTATCGGGGCAACCCTACGGTCCACAAGGAAAAACCTCTTAGGGAAAACCTTCGGTCCAGCAGGGACAACCCTATGGTCCTACTGGTCAACCTTATGTTTAGCAAGGAGCACCTTATGCTACTTAGGGGTAAACCTATCTACCTCGGGGACAACCTTTTATGAAACCGAACCGGCCTTACATTCACGAAGGCCCATTTGTTGTACAACAAGACCAACCCTTTATTGGTCAGTCGAGCCAACCTGGCTCATTGAAACCTTTAGGTCAACCTGGTCTTCAGAGACAATCTGGTCCACTTCCTCTAGGTCAACCTGCATCCCAGGGATAGCCCATGCAGCCTCAGGGCCCACCTTTCATTCCTCAAGGTCAACCTTCGACAGTACAAGGTCCACCCCAAGGCACTGCCTACATCCCATAATAAAATCCATATGTTGCTCAAACAGGACCTTAGTGGTTCACTCAAAATCAATACCCTATTCCTCAACCGGCTTATAGGCAGAATTATCAAAACTACAACCCCTATGGACAAAATCCTCCAGGACAGAACATATGGGCTCAAAATTTCTCCCGACTTTGTTGGAACCCCAACACTGGTCTCTATCAAAGGCCTGCAATGCCTTTCAATCCATAATTTCCATTCCTTGCTATGTTGGGACTGCCTGATGTGTCGAAGTTAACAAATTATCCCATTCTTCATAACCCATATTGGCCTCCATTTCCCACCAAAATGCCTGGCGATTGTCACAAGTTTGAATGCAAGTCTGGAGAAGACCCACATGCACATGTTATGACATACCATCTATGGTGCTCCTCCAAATCTTGGGTTGATGATTCGATTTGTTTACGTCTTTTCCAAATGAATCTCATTGGTGCCGCTGCAAAGTGGTACATTGAGCTCTCCCACGACATCTTTCAAGATTTCAACTCTATTTCCATGGCATTTCTCATGCAATTTCAGTTACCAGTCTATTATGAAACTGGGATGCACCTCCTAACATCCTTGAAACAGGATCGGGCCACTCATATCTCCGATCATATTCATGAATGGAGGCAGCGTCGTCGTTTGATCAAGTTTGAAATCCTTGATCAACTTTTGACTGGTTGGTTCACTACCTTTTTTATCAATCTAATTGTTAAGGACATCGCTATGGGGTCATGTGTTACTAAGGAAAAATCCATCGCTCGTGCCCAGTACCTCGATCTCATGTACTCTCAATCTGGCATGTTGTATGAACTCTTGCTCGATGCTCCATGGCATGGAAATTCCAAAGCACTGGCGACACCATCCGTCGATGATATTATTGGTTCTGTGGCTCATAATTCATGTAAGTCTTCTCCCAATCCTTCGAAGAAAAAATCTACTTATTCCACTGATACTACTTCTTAGCCACCTCCTAATCCTGGCAAGACCGTGAAAGTGAATGTCTTCCATTCCACCCCTGTGGATAAAGCTTCCAAAGGTAAGAAAAAGGGTAAAGGCAAGGCCAAAGCCGATACCCCAAAACAGGATTCTCCTAAACCCAATGCTAATGAAGGTTCGAAATGTAAACTGAAGTACCCTTATCCGATATGTGACGATGAGCATTACACCAAGCACTATCTGCAACGGGCTAAGGTGATCAAACTGCTTAAAGGCACCCAAGGAACTCTAGACGTTCTTAAAGAACCATTCCCATCACAACAAACTCAGAGGGTGGAGAAACCTTAGTCCTCCATCCCTTTTGGCTCTCAGGTTTTCATGATGAATGGTGATGCACCCATATCTATTGCTAGCAGATCAAAATATTATACTGAACCACGTCAGGTAGTAGGGAAAGAGATCGCAGATGGTGCTCCTCCCTTGCCTGCTTCTGGCCCTCTTCACATTGAAAGGCCCAGTCCTGAGCCCATTGTACGACCACCCTCGAAAGGCATGCTCCATAAGTCTTCCTATAACCCAAACACCTGTGCCGCTCATAATTATAGTATTTTTGAGGATTTGGCTCAGGCGCTGTCCACTATGTCTGCATTGGAAGTGCTTCAGAGCTATCTGTCATAATAGAAGGCTTTGATATACGTTATCGGAGGGGTGCACCCCACTGATTCAAGCCTTATCACCTTTGATCTGGAAAATTCCATTCCACGTATCTCTCACAAGCTTGCATTGATTATAAAAGTTTGGATGAATGGTAATAATATTCATCAAGTGGTCGTGGACAAAATTTCATATACTTGCATCATGTCCGTTGAATACTGGAAATCCATTGGTTCTCTAGCTCTTAATTAGTCTCCAAACGCTTTATAAGCTTTCCACAGAAGGGAATCTCACCCTCTCGATGTTCTCGCCAGCTTACCTATAACGTTGGAAGGGAAAACGGTTAATGTTGAGGTTGAAGTCATTGACACCAAGCTCAATTATAATATTCTCCTCAGTCACAGTTGGAATCACGCCATTCTATGCGTCCCTCCCACTCTCTTTTGTGTTCTTCAATTTCCACATGAAGGAAAGATCATCACTGTCGATCAGTTATCCTTTTTCACTTCCACCTCCTCCGAGAGAAACGTTCCATATGTAGATTGTATTCTTACGCCTTATGAGAGCATATGGCTAGGAATTTTCAAAGATACTGCCCTTATGGGTCTTTTTTCTCTTCCTCTGCCCAATACTGCTTAGGTCAATATGATCTCCACGTTTTCTGATCCATGGATCATCCCTTCACCTGAGGAGATTGATTCGTTTGGTGACACGATGTCGTTAAGCCCAATATAAATTGATTATTGTGAAGTTATCTCGGCTTTGGCTCCTCCTCCCTCCGATCATACTCCTTTGAGTGTGTCTCTCGACACGTATTCTCAATCCCCTTGGCTCGGTTCTTTGGATTCTCCTGATCCCTTGAATGAGACATTTCCCACTAATGAAGCCATCGTGGAAAACATGTCTCTAGAGGATCCTCCCTAGGACGATAGTCATCATCGTTCCTCCTTTATGCCTGGCCTTGGGGCCATGTCTACTTGCCTTGAGAAATTTGCTTCCCAAGCTCCTTCCCATCCGCTTCAAGCACCCATCTTGACACATGAAGTTTTTGCGAAAGGTAACATGGGTAACAGTACGAAAATGATGCCTATTGAAATCTCCGTTAAACCGGGGGTTATCGAGAACAACCATTTTTGGGTGACCTATTCTCCTAATGAGATCGAGGTCTATACTAGTCTCTTTCATGAGTTTCAAGACGTTTTCGCTTGGTCTTACGAGGAAATGCCTGTCATCGATCCAAGTATAGTTGTGCATGAGATCCCTACTTATCCTGACGCGAAGCCTGTTTGCCAACGTCTTCGTCCTGTGCACTCTAGAAAGGTAGCCGCCATAAAGGGAGAAGTTGAAAAACTTCTCAAAGTTGGCTTCATTTATCTGATCCCCTTGACAGATTTCTAACATTGTCCCTGTGGATAAAAAGCAGGGTACTATTTGAGTTTATGTGGATTACCGCAACATCAATTGCGCTTGTCCTAAGGATAAATATCCCTCTCCTTTCATTGACCAGATCTGTAATGTTCCTAAATTAGATAAGCTAACGGGAACATTAAAATTTTGTTTTATTTTTCATGATTGTGAATAATAGACTAATGAAGGACATGTAACACTCCTTAGATCTAAAAATAAATACATGCTCAATGTGAACAGGATTAAATATGAGATGGTTGCATAAAAACCACTTGTGTGTGAATAGGGCTAAGCTATTTGACTGGGTCAACAGGACCAAATCACAAGACAGTCCAGGTGCATTGAACCTCCTAAGTGATCTGCGCAGTTTTAGGAGGACCTCAGTGTGAAAGGGGTTAATTCAAGTGAAGTGGTTTAGGGTTTTGCACATCCTTATTTTATAAAAGGGAGGGAGAGGAATCAAGGAAGGGTTGTTGAAGATATTTAAAATTTGAGGTTGCTTAGGCAACTCGATTTCTCTTGGTTTTTTAGCCAAAGGGAAGAGGGTTTCCTATTTAGGAACCCTCTCTCCTTCCATGGAGCAGCTCTTTGGAGGAGGATGTTCAGCTTTGCCCACTATCTGGCATTTGGCCAAGCTTCTACTTCCAGTTGCAGTGCATATCCTGTTGAGGGTTTGATTGCCTCTATAATTTGTAGCAAGTGGGGAATATATCTTTGCAGATCTATGCAGTTCTAGCATCCCTTGTCAGTGGGAAACTCACCTATCCTATTGATAAGCTGGTTCTAGGCTCTTTGTGCTTCAGATCCATATCTTGGCATCAGGCCAAATATTGTTTTTGGTTAACTGCGTAGTGTCTCTCCCTAAGCTGCGTAATTCTTGAGGATCAGAGTTGCAGGGGTTTTGGAGTTCTCCTGGAGGAGAGATCTCTAGTGGAGAGGTTCCCTTCCTTCCACTATGGTGATCCATGGATTGGCCAACCAATACATGTAACCTTCATATATGATTTATTTTCTGATGTATTTACTACAGAATTTCTAAATAATGCTACATAACTGTGTTTTAGATCGTAGATCTACTCACTATGGTTCATAATTTGCTGAGATCCCCAAGGGGAGTGTAATAAAGAGCCTCTTTGGCTTCTAGATTTGTAAGAGATATCTGTTTTCATCCAAGGATCTATTGTAATCTTATTTATAATAAAATTAAGCTTCAACCTCCTAAAATTTAAGCTGAAGAGTTTCTGGGTAATTTCTTGTGTTGCAACACCTCAATCTTTAGGGTTATTTCATGTAAATATATGTTTTTCTTACATAATTTGCTTAAGATATTAACCAAAGCTGATTTTATGATGATTTTGTCCTATTTCAACTAATAGCTTCAGAAAATCACACTACTTGATCTTCAGTAAATTCTGCATATTCAAAGTCATGGGGATTGGGTGTTTTTCTTGACTAGTCGGGAAGGAGGAACTATTTAACATAGAAAAACATATATTTTTTCTTCTGAAATTCGACATGGGAGTCCCTCATAACCCTAGATATCATATCCAACCACTTTCCCACCTTATTTTTACGTAGATATCTGGTTATACTCGTTTTAAGGCCTAAATATTCACTTTTCCCCACCCCTTGGTTCATAAAACGTTGTATAAGTTATTGTTGTAGTTAAATATTTGTATTTCTATCTATTTCACCTATTTTAAGGCTTATTCATCAGTTTAAGACCATTATATAGTTTCTATATTGCTGTAGTTCCTCATTTGGGCAATTTTTAAGGCAAGCTAGGTGTGGGAGAATTGTTTAACCCACCTAGTCTGATTTGTTTATGATATCCTATTGGAATTGGGTTTTAAATTATCATATCTAAGGGAATCCAATATTTTATATTAGTTGCTGAAGCACCCATCTCTGAAAAATGCATTTTTCAGGCTGGGCTTGCTGAGCATCCCCTATTGGAAATATTAGCTCTCGACATAGTTCTATAGACAAAGTCTGCTAGTTGGCCAGCTAGCCTCTGGGTCTCATCCTTTCTTGTAAAGGTGACATACCCAATAAATTCCCCTATAGTCAATCTCTGGAATAGTTCATAATGTTTCTAAAAAAGGGAATATGATTCGCCGGATTCATGAGCAGTTTCAGATCTGGAACATTACAGTGGTATCAGAGCATGATCTCTAGCTCAACCTATGAGATCAAGCTATTAGAAGAAGCAAGAAGAAAGCCAGAGAGAAGAAATCTTAATGAGATGAGTTTTACCTCATCATATTTCAGATCCAGGAGGAGCCTCTTCAAAGAGGTTAGACAGAAGAAAGAAGGAGGAAGAAAATGAAACTCCTAGAGGGTTTCAAGAAGCAGAAAGTTGCAGTGAGACCCGCAGAAGGTTTCAAGAAGGAGACCTGCAGAAGGTTTCAAGAAGGAGAGGAAGATTCATGCACTTCCTATCCTCACAAATAAGGAGAGCTATACAGAGAAAAATCAGAGCATGGCTCCACCACTTGAAAGAATGATGGGTGAGAAGATCTCCCTGCTCCCTTTTCAGATCATGAAGGGCATTGAAGAAGATCTCAAGGAGATTGAAAAGGTGGAGACCAGCGTTGTCACAACCTTGGAGGAGCAACCTTCATGTTCAAAAATGGAGGAATGCCACACAACTGCAGAAGAAGTTTTGCTTCTATTCACCAAGGTATGATTAAATATTCATTTATGCTCACATCTTTTCATGCTACCGATTTAGAGCAACAGAGTTGCATTGCGCTGTACAAAGGTGGTGATGAAGAGAAGCTTGCATTTCAAGATCCCATGGAGTGCAGGAATCTGATTTGGGATGATGGTATCCCTCATGGGAGGTGTACCAAGATGGAGGATGAAGAGCAAGAGGCTAGAAAGCCACTTGCAGATTTTTGATACCAGGCAGCAGGAGGCTTTGCTGCACTGGTTGCTCTTGGAAGAGTTTGATTATCACAATCACACTCTTTCTAAGGGTATGTGGCGGGTTACTTGCATAATGGAGTAGCAAAGAGTATGGGCAGATTGTGTTGGCATAAAAATTTTCATGTCAAGCACCATGTTGTCACTACATGGATGGGATGATGGAAGTATGAGAAAGCAGCAAAGGATTTTGTTGCTTGGGATGTTCTTGAGAGAGCAAGGGCAGATTTTCTCTCACAATTTTCATGATGTTGCAGGAGTAGAAGATGGCACTATCATAGTGCAAAGGGGTTAATCCTTGACCTTAGATGTTCAAGAAGGACTTTCTTCATGGGAAGGACTTCTCATATGTAGCAGCATTATGGGAGATGCCTTTGACATTCTGCATGTGAAATATTGGAGCTATGTGTTGATGGGAGCTTACTTGCATAGGCCAACAACGTTGTCACTTTGGACCTGGGATTTATTCCCAGGATCACTTCTCATTCGATGCACTTGGTGAGAAAAGAGGAGGTGAAGAAGATGAAGTGGTAGATGGAGACATCTATTACTGTGGTGTCCTTTTCTTGACTTGGGTTTCCAAGTAGGAGGAGAAGGACTTTCATGCATCACTTGGTTCATCCCCCTTCATGGGAGTGTGCCAAACTATTATTGAGGATTCATTCATGAGTCCATGTATCTTCTTGCTTCCAACATATGGTGAGAGCTTTTTCTTGCATCCTCTTACCATCTTTTGGCAGTGCATTGCTCCACAAGAGGGCAAGCTATTCATTGAGCTCCGTGATCTACATTGGGCCAAGTTATATGATGGAGACAACCATATCTTATGTGGCCTTGGGAAAAGATGTTTTTATTACATGTATGTTCATTTGATTCATATGATTAACCATGTCACAGGAAGCATTTTGCCATAAAATTTTCTGAAGCAACAGTTTGAAAAACTACACTGTGAGGACTTGGAAGACTGTTGGTACTCTCTTTCATTGCATAGAACCTTCAGTATTTCCTTCATTATGGTGATGATCATGTTTTCAGTTGTTGATATTGTTTCTATCTTGATGGGAGACATGATGTTGAGTAAGGCACATGGTTTGGGTGTGTCCTTTGGGAAGAAGATTCCCACATTTTTTTGCAGCACATGTTCTAATGGGAACATGAGAGGGGTTGTGGCCACCATAGCCAAACACTTGCTTCTCTTGGAGGTGAGCCATGTATGTGATGAGGTTGCCATGTGATAACTATCTCATATCCCTCACATGTGGAGTGTATTGGGCCATCTAGTTTTGCAGCGTTGGAGGAAGGATATTTGCAGATCTAATCTCCATGATACCACTTGAGGGCAATATCCTTACAACCCAAGATCAATTTTTACTCTAAAATTATCTCAAGTGGAGAGGAGAACAACACGGGGTAGGCCATCTTGTCTACCATGTGCAGATTTTTAGCCCACCTATTTTGTAGGAGCTCAAGGTGGAGGAACATTTTCATGGAGTTTCCATGTCATGAGGTGACTCATTTTTGGTGGATGATTTCTTGAGGGTGGAGAACTCACATGGGGGATGTTATTTCCCAATACACTTTAGATCCCATGCCTCAAGGGAGCCTCTAGGAAAAACCTTATTTCCTTCTTGAGTATTTGACTGTTTCATGATGATAGCTATTCAGCTAACTTGCATGCTTGGGAGGGGAAATATGGAGATTCATTGTTAACACAACATCTCATTATTTGGAGTAGTTCATCATATGGGGATGTTACAGTAGGAGGAGGAGACATCTTTCAGTTCTATCCTTGCAGTTGCTTGAGGACAAGCAACATTTGGGAGGGGAGGACTGTAATGTTCCTAAATTAGCTAAGCTAATTGGAACATTAAAATTTTGTTTTATTTTTCATGATTGTGAATAATAGACTAATGGAGGACATGTAACACTCCTTAGATCTAAAAATAAATACATGCTCAATGTGAACAGGATTAAATATGAGCTGGTTGCATAAAAGCCACTTGTGTGTGAATAGGGCTGAGCTATTTGACTAGGTCAACAGGACCAAATCACAAGATAGTCCAGGTGCATTGAACCTCCTAAGTGATCTGCGCAGTTTTAGAAGGAGGACCTCAGTGTGAAAGGGGCTAATTCAAGTGAAGTGGTTTAGGGTTTTGCACATCCTCATTTTATAAAAGGGAGGGAGAGGACTCAAGGAAGGGTTTTTGAAGATATTTTGAATTTGAGGTTGCTTGGGCAACTCGAGTTCTCTTGGCTGTTTAGCCAAAGGGAAGAGGGTTTCCTATTTAGGAACCCTCTCTCCTTCCATGGAGCAGCTCTTTGGAGGAGGATGTTTAGATTTTCCCACTATCCGGCATTTGGAAAAGCTTCTACTTCCAGCTATAGTGCAGATCCTATTGAGGGTTTGATTTCCTCTGTAAGTTGCAGCAAGTGGGGAATAGATATTTGCAGATCTATGCAGTTCTAGCACCCCTTGTTAATGGGAAACTCACCTATCCTATTGATAAGCTGGTTCTAGGCTCTTTGTGCTTCAGATCCATATCTTAGCATTAGGAAAAATTGTGTTTTTGGTTAACTACAAATTTTCTCTCCCTAAGCTGCGTAATTCTTGAGGAGAAAAGTTGCAGGGGTTTTGGAGTTCTCCTGGAGGAGAGATCTCTAGTGGAGAGGTTCCCTTCCTTCTAATATGGTGGTCCATGGATTGGACAACCAATACATGTAACCTTTAGATATGATTTATTTTATGATGTATTTACTGCATAATTTCTGAATAATGCTACATAACTATGTCTTAGATCTCAGATCTACTCACTATGGTTCATCATTGGCTGAGATCCCCAAGGGGAGTGTAATAAAGAGCCTCTTTGGCTTCCAGATCTATAATAGATCTCTGTTTTCATGCAAGGATATGTTTTAGATCTGATTTATAATAAAATGAAGCTTCAGCCTTCTAAAATTTATGATGAAGAGTTTCTGGGTAATTTCCTGTGTTGCAACACCTCAATCTTGAGGGTTATTTCAGGTAAATATCTGTTTTTATTAAATAATTTTCTTAAGATATGAACCCAAGCCTATTTTATGATGATTTTGTCCTATTGAAACTAATAGCTTCAGAAAATCACGCTGCCTGAGCTTCAGTAAATTCTGCATATTCAAAGTCATGGGGATTGGGTGTTTTTCTTGACTAGTCGGGAAGGAGGAGCTGTTTAACATAGAACAAATTATTATTTTTTTCTTCTGAAATTCAACATGGGAGTCACTCATAACCATATATATCAGATAAAACTACTTTCCCACCTTAGTTTTACGCAGATCTATGATTATACTCATTTTAAGGCCTAAATATTCACTTTTCCCCACCCCTTGGTTCATAAAATGCTGTATAAGTTATTTATGTAGTTAAAGATTTGTATTTATGTCTATTTAACCCATTTTAAAGCTTATTCATCAGTTTAAGACCGTTATACAGTTTCTATATTGCTGTAGTCCCTCATTTGGGCAGTTTTTAAGGCAAGCTAGGCGTGGGAGAACTGTTTAACCCACCTAGTATGATTTTTTTCTGATCTAATATTGGAATTGGGTTTTAAATTATCAGATATAAGGGGATCCAAGAGTTGATATTAGTTGCTAAAGCACCCATCTCTGAAAAATGTGTTTTTCAGGCTGGGCTTGCTGAGCATCCCCTCTTGGCAATATTAGCTCTCGACATAGTTCTATAGACAGAGTATGCTAGTGGGCCAGCTAGCCTCTGGGTCTCATCCTTTCTTGTAAAGGTGAAATTCCCGGTAAATTACCCTACAGTCAATCTCTGGAATAGTTCAGTTGTTGATTGTTAATGTTTCTGTAAAGGGAATATGATTTTCCGGATTCATGAGCAGTTTCAGATCTGGAACATTACAAGATCATTGATGAATGTGATGGGAGTGAGATATTTTCCCTTATGGATGGGTTTTCTAGCTACAACCAGATCAATATTCTACCGACTGATCAGCACAAGACCACCTTCATCTGTCCATGGGCACCTCTGTATACAAGAAGCTCTCTTTTTCCCTTAATAATTCTGGTGCCACATTCAAATAAGCAATTTCATATGCTTTCCATGATATTAAGAACATTGTTCAACCTTACCTGGATGACCTTCCGGCTCATTCCGCTAAGCGTAAGGACCACCCAAATCACCTCGGTCAAATCTTTCTTCGCTGTAGACACTACAACATTTGGTTTAATCCGCATAAATGTATCTTCTGCGTCGATTCTGGTAGACTCCTTGGGTTTATCATATCTAAAGACAGAATTCGTCTCGACCCTCTTAAGGTTGAAGCTATTTTCAATATCCCCTCCGCTTCCTCTTTACATTAGTTGTAGAGTCTACAAGGGAAATCTAATTTCCTGCGCTGTTTTATACCAAACTATGATGAAGTAGCCAAAGGATTCACGCGATTTCTTAAGCAAGGCATCATTACTCTAGGATGAGATTGCCCAAAAATATTTCAATGCACTAAAGACATTGCTTGTCAATGCTCGTCTTTTGCGTCCACCAAATTATCATCACGACTATTCACTCTATTTGGCTGCCACATTTAGCACTATTGCCATGGTTCTGGTACAGGACAACGATGATGGTGATGAGAACGTCATTGATTATTTTGGTCGCAATACTCTTGATACAGAAACATGCTATGCACATGTCAAGAAATTGGTGTTGGTCGTTGTTCAAGCCGTCCAACATTTTTGCCATTATATTTTACTTCGTACAGTAACCGTGATTTCTGATTGCAAACCCTTGACCTATATATCGACTCGACATTTTTTGGGGGGAATACTCAAAGTGGATAATTATCCTCAAAGAGTTTGATTTGGAGTTCACTACCACCAAATCAAAGAAATCATTGGTTTTTGCCGATTTGATCTCCTCTTTACCTTCTGCCTCTACTCCCTCTGGTTCTAAGGAACACATTCCAGATGACACTCTTTTTCTAATTAGCACCCTTGATCCATTGTATGGTGATATCATCGTCTATCTCTAGACTTCCACCTTCCAGTCTGAGTTGACAAAGGATGCTCGTCGACATATCCGTCATCTTTCACAACCCTATCGCATAGTTAGAGATACTCTATACCGCATCGAATCTGATTCCATTCTTCATCGATGTTTGACCCTTGAGGAAGCTAAAAAGGTCCTCAATGAATGCCATTCTAGTGCATGTGGCAGTCACATGTCTAGGTATGCTATTGCTCAAAAAATCCTTCGTATTGGATATTTTTGGCCTACCATTTTTAAAGACTATATTGTCGTTGTGCGTAAATGTCACGAATGCCAGATTTACTAGTGCAAGATGTGCGAACCACCCACACACCTCCATCCCACCATTACCATTGGTCCCTTTGTGAAGTGGGGCATTGATTTTATGACATGAAACCGTCACTCAGTCAGGGGTTGGGGGCATGTTTATATTATCGTAGTTGTGGACTACTTCACTAAATGGGTCGAAGCAATGGCTACACTCACAGCTGACGGTAAGACGACTGCACAATTTTTTTTCAATCATGTGATTACCAGGTTTGGTGTCCCTCAAGCCATTGTCACTGACCATGACTCTCATTTTTTCCATTCTATGATGGATGAGTTGACTACTAAGTTGGGTCTGCGTCACGATAGCTCAACGTCATACTACCCCAATCCAATGGCCAGTTTGAAGCCGTGAACAAGGTTTTAGTCACCATGCTTCAGTGTACAATTGGGATGCACAAGTCCATTTGGCATCTCATGTTGTTTTCAGCTCTCTGGGCTTACCAAACCTCGATGAAGGATGCAATCGGATTCACCCCATTCCAGCTTGTTCTCATTCTGGAAGCTACCCTTCCATTATGCGAAATTCCTTCTCTCATGATAGCTGTTGAAGTATTGCATAATACCTCGCCGGAGGAAGAACAACTTCTATAATTGGAGAGGTTAGATGAAACTCGCCAGATTGCCGCTCTAGTCACAGAAGCACGAAAAAGCGGGTCAAAGCCCACTTTGATAAGACAGTTTCCCCTCGTGCCTTTGTAGAATGAGACTTAGTCCTCTTGTATGACCAAGTGCATGATAAGCAGGGGACAAGAAAATTCGAACCCATGTGGCATGGGCCCTACATTGTTAAGCATGTTTTGTAGAACAGGGCCTATGAGCTAATTGACTATGAAGGTTATCCCTTGAATCAGCCCAGAAATGGGTTGTACCTTAAAAAATATTATGCATGAGTCTCTTATACATGTCCTTTTGTACATAAGTGTGTTTTTAATTTTTGTATGTTTTGGTTTGGTGTGCTTTGCAAGCATTTTTTCCTGGTTTTTATGTCATTGCTTAATGTGCAGATGTCTATCACTCCTTATTTTAGTTTCGCGAACGGTTCCTCCCGCAGTACCCGGAGCCTATCCTCTGCGGCTTGGATGATTTATGATCCTAACGGTGAGTTAGTAGACCTTCAAGGTATTTGTCTAGGATGAACAACCAAAAATTTCGTTAAATACAGTGTAGTCATTGAAATCTTAACTGAAGCTATTGCTCTCGACATTCATGAATTAATTGTGAACCAAAACTCTCAGCTTGTTTTTCTCTAGCTCAATGGGCATTATTCTGTTTGATTTTAAGGATGTATTTGTGTGTTTGTTTGTTAGAAAGGAATTTTTATTATATCACATATCACCATATTCCTAGGAGAATGAATATTTTAACTGATGCAGTAGCCAATATTGTATTAGATAGACATTTGCGGAATTTGTAAAAGCATCATCATTGCATAATAAGATTTAGATAGGAAAATAAGCATATATATATATATATATATATATATATATATATATATATATATATATATATATATATATATATTGCATCCATGTGCATCATAAGTTCAAAAAATATGTGTTCTTGGTTACATCCTGAGTGATCCAGGTGGATATCGGTGGCCACCCACCTATTGCATTTGGACCCGCAACATCAATTCTTTCAGTCTTCCCTGTCAGCACAACTTACTATTTTTAGTAGGTTTTCAAATCTTGCACTCTCGGAGCCGTTTTTGGGACTTAATGATCCAGGTGGATATTGGTGGCCACCCACCGATTCCATTTGAATCCCCACCATCATTTCTTTCAGTTTGTAAGTTTCAGCACAACTTACTATTTTTAGCAGTTTTTCAGGTCCTGAACTTCCGAAGCCGTTTTGAGGCCCTAAACTAAGTTTTTTGGGGAAACCAGGAGCAACATGGGTCATAGACCAATGTTGCTCACTCAAAAGTTTTAGTCCTCGAACAAATATTTATAACGATATATTGAGCGCGTGAAATAGAGATCTGATGCCAAAGTTACATCCCCGGGAAGTTGAAACACAAACTTACCCAAATGGGGCACATAGTTTTGGTGCTTCATCACCTAGGGTTAGGTTTTTGGACATTTCAGGTTTTACATTGTTTCTCAACAATAAATAGGCATTCGAGCCTCAAGGTAACACAGTTCAGGGGCTGGTAGCCATCACATCTCATCTCGGGGATACGCTTCTAGTACCCTAGCTCATATATTTCCATAATGCCTGTAATAGGCCTTCGATCCTCAATGTAACACAGTTCAGAGGCCTACATATGCCACATATCTTCTCAGAGATATGCTACCAGTGCCCTAGCTTGTTTCCATTATGTTTGTAAGCTTATTAATGCTTCATTTTATTATAATCAAATGAATGAAATAAGCCTACAAACATAATGGAAACAAGCTAGGGCACTGGTAGCGTATCTATGAGCAGAGATGTGGCATACGCATGCCTCTTAACTATGATGCATTGAGGCTCGAAGGCCTATTTATTGTTGAGAAACAATGTAAAACCCAAAACGTCCAAAAACCTAACCCTAGGAGATGAAGTGCCAAAAATGTGGGCCCTGTTTGGGTAAGTTGGTGTTTCAACTTCCCAGGGATGTAACTTTGGCATCCTATCTTTGTTTGACGTGCTCAATAGCTCGTTGGAAAGATCTGTTTGAGGACTGCAACCAATTTTGCTCCTGGTTTCCCCAAGAAACGTTGTTTAGGGCCTCAAAACGGATTCAGAAGTTCAGGACCCGAAAAATTGCTAAAAATAGTAAGTTGTGCTGAAACTTACAAATTGAAAGAACTGATGGTGGGGGCTCAAATGGAATTGGTGGGTGGCCACCAATATCCACCTAGATCATTATTAAGTCCCCAAAAAAGCTCGGGGAGTGCAGGACCCGAAAAACTGCTAAAAGTAGTAAGTTGTGCTGACAGGGAAGACAAAAAGAATTGATCTTTGCAGGTCCAAATGGAATAGGTGGGTGACCACCGATATCCATCTAGATCATTCCTCCCTCCTTAGGAAGCAATGGTCTCCATCGCATTAAGTTCCTCGCTGGGGGCGTGCTGAACTTGGTATTGGATTTTTCCAGGATGTCACGGACCTGTTGGTAGATGTGCTAGATGTAGATGTGTCGTCGGTGGGCAGTCGTTGAAGGATCTGGGAAAATTTATCCATCATCGCATTCCTTTGTTTCTCAAGGACCTCCTTGAGCAAGATTTTGATAAGATCTCCTGCTCCCTCGTCTTTCTTTCCTTCTGCCATGGGGGGTTGTTGGGGTTCGTGAGGTTGAAATCCTTATACCCTGGCCACATTAGGAACATGAAAAGAAAAACAGAGAAAGAGAAAATCGCTATGATACCACTGATTCGTATTTATGCAGGAACACAACAGAATATACATATAGTCATAGATATAGAGATGTAGTGGAAATAATGCTTCATTTTATTATAATCAAATGACTGAAGTAAGATTACAAACATAATGGAAACAAGCTAGGGCACTGGTAGCGTATCTCTGAGAAAAGATGTGGCGTACGTAGGCCTATAAACTGTGTTACATTGAGGCTCAGGCCTAGTACAGACACAATGGAAATAGATGAGCTAGGGTACTGGCAGCGTATCCTTGAGAAGAGATGTGATGGCTACCAGCCCCTGAACTGTGTTACAATGAGGCTCGAAGGTCTATTTATTGTTGAGAAACAATGTAAAACCTGAAACGTCCTAAAACATAACCCTAGGAGATGAAGCACCAAAACTGTGGGCCCTTTTGGGTAAGTTGGTGTATCAACTTCCAGGGGACGTAATTTTTCCATCCAATCTCCGTTTGACGCGCTCAAAAACTAGTTAGAAATATCTGTTCAAGGACTACAACTTTTGAGTGAGAAACATCGATCTACAACCCATGTTGCTCCTAGGTTCCCCAAAAATCGTCGTTTAGGGCCTCAAAACGACTGCAGAAGTTCAAGACCCAAAAAAATGCTAAAAATAGTAAGTTGTGCTAAAAATTACAAACTGAAAGAACTGATGGTGGGGGTTCAAATGGAATTGGTGGGTTGCCACCAATATCCACTTGGATCATTAAGTCCCCAAAACAGCTCCAGGAGTGGAGGACCCGAAAACCTGCCAAAAAAGGTAAGTTGTGCTGAGGGGGAAGACTGAAAGAATTGATGATGCGGGTCCAAATGGAATACATGGGTGGCCACCGATATCCATCTGGATCATTACTCCCTCCTTAGGAAGCAATGGTCTCCATTTCGTTAATTTCCTCCCTGGGGGGGGAGGAATTTTGCTGAACTTAGTATTGGATTTGTCCAGGATGTCGCAGACCTGTTGGCAAACATGTTGGATGTAGATGTGCCATCGATGGGCAACTGTTGAAGGATATAGGAAAAGTTATCCATCATTGTGTTCCTTTGTTTCTCAAGGGCCTCCTCGAGCAAGATTTTGATAGGATCTCCTGCTCCCTCATATTTCTTTCCTTTCACCATGGGGGATTGTTGGGGTTCGCGAGGTTGAAATCCTTATACCTTGGTCGCGTTAGGGACATGAAAAGAAAAACAGAGAAAGAGCAGGCTGCTCTAATACCACTAATCTAGATTTATGTAGGAACACAACAGAATACACATATAGCCATAGATATAGAGATGCAGCGGAAATAATGGTTCATTTTATTATAATCAAATGACTGAAATAAGCTTAAAAACATAATGGAAACAAGCTATGGCACTGGTAGTGTATATTTGAGAAGATATGTGGCATACGTAGGTCTATGAACTATGTTACATTGAGGCTCGAAGGCCTATTACAGACATAATATTAAAAGAGATGAGCTAGGGTACTGACAGTGTATCCTTGAGAAGAGATGTGATGACTACCAGCCCCTGAACTGTGTTACAATGAGGCTCGAAGGCCTATTTATTGTTGAGAAACAATGTAAAACCTGAAACATCCAAAAACCTAACCCTAGGAGATGAAGCACTAAAAATGTGGGCCCCGTTTGGGTAAGTTCGTGAATCAACTTCTCGGGGACATAACTTTGGCATCAGATCTCTGTTTGACGCGATCAAAAACTCGTTAAAAATATATGTTCGAGGAATACAAATTTTGAGTGAGCAACATCAATTTACAACCCATGTTGCTCCTAGTTTCCCCAAAAAATGTCATTTAGGGCCTCAAAATGACTCCAAAAGTTTAGGACCTAAAAACTGCTAAAAATAGTAAGTTGTCTTTGAAACTTACAAACTGAAAGAACTGATGGTGGGGGTTCAAATGGAATCAGTGGGTGGCCACCAATATCCACCTAGATCATTCAGTCCCCAAAACGGCTCCGGGAGTGTAGGACCCGAAAACCTGCTAAAAATAGTAAGTTGTGCTGAAGCAGAAGACTGAAAGAATTGATCTTTGCAGGTCTAAATGAAATAGGTGGGTGGCCATCAATATCCATTTGGATCATTCCTCGCTCCTAAGGAAGCAATGGTCTCCATTGCATTAAGTTCGTCCCTTGGGGGGGGGGGGGATTTTGATGAACTTGGTATTGGATTTTTCCAGGATTTCGCAGAGCTATTGGCAGATGTGCTGGATGTAGATGTGCCATCGATGGGAATCTGTTGAAGGATCTGGGCAAAGTAATCCATCATCGCATTCCTTTGTTTCTCGAGGGCCTCCGCGAGCAATATTTTCATAGGATCTCCTGCTCCCTCGTCTTTCTTTCCTTCTGCCATGGGGGGTCGTCAAGGTTTGCAAGGTTGAACTCCTTATACCTTGGTCGCATTTTGGACATGAAAATAAAAATAGAGAAAGAGTAGACCGCTCTGATACCACTGATCCAGATTTATGCAGGAACACAACAAAATACACATACAACCATAGATATAGAGATGCAATGGAAATAATGGTTCATTTTATTATAATCAAATGACTGAAATAAGCTTACAAACATAATGGAAACATCTTTGGAGCCTTTGGTCGTGTATCTCTGAGAAGAGATGTGGCATACACAGGCCTCTGAACTGTGTTACATTGAGGCTCGAAGGCCTATTACAGACATACTAGAAATAGATGAGCTAGGGTACTGGAAGCGTATCCTCGAAAAGGGATGTGACGAATACCAGTCCCTAAACTCTGATACAATGAGGCTCGAAGGCCTATTTATTGTTGAGAAACAATGTAAAACTTGAAACATCCAAAAACCTAACCCTAGGAGATGAAGTGTCAAAATTGTGGGCCTCGTTTGGGTAAGTTGGTGTTTCAACTTCTAGGGGACGTAACTTTGGCATTCGATCTCCGTTTGACGTGCTCAAAAACTTGTTAGAAATATATGTTCGAGGGCTACAAATTTTGAGTGAGAAACATGGGTCATAGACCCATTACAACCCATGTTGCTCCTGGTTTCCCCAAAAAAAATCGTTTAGGGCCTCAAAACGGCTCCAGAAGTTCAGGACCCGAAAAAATGCTAAAAATAGTAAGTTGTGTTGAAAATTACAAACTGAAAGAACTAATGTTGGGGGTTCAAATGGAATCAGTGGGTGGCCACCAATATCCACCTGGATCATTAAGTCCCCAAAACGGCTCCAGGAGTGCAGGACCCGAGAACCTGCTAAAAATAGTAAGTTGTGCTGATAGGGAAGACTGAAAGAATTGATGCTGCGGGTCCAAATGGAATAGGTGGGTGGCCACCGATATCCATATGGATCATATTATTAGTCATCAGTAATTTTTTGCCTTTATAGATGACTAAATTCTTATTGTATATTTCTAGAAACAAAATTCATGAATCTTGTGAGTTCTAGAAATCTCACTTCCTTCATTATCCTTAGGATAAATTTTTCACTGTCTACTGCTATAACAAGGCAAGCCAGTCTATCACTCTCAGAAGACTAAATCATGGACTTATGTCACTCATTCTCACTATGTTTTCCACCTCTGACCTTACCACTCTGTTTTGACTAGCCTAACACTTCTGCCTATACCTTGGATTGCCAAGTAGCTTAACCTTTTCCCCTATTCAACAAATGCCTCAAGCATTAGTGATTTTAAAATACCTTTCTAGGCTCTTTAGATAAATCAAAGTTATCAATTTCTAATATTTCAATGCATGAAGGTTGGTCAAAACTCTGTTTCATACCTTCAAACCCTAATTCAAGTTTTGAGCCAAAGACCAAGTCCAAAAAGCATCCCAATAGGTCATGTAAGGTCCCCTAGGTTATTCATTTTTTTGGTTTTCTAGACTCACTGTTTTACATATGCACAGAGATAAAATCAAATGAAAAAGAAGGTTATGCTCATGATTTTCCAAAGGGTATAAAAACCTCCAAGAAAAAACCTCCTTTATCAAAGCATAAAGTCTGCAAAGGGACAATTGCCTATCTTAAAACATTTCTGCAGGAATATTTTATGATGGTTATCAGCAGAAGAGAGGATAGGTGAGAAGCCAAGCTCCTCAAGGACATTCACAGCAGAAGAGAAACAACATGCCTAAGTAAAAAAAGAGTATCATTGGTTTTATGATTGATTGACTATAAGGTGTTGCCTAGCAAGATGTCCATGGAAAAGATAAAAAAGACAGAGACGCATCAACACCACCAAGCATGAAAGCAAAGTCTCTAGAAATGATAAATGGGAAAAGGAAAAAGGCCCTAAAAAAATTAGAAGTTTAGGAAGGTGGGAAAAAGTGAAATGAAGGTCTTAAAACTCCATTATAATGATAGAAGGTGTTCAAAGGATGTCTGAAAGGAGACCTCCATGGTTAAAATATGACAAAAGGGGTTTTCACTACAACAAAGTGGACAAAATTGTAAGGAGTATCAATGTGAAGGCTACTTAAACTTTCAAAGTATAGTCACAGGTCTACAAAATGATCAAAAGAAGGAAGGCAGGAGGTTGAAGGTCAAAAAATATATCAAATGGAGCATAAGTTCTGCTTTCGAGTGTTTAAGGTACCAAAATCCAAAAGAAGAGTAAGAAGATCAAAACACTACTTTATGGCACCACCATCAAGCAGAAGTGGCCAAAGGGAGAATAAAATCGCTTTTTCAAGATCACCCACAAAAGATCATTTTCATGCTTAAAACACCACCTGCAATGGGAAAAGGAAACATCAGTAAAGGAGATAAAATACAAAAAACAAAACATTAGTAAAATGGGTTCTTGGTCTTAATTATTTTTTCCAAGGGCATAAAAATACTGTGGTTATCATTCAAACCCATTTTTCATATGCAAGAAAGAGAAAAAAACTTGCAAGAAAAGAAATCAGGGTATCTGGCAAAGTTCTGGGTAGGAGAAGCCTTGCGCTACACTCTTATTGAGCCATGCTACGCTCCTGTTTCTTCTCCTAGTGCATTTTTTGTGTGCACGACCACCCAACCAACCCTGCTAGAGCAACTACACACGGGGTTGTTTAGGTATTCCTAGAAGACTTCCTAACAGCATGTAGGAGCCACCCGACACTGCGCTTTTCACGTGTAGAAGGAACCCGATCTTTGCGCTCTTGTGTGTGTAGACTCTTCCCAGAAGAGCCGACACCCCACTGCGCTACGTGCCCGAGTGTGCAGAGGTTGCCCGACACCTCACGCAGAGGCCGCCTGAAGCTCCACTGTGCTACGCACAGAGAGTTTTCAAGCCTGACTCGACTCCTGCGTGCAGAGGCCGCCCGGTGCTACACTTCACTATGCTCCTAGGCGTACAGAGGCTGCCCGACACTTGCGTGCAGAGTCGAACCGACTCACCCGCACTACACTCCTGTGTTGCGACTTCAGCTAGAAGATTCTTCAAAGAGATTTTGAGCCTCTAAATTTCTCAAAGCTTGTCAAATTCTCTGCTAGGCATCCTCATAGCTTTTATAAAAGGTATTTAGACACTCTGTCTCCTCTCATGCTATTTTTTTAGAGGGTGAAAATTAAAAATAAATCTAGAAACCCTAGAAGAAGAAAATGTTTAGTTTCCATGCTAAGAAGTAACTCTTTTCCCAAACAACCTCTCCATTTGCAAAATTAGCCCTCACACTGCCAAGCTTGACCTTTGCTTTCTCCTCATCATCTCTCTCACCTCCTTCACATCATTTCACAAGTAGTTTCAAGGTTTGTTTTTAGAAGCAAGGGTAAAAGAAAAAACGCCTAGAGAAGGTAGTGTTGACAGGGGCGAGGGAGGCCAAAGGCCTAGAGAACAACATAGGAAGGGTGGGAGAGCAAACAGATTTAAGCCTTTAATAACCAAAGATTTGACAACCTCTCCTACCACAGATGCATATTTCCAAGAGGTAGGATGTGATGACTTCTGTGAAAAAGTACAAAGAGTCAAAATTCACCCCAAGTTGACCAGACTTTTCATCCTAAACCTCCATGATCACCAAGTACATCTAGCTGGAGTGAATTTTGAGTTATCCCCCAATACAATTGCCATGGCCACTAGGATACCTTGCATGGGAGAAAAATGGTTCAAACAGGTGAGTTTGAACTTAAGCCATTACTAGCATTTTTTGAAACCTAGGTACCAAGCTGATTGCAAGACCATTTTTCCTTTCTCCCATCTCTTGGAAAGATATTCCCCTCTAATGAAAGTCATCATGAAGTGCTTCACCTGTGAGGGTAGGTTTTCTAGGCTCTATTCCTACCACATAAGACTACTCATGCATTTCAATAGGGCCAAGCTACTACATTTTCCCTACTACCTTTATAAAAGCATTGATAAAATGTCATCCATTGTGCAAAGACACACACACACACACACACACACACACACACACACACACACACACACACACACACACACACACACACACACAGCGCGCGCGCGCGCGGCGGGGGGGGGGGGCGCGCGCGCGCGCGCGCGCGCGCGCGCGCGCGCGCGCGCGCGCGCGCGCGCGCGCGCGCGCGCGGCAGCGCCTTGCCGCCTTGCTTGCTTGCTGCTTGCCTTGCCCCGCGCGCGCGCGCGCACGCACGCTGCACGCCTGCCTGCCCCGCGCGCGCGCGCGCGCGCGGCTGCCCCCCGCGCGCGCGCGCGCGCGCGCGCGCGCGCGCGCGCGCGCGCGCGCGCGCGCGCGCGCGCGCGCGCTTGCACGCGCACGTGCCTGGGGGGGGGGGCAGTGTTCTGAGTTCTCCAGGTGTTGGTCTTGGTGTCTTTTATGTGACAGAAAAATGTAGTAGCTATTTGTGCTCATGGTAATGCTAGCGTAGTAGGAATGAAACCGAAACCCTGCAGCTACTATGATATTCATTAAGAGAGATATCTTTCCAGAGATGGAAAATGTCTTGCAATCAGCCTAGGTTTCAAAAAATGCCCCAATGTAACCCCAAGTTCAAACTCCTGTTTGTACAAGGCTAATCCTAGTGGCCATGCTCTGGGGGATAACTCAAAATTCACTCCGGCCAGATGCTGGTGATCATGGAGGTTTAAGAATAATGCAGTCAACTTGGGAATTGAATTTTAAGCTTTTCACGGAAATCATGCCTGAAATATACATCTGTCAGCAGAAGATTGTATATGTATGGAACATCTGGTTATTAAATTTAATCTGTTGCTCTCCCACCCTTCCTATGTTCTAGACTTTTAATCCACCCCACTGCCTGCAACAAATACAAAGGATTTTCCTTTACCTTGCTCAAAACAAACCTTGGAAACTGCACTGGCAGAAATGATGTGAAGGAGGGTAGGAAGTGATGAGGAAGCTGATATAAGCAGATGTGAGATGGCAGGTGTTGGAAAAGAACAGCATGGAAACTAACAAATACAGGGTTTCTAGATTTATTTGCAATTTTCACCACCTCAAAAATGGCATGAGGAGACGGGGTAATCTACTGCTTTTTTATAAGCTATGAGACTACAGCGAATTTTGTGCTGAAAATTTAGAACCCAAAATCTCTTTGAAGAATCTTCTAAGTTTGAAGTGCAACACGGGGTGAAGTCGGTTCGACTCACTGCACGCCTGTCCGGGCGACCTACCATGCGCTAGAATGCTGCCGGCGTACCTACCTGCTGCTTGAGTCGAGTCGAGCTGCTCTGCATTAACACGAATAGTGACAGTGTGTTTAACCCTCTACACCTTTCCAGCTGCATGCGCGTGAAGTATTAGGCATAACTACTGGAGAATCTACACACTGAAAATGACATCTGCGTGAAAACGGTGGTGGCCTCTATCTTTGTTAGAAGTCTTCTAAGGAATGCCTAAACACAGCTTCCAGTGTGTATTCTTCCTAGGTCGTCACACACAAAATGCACTGAAGAAGCGGGGAGGCGTAGCATGGCTCAACTAAAGCAACTCTCTACATTGCGGCAATTTCTTGCAAGTTTTTTCTCTTTCTTATATGAAAAATGGGTTTGGATGATAACCTGGCATTCACATGCCCTTGGAAAAATTGGAACCAGAACTTAAAACCTCTACTAATGACATTTTGTATTTTACTGTCTTCCTACATTGCTGTGTGTTTTAAACATGAAATGATAACGTAGTGATGTACCTACATATGTGTTGTTTGATCTGCCTCTTCTTTGGAGCAGCATAAACAGTATGTATTTGATATATTTTGACCTTCAACCTCTGCCTCACGATCATTTTGTAGACTGTGACCTACTGAGACAGAAGTGGCCCTTCACATTGATATGTCCGCGTTGTCTTGCGGTAACCATGGAGTCTAGCCAGTCCTTTGAACGCCTTCTATCGTAGATTTTAAGACCTTCATTCTATACACCTTCATAAACTTCTAATTTTAAGGGCCTTTCCTTTTCACATTTAGCTCTAGGAACTTTGCTTTCATGCTTGTGTGTTGTCGTCTCTGTCTTTATCTTTTCCATGGACATCTATTTGAAACAACACCTTATAGTCAATCAATCATAAAACAATGACTTTTGCTTAGGCATGTTATTTCTCTTGTTGTGAGGAAGCAACTCTCACCTATCCTCTCTTCTTGATAACAAATGTAAGCTAGCAACATCATTTTAGATAGGCAATTGTCCCTTCGACTTTTATCTTTGATGGGGACTCATAGGAGATTTTGCTACCCTTTGGAAAATCATGAGCATAACCTTCTTTTCATTTGATTTTATCATTCACATTAAAGCTTGATGGTCTAAGGCAAAAATGAATAATAGAGTTGCTACATGACCTATTAGGTTTCTTTTTTGGATACTTGAATTAAGCTGAAAGTATGGCAGTTTTGACCAACCTTCATGCAGTGAAATATTAGAGAATTGTGCTGATTTAATCCTAGGCCTAGAAAACGTATTTAAATCACTAATGCAATTTGATGAAATAGAGGAAAGGTAAATACTTGGCAATCAGATAGGCGAAGTATTAGTAAGCAATGTAGATGAGTGAAAACATAGTGAAGAATGAAGTGATAAGTTTGAGTCTTGCGAGAACTGCCTGTCATAGCATTAGACGATGTATCCTATAATGAAAGGAAATTAATTTCTAGAACTCACAAGATCCTAGAAATATACAATAAGAATTTAGTCATCTATAAAGCGTAGATACTTGATGACTAATGATCCATATGGTCATCGATGACCTGGATTATGCTGGCCCTCTTCAGTCTTCCCTGCTCGGCCACGAACTACTATTTTTAGCGGGTTCTCAGTCACTCTACAGACCTTCAGTCCGAATTCCAATTTGTATTAGTTCTTTCGATTTAGCCTTCAACACAACTATATTTTAGCATTTTCGAGTCTGTGGAGCGTGAAATAGCATTTTTGGAAACCGAGGCAATGGGTGTCGTCTGACTTTATGTTTCTCACTCAAAATTTGTAACCATATTTCCTATTTCTAACCAGATTTTGGTAAAATGTCAGCTCTGGGTCGATCTACAGAAGTTGCCAACTACCCAAGCAGCATTCCCAATTGCTAGTGTTTCAGGGACATTGTTTCCTCAACAATAAATAGACCTTCGAACCTCTATATCAGTTTGGGCTGTATTCGTCACATCCCACTTTTGGGATAAACTCAGCCTACAACTCATCTAGCTGTGGCTTCGACCTCCAATGTAACACGGTGGAAACATATCTGCCATCTCTTCTCGGAGATACACGACCCGGCCTATTTCCATTATGTTTGAAACTATTTGATCATTTGATACTCTCATCTCTGTATTTGTAATGTCTTTATTGTGTTCTGCATAAGTATGATTGATATTACTAAACGTCCTACTCTCTATTTTTATTTTCATGTCAAACATAATTCAGCCTTGCAGGCCTTGGCCCCATGGCGGAAGGAAGAAGGCAGGCAGAGTCCATGAAAATATGCAGATACAAAGCAAGATGCGACCTTTGAATCCGCAGCAGAGATTCCTATCGATGGCATGCATATGCTCTCAGAATCTGGAAAATCAAACAAGTTCATCCACCCCCCAAGGAGACCATTGCTCCTTAGGAGAGCGGCGTCCAAATGGATAGTGATGGTACCCTCCTTTCATTTAGACCTGCGGCATCATTCTTCAGTCTTGCTTCGGCAACCTTCAGCTTTAGCGATTTCAGTCTACTCCGGGCGTTTGGGGAGGCAATGATCTAGCGGTGTACCTTTGATTCCATTTAATTTACCATCATTCTTTCGATTTGTAAGTTGACACAACTACTATTTTTAGGTTTTAGGTCCTAGAGCACAGTCATTTAGAACTCGTGTATTTTTTGGGGAAACAGGGCAGCATGGGTTATGATGTTGCTTCCTCCAAATTTATTTCTCAGACATCTCTATGAGTTTTGTCGGCGTCCAAGCAGCGATAGGTCTCAATGCCGGAGAAAGTTGATTCCATGACAAATAACTCATCTAGAGTGGAATTTGAATGTTCGAGTTTTATTGTTTCTCAACAATAAATGACAGCAAACCATTATACCTGGTGTATATCTACTTGAGATACTGTATCTCTTTAATAATTATGTCTATGAAATAGACTGCTAGAACCTGTCAACATAATTCACTGGAACTTCATTATGCCACATATTCTCAAACAATACATACGATTCTGCTGCTGCATTATATTTTAAAAGCTTATTCGATCATTTGATTATAATAAAATGACCCGTCTCTATCATGGCTATGTGATTGTGTTCCTACGCCAAATCTAGATTAGTGTACCAGTAAACTGACACTCATGTCCCTGCGAACCAAGTATAGATTTCAACCTCCCATGTGAAGATGAATCCTATCAAATCGAGAGCCCTTGAAAACAAAGGTACAATGATGAATGCCTATATCTTCAGCAGTTACTATGATAGCATACATCCAACATGTTTGCCAGCAGTGCTGGACAAATCCAATACTAGAGGATTCGACTATTCCCCCGGAGAAAGTAAGCGAGATGGAGACCGATGCTGTCCGGATGGATACAGGTTAGCATCATCGAACTAACTGGTCTTCCCTGTGAGCACAACCTTCCCACTCTGGAAGTGAGACAATGTCAAGTGGGTGTGGTAGCAGCACCAGTGAACCCCCCCCACCATCAGTCTTCAGGACCCCATGGCCACAGCTGCTGCGGTACAGATGGCTGCGGTGATACAGAACAACAGCAATTTTCAGAGACTCAGGCCATGTGCTGGAACATGTTTCTCACTCAAAGTTGTAGTCACTGGCTGGTATTTCTAACTAGTTTTGTGATCAAAGAGATTGAATGGAAGAATACGTCAGTTAATACACCAACATTTTATTAGCCTCTCTCCTAGGGTAGGGCGTTTGAGTTTTATTATTTCTCAACAATAAAATGACAGCCCCGACCTCATTAACACGGTCGAGCAGTAGCATGCTCTCTCAGGTCAGCGTGCCTAATATGCTCGGTATTCTAGACAGAGACTCAAACACTGATTTATAGACTTCTGCCTTTATCTTTTCTCGGAGATACGCACAGTATATATACATGTATTTGTAATCTACTTGATCATTTGATATAATAAGATGGACATTATTCCACCTCTTATATCTATGACTATACATGTGCAATTTGTGTTCCTGTATAAATGCAGATGATGTATAGCGATTTTCTCTTTCTACTCTCTTTCATGTTCTAATGTGGCAGTATAGACATTTAACAGCCCCATGTAGAAGGAGAAAATGAAGGGCGAGATCTTATCAAATCTGCTCAGGAGGTCTGAACAAGGAATGCGATGATGGAATAGTACAGTCATCTTGGCCTCTGCTTGATACATCACATCTACCAACGGAGATAAAAATCTGAAAGAATCGATGCAGACAGATGTAATGCGTGGGCCATTGCTCCCCCAAGGAGAGATGATCTGAGACAGGATATCGTGGTCACCCACTATTCAAATTTGAACAGATCAATTCTTTTGTCTTCCTGTCGGCACAACCTGCTGTAGTTTTGAGTCTACTCCCGAGCTTTGGGGACAATGTGATCTAGGTGGATGTGGTGGCCACGCCACAATTCCCGACAATTTACACCATCGATTCTTTCAATTTGTAAGTTTCGGCCTAACCTGTACTAGCAATTTTCGAGGTCTGGCTGCAGTCGTTTTGAGCCCTAAATTGCGTTTCTTGGGGAAACCGGGAGCAAGTTGCGTCAACGGATGAAGCTATTGAGCACGTCAAGCAGGCCTGGATATAAAGTTACATCCCTGGGAAGTTGGAAACAGCTTGCCCCAGCCAGGGCCCACATTTTGGCACTTCATCTCCTAGGAGTTGGGATTTTGGACGTTTTGGGTTTTGTGTTTCTCAACAATAAATGGGCCTTGAGCCTCAATGCATCATAGTTAAAATAACATTATCATATGATAATCAACTACAGTCTGCTAACTATTTCCATTATGTTTGTAGGCTTATTTTAAGACCATTTGATTATAATAAAATGGGCATTAATACTTGCAAATATAATGGGAAACTGAAACAATTTTATAGTAACATATCTCAGAAGATATCTGTATGACCTGCAGTATGTTACATTGAGAATCAGGAAAATATTCAGGCATTATGGAATATATGAACTAAGGATACTAAAATACAATCCCGAGATGAAAATGTGACTACATGTTACCTTGAAGACAGATATCTTATTATTGTAAAACTGGAAATGTCCAAAAATAACTGCTGATGAAACACCAAAACTATGTGCCCCAGGTAGGTAAGTTTGTGTTTCAACTTCCGGATCTCTTTGAGCATCGAATCTCACCTTTCACGCGCTTATATATCTATCATCGTTATAAATATTTGTTCGAGGCTAAAAACTTGGAGTGGTAACATTGTTCATGACCCATGTTGCTCTGAGGTTTCAAACTTAGTTTAAGAACTAAAAACTTCAGAAATTTATTTGCTAAATGAGTAGATTTAAATGTGAAAAAATTTGAAAAATGATGAGTGAAGTTCAAAATCCCTGGAATGGGTGGTCAAATATCCACGAATCGTGAGTCCCAAAAAGCTCACAGAAGAGTGCAAGATTTGAAACCTACTAAAAATCAAGTAAAGTTGATGGCGGCTTAGAAGGAAGAGCTGAGAATTGATGTTGTAGTTTCCAATGCAACAGACAATTGACGCGATATCCAGATATGAGATACATGCTGAACTTATGATGCATGAATTCAACTATATATATATATATATATATATATATATATATATATATATATATATATATATATATATATATATATCTGAAAAATCTTATTATGCAATGATAATCTTTTACAAATTCATAAATATTACATCTAATGTATTAACTCTTTACATGGATATTTGTTCTCTAGAATAATGATGATATGTGATATAATAAAAATTTCATACAACAAACCTACAAACCTATCCTTAAATCAAGCAGATATCTGATAACTGATTCCTGAATAATGCAGATAATGCACAACTCGGTCACTCAATGACTACAGCTGTATTTAGAAATTTTTGGTTATTCATCTAGACAAACAATTCCTACCTTTCACACGTTAGAATCATCATCCTTCAAGCCCTTGAAGAGCTCGAGTCTCTTGGCAGAAGCATTCAGCAAAACAAATAAGAATTAATGTATCTACTTTTGATAAACGATGACCTAAAACGAGGAAAAAATAACATAAACACCAACAAAACTACAAATTAAAAACATATGTACAAAGGACATGTATAGGAACTCATGCATAATAATTTTAAGATATAACCATTACAAATTTGCATTCAGGGACAACTCATGAATCAGTGAAACTCATAGATACAATTCCTACAAAACATGCTAGCAGGAGCCATGCCACATGGAAGTTGAGCTCTTGTCCTGCATTAAGAGGACTAAGTCTACAAAGACACGGGGAAAATATCTTGCAAAGTGACAAAAAAAAAAAATTCTTGTGACTGAAGCGTTGTCTAGCAGTTTCTCAATTATAGAAGTTGTTCTTCACTCCGGCGAAGACAAAATATGCAATAAAAACTCAACAGCTATCATGAAGAGAGAATTTAAAGCATAATGAAAAGTATGGAGTGAACGGGGTGAGATGATTACATCTTCAGCTCGAACAGCCCTGACTGAAAATACATGGTAAAATGAACTTGTCATCCCAATGTACAAACTGAAGCATGGCTATTCAAAACCTGTTCACGGCCTCTGACGTTAGTCATGACAGCGGGCATGAATCCATCATAGAATGGAAAAATGAGTCATGAGTGGAGACAATGGCCCAGCGCAATATCGATTGAAAAATTGTCGTCGTACAATGATGTAGCCATTGCTTCGACCCCATTTAGTAGTCCACAACGATATTATAAACATGCTGGCAAACAGTGAGCGGTTTCATGTCTTATATGAGACAGTGTATCATTGGATAGATGATACAGGTGAGTTAAGCGCATCTTGCACTAATCTGGCATTAAAATGACATTTGCAGCAATATTATAATCTTCATCATGTAAAAATAATCAGGATTTTGAGCAATAATACCACTAGATAAATAATGAAATACATCCTAGAATGGCATTTCCTCAGAGTCAACATCAGATGAAAATGGAATCAGTATTCTTGATATATCTCTAACTTTATGCTGATAGAGTGAAGATGACAGTCCTCATCGACTTGAGCATCCTTTGTCAGCTCCCGGGCTAGAGGAGAACGAAGTCTAGAGATAGGCGATGATATCACCATACAGCTGGACTCAAGGAATTTTAATTAGAGGTATCATCTGGAATCAATGTTAGGAGGAAACAAACTGAAGGTAAAGAAGTCATCGGCAAAACAGCAGATTTCTTTAATTTGATGATGAAATTGCACATTCCCAAAAAAAATGTCAGTATATATAGATCAGGCTATATCGAAAATCCTGATACTATGCGAAGTAAAAATATAATGCAAAAATATTTGGGCGGCTTGAACATTGTATGTACATAATATTCTAGCTATCAAGAGTATTGCGACCAAAATAATCAATGGCATACTCTCACCATCATGCATTGTCATATACCCAGATTTCCTTAATCCAATAATTTATGGCGATATAAGTGAATAATTCATGATGTCATTGAAGACATAAGTATTAACAGATACATTGAAATATTTTTGGAGCAATCTCTAGAAATAATGATGCCTTGCTTAAATATGTTAACTACTTCATCATAGTTTAATTACTCATAGCCTTAGAAAATGGAACTCACTAATATAATGTAAAAGGCTTGAGAAATTAAACAACAATACAAAATTCGAGGTAAATTCTATCTTTGGTCTCCAATCCTGCAACTCAGCCTTGAAAATTATTTATGCGGGTCTAAATGTTAATAGTATCTCTGACAGCATTGACTGAAGATGATGAGTATTATACGCTTGTAGAATAGCGGAAGATGCATCAGTAAGGTGAGACAATATTCTTAATGGCATGGAAGCATATGAAAGCAACATTTGAATGTGGCTGAAGTATAAGAGGGAAAAGAGAGCTTCTTGAAGGTGCCCATGGGCAGAATGAAGATAGTCTATGTACATTTAGGTCATTCAGTGCAAGTTGTAAACAAAACCCTTCATAGGAAAATTATCTCACTCCCATCACATTCATCAATGATCTTGTAATGTTCCAGATCTGAAACTGCTCATGAATCCGGAAAATCATATTCCCTTTACAGAAACATTAACAATCAACAACTGAACTATTCCAGAGATTGACTGTAGGGTAATTTACCGGGAATTTCACCTTTACAAGAAAGGATGAGACCCAGAGGCTAGCTGGCCCACTAGCATACTCTGTCTATAGAACTATGTCGAGAGCTAATATTGCCAAGAGGGGATGCTCAGCAAGCCCAGCCTGAAAAACACATTTTTCAGAGATGGGTGCTTTAGCAACTAATATCAACTCTTGGATCCCCTTATATCTGATAATTTAAAACCCAATTCCAATATTAGATCAGAAAAAAATCATACTAGGTGGGTTAAACAGTTCTCCCACGCCTAGCTTGCCTTAAAAACTGCCCAAATGAGGGACTACAGCAATATAGAAACTGTATAACGGTCTTAAACTGATGAATAAGCTTTAAAATGGGTTAAATAGACATAAATACAAATCTTTAACTACATAAATAACTTATACAGCATTTTATGAACCAAGGGGTGGGGAAAAGTGAATATTTAGGCCTTAAAATGAGTATAATCATAGATCTGCGTAAAACTAAGGTGGGAAAGTAGTTTTATCTGATATATATGGTTATGAGTGACTCCCATGTTGAATTTCAGAAGAAAAAAATAATAATTTGTTCTATGTTAAACAGCTCCTCCTTCCCGACTAGTCAAGAAAAACACCCAATCCCCATGACTTTGAATATGCAGAATTTACTGAAGCTCAGGCAGCGTGATTTTCTGAAGCTATTAGTTTCAATAGGACAAAATCATCATAAAATAGGCTTGGGTTCATATCTTAAGAAAATTATTTAATAAAAACAGATATTTACCTGAAATAACCCTCAAGATTGAGGTGTTGCAACACAGGAAATTACCCAGAAACTCTTCATCATAAATTTTAGAAGGCTGAAGCTTCATTTTATTATAAATCAGATCTAAAACATATCCTTGCATGAAAACAGAGATCTATTATAGATCTGGAAGCCAAAGAGGCTCTTTATTACACTCCCCTTGGGGATCTCAGCCAATGATGAACCATAGTGAGTAGATCTGAGATCTAAGACATAGTTATGTAGCATTATTCAGAAATTATGCAGTAAATACATCATAAAATAAATCATATCTAAAGGTTACATGTATTGGTTGTCCAATCCATGGACCACCATATTAGAAGGAAGGGAACCTCTCCACTAGAGATCTCTCCTCCAGGAGAACTCCAAAACCCCTGCAACTTTTCTCCTCAAGAATTACGCAGCTTAGGGAGAGAAAATTTGTAGTTAACCAAAAACACAATTTTTCCTAATGCTAAGATATGGATCTGAAGCACAAAGAGCCTAGAACCAGCTTATCAATAGGATAGGTGAGTTTCCCATTAACAAGGGGTGCTAGAACTGCATAGATCTGCAAATATCTATTCCCCACTTGCTGCAACTTACAGAGGAAATCAAACCCTCAATAGGATCTGCACTATAGCTGGAAGTAGAAGCTTTTCCAAATGCCGGATAGTGGGAAAATCTAAACATCCTCCTCCAAAGAGCTGCTCCATGGAAGGAGAGAGGGTTCCTAAATAGGAAACCCTCTTCCCTTTGGCTAAACAGCCAAGAGAACTCGAGTTGCCCAAGCAACCTCAAATTCAAAATATCTTCAAAAACCCTTCCTTGAGTCCTCTCCCTCCCTTTTATAAAATGAGGATGTGCAAAACCCTAAACCACTTCACTTGAATTAGCCCCTTTCACACTGAGGTCCTCCTTCTAAAACTGCGCAGATCACTTAGGAGGTTCAATGCACCTGGACTATCTTGTGATTTGGTCCTGTTGACCTAGTCAAATAGCTCAGCCCTATTCACACACAAGTGGCTTTTATGCAACCAGCTCATATTTAATCCTGTTCACATTGAGCATGTATTTATTTTTAGATCTAAGGAGTGTTACATGTCCTCCATTAGTCTATTATTCACAATCATGAAAAATAAAACAAAATTTTAATGTTCCAATTAGCTTAGCTAATTTAGGAACATTACAGTCCTCCCCTCCCAAATGTTGCTTGTCCTCAAGCAACTGCAAGGATAGAACTGAAAGATGTCTCCTCCTCCTACTGTAACATCCCCATATGATGAACTACTCCAAATAATGAGATGTTGTGTTAACAATGAATCTCCATATTTCCCCTCCCAAGCATGCAAGTTAGCTGAATAGCTATCATCATGAAACAGTCAAATACTCAAGAAGGAAATAAGGTTTTTCCTAGAGGCTCCCTTGAGGCATGGGATCTAAAGTGTATTGGGAAATAACATCCCCCATGTGAGTTCTCCACCCTCAAGAAATCATCCACCAAAAATGAGTCACCTCATGACATGGAAACTCCATGAAAATGTTCCTCCACCTTGAGCTCCTACAAAATAGGTGGGCTAAAAATCTGCACATGGTAGACAAGATGGCCTACCCCGTGTTGTTCTCCTCTCCACTTGAGATAATTTTAGAGTAAAAATTGATCTTGGGTTGTAAGGATATTGCCCTCAAGTGGTATCATGGAGATTAGATCTGCAAATATCCTTCCTCCAACGCTGCAAAACTAGATGGCCCAATACACTCCACATGTGAGGGATATGAGATAGTTATCACATGGCAACCTCATCACATACATGGCTCACCTCCAAGAGAAGCAAGTGTTTGGCTATGGTGGCCACAACCCCTCTCATGTTCCCATTAGAACATGTGCTGCAAAAAAATGTGGGAATCTTCTTCCCAAAGGACACACCCAAACCATGTGCCTTACTCAACATCATGTCTCCCATCAAGATAGAAACAATATCAACAACTGAAAACATGATCATCACCATAATGAAGGAAATACTGAAGGTTCTATGCAATGAAAGAGAGTACCAACAGTCTTCCAAGTCCTCACAGTGTAGTTTTTCAAACTGTTGCTTCAGAAAATTTTATGGCAAAATGCTTCCTGTGACATGGTTAATCATATGAATCAAATGAACATACATGTAATAAAAACATCTTTTCCCAAGGCCACATAAGATATGGTTGTCTCCATCATATAACTTGGCCCAATGTAGATCACGGAGCTCAATGAATAGCTTGCCCTCTTGTGGAGCAATGCACTGCCAAAAGATGGTAAGAGGATGCAAGAAAAAGCTCTCACCATATGTTGGAAGCAAGAAGATACATGGACTCATGAATGAATCCTCAATAATAGTTTGGCACACTCCCATGAAGGGGGATGAACCAAGTGATGCATGAAAGTCCTTCTCCTCCTACTTGGAAACCCAAGTCAAGAAAAGGACACCACAGTAATAGATGTCTCCATCTACCACTTCATCTTCTTCACCTCCTCTTTTCTCACCAAGTGCATCGAATGAGAAGTGATCCTGGGAATAAATCCCAGGTCCAAAGTGACAACGTTGTTGGCCTATGCAAGTAAGCTCCCATCAACACATAGCTCCAATATTTCACATGCAGAATGTCAAAGGCATCTCCCATAATGCTGCTACATATGAGAAGTCCTTCCCATGAAGAAAGTCCTTCTTGAACATCTAAGGTCAAGGATTAACCCCTTTGCACTATGATAGTGCCATCTTCTACTCCTGCAACATCATGAAAATTGTGAGAGAAAATCTGCCCTTGCTCTCTCAAGAACATCCCAAGCAACAAAATCCTTTGCTGCTTTCTCATACTTCCATCATCCCATCCATGTAGTGACAACATGGTGCTTGACATGAAAATTTTTATGCCAACACAATCTGCCCATACTCTTTGCTACTCCATTATGCAAGTAACCCGCCACATACCCTTAGAAAGAGTGTGATTGTGATAATCAAACTCTTCCAAGAGCAACCAGTGCAGCAAAGCCTCCTGCTGCCTGGTATCAAAAATCTGCAAGTGGCTTTCTAGCCTCTTGCTCTTCATCCTCCATCTTGGTACACCTCCCATGAGGGATACCATCATCCCAAATCAGATTCCTGCACTCCATGGGATCTTGAAATGCAAGCTTCTCTTCATCACCACCTTTGTACAGCGCAATGCAACTCTGTTGCTCTAAATCGGTAGCATGAAAAGATGTGAGCATAAATGAATATTTAATCATACCTTGGTGAATAGAAGCAAAACTTCTTCTGCAGTTGTGTGGCATTCCTCCATTTTTGAACATGAAGGTTGCTCCTCCAAGGTTGTGACAACGCTGGTCTCCACCTTTTCAATCTCCTTGAGATCTTCTTCAATGCCCTTCATGATCTGAAAAGGGAGCAGGGAGATCTTCTCACCCATCATTCTTTCAAGTGGTGGAGCCATGCTCTGATTTTTCTCTGTATAGCTCTCCTTATTTGTGAGGATAGGAAGTGCATGAATCTTCCTCTCCTTCTTGAAACCTTCTGCAGGTCTCCTTCTTGAAACCTTCTGCGGGTCTCACTGCAACTTTCTGCTTCTTGAAACCCTCTAGGAGTTTCATTTTCTTCCTCCTTCTTTCTTCTGTCTAACCTCTTTGAAGAGGCTCCTCCTGGATCTGAAATATGATGAGGTAAAACTCATCTCATTAAGATTTCTTCTCTCTGGCTTTCTTCTTGCTTCTTCTAATAGCTTGATCTCATAGGTTGAGCTAGAGATCATGCTCTGATACCACTGTAATGTTCCAGATCTGAAACTGCTCATGAATCCGGCGAATCATATTCCCTTTTTTAGAAACATTATGAACTATTCCAGAGATTGACTATAGGGGAATTTATTGGGTATGTCACCTTTACAAGAAAGGATGAGACCCAGAGGCTAGCTGGCCAACTAGCAGACTTTGTCTATAGAACTATGTCGAGAGCTAATATTTCCAATAGGGGATGCTCAGCAAGCCCAGCCTGAAAAATGCATTTTTCAGAGATGGGTGCTTCAGCAACTAATATAAAATATTGGATTCCCTTAGATATGATAATTTAAAACCCAATTCCAATAGGATATCATAAACAAATCAGACTAGGTGGGTTAAACAATTCTCCCACACCTAGCTTGCCTTAAAAATTGCCCAAATGAGGAACTACAGCAATATAGAAACTATATAATGGTCTTAAACTGATGAATAAGCCTTAAAATAGGTGAAATAGATAGAAATACAAATATTTAACTACAACAATAACTTATACAACGTTTTATGAACCAAGGGGTGGGGAAAAGTGAATATTTAGGCCTTAAAACGAGTATAACCAGATATCTACGTAAAAATAAGGTGGGAAAGTGGTTGGATATGATATCTAGGGTTATGAGGGACTCCCATGTCGAATTTCAGAAGAAAAAATATATGTTTTTCTATGTTAAATAGTTCCTCCTTCCCGACTAGTCAAGAAAAACACCCAATCCCCATGACTTTGAATATGCAGAATTTACTGAAGATCAAGTAGTGTGATTTTCTGAAGCTATTAGTTGAAATAGGACAAAATCATCATAAAATCAGCTTTGGTTAATATCTTAAGCAAATTATGTAAGAAAAACATATATTTACATGAAATAACCCTAAAGATTGAGGTGTTGCAACACAAGAAATTACCCAGAAACTCTTCAGCTTAAATTTTAGGAGGTTGAAGCTTAATTTTATTATAAATAAGATTACAATAGATCCTTGGATGAAAACAGATATCTCTTACAAATCTAGAAGCCAAAGAGGCTCTTTATTACACTCCCCTTGGGGATCTCAGCAAATTATGAACCATAGTGAGTAGATCTACGATCTAAAACACAGTTATGTAGCATTATTTAGAAATTCTGTAGTAAATACATCAGAAAATAAATCATATATGAAGGTTACATGTATTGGTTGGCCAATCCATGGATCACCATAGTGGAAGGAAGGGAACCTCTCCACTAGAGATCTCTCCTCCAGGAGAACTCCAAAACCCCTGCAACTCTGATCCTCAAGAATTACGCAGCTTAGGGAGAGACACTACGCAGTTAACCAAAAACAATATTTGGCCTGATGCCAAGATATGGATCTGAAGCACAAAGAGCCTAGAACCAGCTTATCAATAGGATAGGTGAGTTTCCCACTGACAAGGGATGCTAGAACTGCATAGATCTGCAAAGATATATTCCCCACTTGCTACAAATTATAGAGGCAATCAAACCCTCAACAGGATATGCACTGCAACTGGAAGTAGAAGCTTGGCCAAATGCCAGATAGTGGGCAAAGCTGAACATCCTCCTCCAAAGAGCTGCTCCATGGAAGGAGAGAGGGTTCCTAAATAGGAAACCCTCTTCCCTTTGGCTAAAAAACCAAGAGAAATCGAGTTGCCTAAGCAACCTCAAATTTTAAATATCTTCAACAACCCTTCCTTGATTCCTCTCCCTCCCTTTTATAAAATAAGGATGTGCAAAACCCTAAACCACTTCACTTGAATTAACCCCTTTCACACTGAGGTCCTCCTAAAACTGCGCAGATCACTTAGGAGGTTCAATGCACCTGGACTGTCTTGTGATTTGGTCCTGTTGACCCAGTCAAATAGCTTAGCCCTATTCACACACAAGTGGTTTTTATGCAACCATCTCATATTTAATCCTGTTCACATTGAGCATGTATTTATTTTTAGATCTAAGGAGTGTTACATGTCCTTCATTAGTCTATTATTCACAATCATGAAAAATAAAACAAAATTTTAATGTTCCCGTTAGCTTATCTAATTTAGGAACATTACAGATCTGGTCAATGAAAGGAGAGGGATATTTATCCTTAGGACAAGCGCAATTGATGTTGCGGTAATCCACATAAACTCAAATAGTACCCTGCTTTTTATCCACAGGGACAATGTTAGAAATCTGTCAAGGGGATCAGATAAATGAAGCCAACTTTGAGAAGTTTTTCAACTTCTCCCTTTATGGCGGCTACCTTTCTAGAGTGCACAGGACGAAGACGTTGGCAAACAGGCTTCGCGTCAGGATAAGTAGGGATCTCATGCACAACTATACTTGGATCGATGACAGGCATTTCCTCGTAAGACCAAGCGAAAACGTCTTGAAACTCATGAAAGAGACTAGTATAGACCTCGATCTCATTAGGAGAATAGGTCACCCAAAAATGGTTGTTCTCGATAACCCCCGGTTTAACGGAGATTTCAATAGGCATCATTTTCGTACTGTTACCCATGTTACCTTTCGCAAAAACTTCATGTGTCAAGATGGGTGCTTGAAGCGGATGGGAAGGAGCTTGGGAAGCAAATTTCTCAAGGCAAGTAGACATGGCCCCAAGGCCAGGCATAAAGGAGGAACGATGATGACTATCGTCCTAGGGAGGATCCTCTAGAGACATGTTTTCCACGATGGCTTCATTAGTGGGAAATGTCTCATTCAAGGGATCAGGAGAATCCAAAGAACCGAGCCAAGGGGATTGAGAATACGTGTCGAGAGACACACTCAAAGGAGTATGATCGGAGGGAGGAGGAGCCAAAGCCGAGATAACTTCACAATAATCAATTTATATTGGGCTTAACGACATCGTGTCACCAAACGAATCAATCTCCTCAGGTGAAGGGATGATCCATGGATCAGAAAACGTGGAGATCATATTGACCTAAGCAGTATTGGGCAGAGGAAGAGAAAAAAGACCCATAAGGGCAGTATCTTTGAAAATTCCTAGCCATATGCTCTCATAAGGCGTAAGAATACAATCTACATATGGAACGTTTCTCTCGGAGGAGGTGGAAGTGAAAAAGGATAACTGATCGACAGTGATGATCTTTCCTTCATGTGGAAATTGAAGAACACAAAAGAGAGTGGGAGGGACGCATAGAATGGCGTGATTCCAACTGTGACTGAGGAGAATATTATAATTGAGCTTGGTGTCAATGACTTCAACCTCAACATTAACCGTTTTCCCTTCCAACGTTATAGGTAAGCTGGCGAGAACATCGAGAGGGTGAGATTCCCTTCTGTGGAAAGCTTATAAAGCGTTTGGAGACTAATTAAGAGCTAGAGAACCAATGGATTTCCAGTATTCAACGGACATGATGCAAGTATATGAAATTTTGTCCACGACCACTTGATGAATATTATTACCATTCATCCAAACTTTTATAATCAATGCAAGCTTGTGAGAGATACGTGGAATGGAATTTTCCAGATCAAAGGTGATAAGGCTTGAATCAGTGGGGTGCACCCCTCCGATAACGTATATCAAAGCCTTCTATTATGACAGATAGCTCTGAAGCACTTCCAATGCAGACATAGTGGACAGCGCCTGAGCCAAATCCTCAAAAATACTATAATTATGAGCGGCACAGGTGTTTGGGTTATAGGAAGACTTATGGAGCATGCCTTTCGAGGGTGGTCGTACAATGGGCTCAGGACTGGGCCTTTCAATGTGAAGAGGGCCAGAAGCAGGCAAGGGAGGAGCACCATCTGCGATCTCTTTCCCTACTACCTGACGTGGTTCAGTATAATATTTTGATCTGCTAGCAATAGATATGGGTGCATCACCATTCATCATGAAAACCTGAGAGCCAAAAGGGATGGAGGACTAAGGTTTCTCCACCCTCTGAGTTTGTTGTGATGGGAATGGTTCTTTAAGAACGTCTAGAGTTCCTTGGGTGCCTTTAAGCAGTTTGATCACCTTAGCCCGTTGCAGATAGTGCTTGGTGTAATGCTCATCGTCACATATCGGATAAGGGTACTTCAGTTTACATTTCGAACCTTCATTAGCATTGGGTTTAGGAGAATCCTGTTTTGGGGTATCGGCTTTGGCCTTGCCTTTACCCTTTTTCTTACCTTTGGAAGCTTTATCCACAGGGGTGGAATGGAAGACATTCACTTTCACGGTCTTGCCAGGATTAGGAGGTGGCTAAGAAGTAGTATCAGTGGAATAAGTAGATTTTTTCTTCGAAGGATTGGGAGAAGACTTACATGAATTATGAGCCACAGAACCAATAATATCATCGACGGATGGTGTCGCCAGTGCTTTGGAATTTCCATGCCATGGAGCATCGAGCAAGAGTTCATACAACATGCCAGATTGAGAGTACATGAGATCGAGGTACTGGGCACGAGCGATGGATTTTTCCTTAGTAACACATGACCCCATAGCGATGTCCTTAACAATTAGATTGATAAAAAAGGTAGTGAACCAACCAGTCAAAAGTTGATCAAGGATTTCAAACTTGATCAAACGACGACGCTGCCTCCATTCATGAATATGATCGGAGATATGAGTGGCCCGATCCTGTTTCAAGGATGTTAGGAGGTGCATCCCAGTTTCATAATAGACTGGTAACTGAAATTGCATGAGAAATGCCATGGAAATAGAGTTGAAATCTTGAAAGATGTCGTGGGAGAGCTCAATGTACCACTTTGCAGCGGCACCAATGAGATTCATTTGGAAAAGACGTAAACAAATCGAATCATCAACCCAAGATTTGGAGGAGCACCATAGATGGTATGTCATAACATGTGCATGTGGGTCTTCTCCAGACTTGCATTCAAACTTGTGACAATCGCCAGGCATTTTGGTGGGAAATGGAGGCCAATATGGGTTATGAAGAATGGGATAATTTGTTAACTTCGACACATCAGGCAGTCCCAACATAGCAAGGAATGGAAATTATGGATTGAAAGGCATTGCAGGCCTTTGATAGAGACCAGTGTTGGGGTTCCAACAAAGTCGGGAGAAATTTTGAGCCCATATGTTCTGTCCTGGAGGATTTTGTCCATAGGGGTTGTAGTTTTGATAATTCTGCCTATAAGCCGGTTGAGGAATAGGGTATTGATTTTGAGTGAACCACTAAGGTCCTGTTTGAGCAACATATGGATTTTATTATGGGATGTAGGCAGTGCCTTGGGGTGGACCTTGTACTGTCGAAGGTTGACCTTGAGGAATGAAAGGTGGGCCCTGAGGCTGCATGGGCTATCCCTGGGATGCAGGTTGACCTAGAGGAAGTGGACCAGATTGTCTCTGAAGACCAGGTTGACCTAAAGGTTTCAATGAGCCAGGTTGGCTCGACTGACCAATAAAGGGTTGGTCTTGTTGTACAACAAATGGGCCTTCGTGAATGTAAGGCCGGTTCGGTTTCATAAAAGGTTGTCCCCGAGGTAGATAGGTTTACCCCTAAGTAGCATAAGGTGCTCCTTGCTAAACATAAGGTTGACCAGTAGGACCATAGGGTTGTCCCTGCTGGACCGAAGGTTTTCCCTAAGAGGTTTTTCCTTGTGGACCGTAGGGTTGCCCCGATAGGAATGTAAACTGGTTGGGGTTAACTGGTATCTATGGAATTTGAACATACAATGGACCTTGTGGAATGGGCCCATGGTAATAGATGTCATTACCGTGCTCATCGTAGTAATTTGGAGGATTTATGGGAGCTTGAACATGCTAAGAATCTTGGGGGAAGTAATTTTGTTGTTGAATGGACATCGTATACTGGTCATACGTCAAACCTCCAGGAATAGGATTAGAGGAGATAGGTTCACTACCAATAGGTTGATGGAATCCCAATATGTGAGGCTGTGATCCACTCATAATGGGCCCAACAGACATCGCGGAAGCATTAGGAAGCGTTACACTAACAACAGAAGATGATGGCAATGAAGGAATCACACTAGCGGATGGTGTGGAGGAAGCCACACAAACAGTGGGCTGGGTTGGGATAGATGTAACCATCGTTGAAACAACAGGAGTCGAAGAGGACAGTCTCGACATGAACAACCTTGCAGAAGAGGCCACTGTTGTTTGAGAATGATAGAAGTTCGTAACAAAGCAATAATCACTCGAACTCAAGAAAGAAAGCTACTAAATCCAAAGAGTACTTTTCATTTTCAAATAGAGAGAGAGAATGCAATTTTTTTTCTTTTATGTGAATGAAAAGCAATAATGCAATGTTACACTAAAAGAACAAAACACACACTAGCTTTGAGAAACTCGAATGAAATGATCAAAACACAAAGAAACCAATCCAAAGCGAATATAGAACACACTCAAAACAAGAAAATAATTCCTTCACACAGAAAAAGGAATTTCAAATCAACTCAATGAGAAATGTGATCTATGCTCAGGGTGACTGATGGAGGGTCAACCAGACACCAGGATGACAATTAGACAATCCTACAACAAGTAGAATCAAAGGAAAAACCAAGCAATCAAACAACAGGCTGAAAAACTGAAAAAATAAACTAACTCATACACAACTCGAAAGCTCAGGGAACAAGTGGTCAAACAAGCAATCAAAGACACCTAGAAACCCTAGGATGATAAGCCACACTGATTAGATGAGAGACAATCAACTGAAAATAATGGGATAGGGAAGTCATAAACAATCCAAATGGATTAATCTAGGGAGGAAAAACAAATCTAGAGGGTAAGATGCACTTGAAAATTTAGGAAAGAGGCCTAAACCCAAACCTATAGGATTTTGCGCGAATGTTCAGCATTAATCTATGTTGAATAGGGGAAATCACACCCGTAAAACAAGAAACCTGCGCCAATCGGTGCGACCTATTAACCACCTATAATGTTTGTTATACCAAAAGGTGGCTAAGACTTTTTGAGCCTCAAAGGAACAAAGTTTATCACTAAAAATTGTTGGCTCTTGAAGGCTCCTTGGAGGTGTCATGCCTCTGTCCAAGATCTTCATTACTATTTACATTTTATGCTTAGAAATTCTATTGATTTCATAGAAAAGACTGTTGAGAAACCATCATTTTCCCCCTTCTCTCATTCAAAACTAACCTTCATATGCCCCCCTTTTTCTCCATAAAATCCCCTTTGTTATCATGATTTCTTTTCTTCCCCTCATCAAAAACACTTTTATAAGGTTATAGACTTGGGTGCTAATCGCAATCGTAATCTTTCCAAGCTATGGGTTTATTTGAAATACCCATCGCAAATATTTGCGATGCGATTCATCGCACTCGCACAATCCTCCAATCCGCCCAATCACATCATTATTTTATATGTATATATCGTGGGCCCACCCTCCGTACTTAAACCTTGTAAATATTTCATTCTCGATCAATATTTTTCTTTGTAAAAACCCAAAACCCACTTTTCCAAAGTTTTGGCCTAAAAACCAAAATCATGTGTTAAAATATTTTAATGGGTTGATTGAAAGATCGATCATGCAATTGCAATCACAGAAAATACAATGGGTTGATAAAAAAGACCACATCAAAATTTTGCGATGCACTAAGCCCCTTCCCTTTTAACCCCCCGATCATATCATCCTCCAATGCGCCCTAAGGCCCCACAATCAGGCGCCAAGCCATTTTATATTTCCTCTGACCAAAGTTTAAAACCTTTGGATATATATTAAAACTCGTCAATTTATTATATTTTATACCTCCGTCAGTCTGAAGTTCAAAGCAATCTCCACCGTCGATCTGATCTGTAGATCGACAGTGCAGAATACGTCTCCCTGTGGTCCCCGCATTCCACTAACCAATGCCCAAAACCGCGTGGTATCCATCGCACCGTCTTTGGGGCAAGGGCGGTTTTTACCCGATCGCCAGCGTTTCCATACACTTGCCGCCACGTGTCCTGGGTACTATTTGCAAAACAGCTGTCCATCACGCGTTAAAGTTTTGACGAGGATGCCCAGCAATATTGATCACAACCATCCGATCTGGAGTGGGCCATCCAACGGTTATCACTCACCTATGATGCCCGATGTTAAACGAGATATGGTGTGGATTTTAATCAACCTCCATCGTCGATTTGATCTGCAGATCGACGGTCCACATTCCATCGCCTTGTTTCCTCCATTTGGCTTTCAACCTCCACTCCCGATTGTCGATCTCTGCGTGACCGACAGCTCAGATTTAATCTTCCTTCCACCTTCTCCGATCAATCTCGACCATTGGATGATTCCATCCAACGGCTACGCTCCTTCCCCACCATCTGAAGCAATTTAAATCCAAAAACGCAGAATTTCCCAATAATTTTGTGTTTTCGTAGGTGTTTCAATGGTTTTTCCATTATAAATGAAGAAAAGTTGAGGGTTGAGAATGACGATTCTCATGCCCTCGATTTATTAAAGAGAAGCCATCCACGGGTCAGGATTCAACGTTCTATCAATGCTTCATGGGCATTGATGCCTTTAAAAGGCCTGCGCGGCCCTGCACATCGACAAGACACTGTTTTATTAAGAAACACAGTTAAAGAGTATCATTTTTGAAGACATAGCACAGCAAAATGAAGATTGAAGACAGATTTTGGAATTACGGCTAAGAATGCTTATCAAAAGCCTAATTCCCAGAATTAAAACACAATTAAAGGAAATCATAAGTGTTTAATAGACAGAAAAGCTTCCACCATCACATTTGAGGCGAATTGATTCCTCTCGGCTACCACAGAGCCACCTGTTGCCTCAAACCATTCAAACAGAGGCCGGAGTTATTGATTAAGAAAATATCTGCCTCACAGCGCAGCCAAGAAATTAATTCCACTAAAGAAACTAATGCAAACAAATATCAGCGGAGTTATTTCATCCAAGACACAGAGCCTCAAAGTCAAATAAAGCTCCCACCGAGCTTAATTCATAAATGTAAAACAGTTAATACAGGGAATCACTTGTAAACTTCTTCATCGAGCCCCTCAAAGGGCCAAGAAGTCCTGAATCTATATTAATCGCCTTAAGAGACCTTTTGTTAGATTTCACCTCCTCATTCTTCTATAAATACCGCAATAGCATATGAGAAATTGTTGGTTGCAGAACTTTGAAATACATTTGATCTCAAACTCCTGATTGTAAATAGTGTTCACTGGCCCTTGGAGCTCTGCTTGTGATAGATTAGTTAGGCTAAGTAGTGAAGATGATTGCTGAACTGAAACATTGGACTTGAAGACTGTAACTGGTTTGACATCAATATAAAGTTGTTTCTTGGGATCCTGGTCTATATCACTGGTGAAGTGCCCCTTTCTTTGTTATTGTTTTCCTCCTATGTATGTCATATTTTTCACTATTCTTTGATAAAGAACAAAAATTATATAGTTAGGAACTACTGTATATCAGTAACCTTCTCTGACTGAAAATCTTTGTCTTGATGTTTTCCTCAAATTTGTTTATTTAAGAATGATTTAATACAGTTAAGCAGTTAGGAATGTTGGAGTTCCCTCGTCCTACTGTTTTCCTTAAAAACGTTGTTCTTGAAAGTTATTTTCCTTATTGTGCTTATTAAAGATGACTATGGAAGATATGGTGTGCCCTGGTTCTAGTTTTTTCAACAAAAGCAGATTCTAAAAGTTTCCCTTGGTGTCGACTGAAAGCAGAATAGGTTTAAAAGTAAATTATCTGATCTTAAGTTTACACTTTGTTTTTCTTATGTGTTTTCATACTTTCTGAAGGTAATTATGTGGATTACTGGATTGTTTGTCAATTAAGCTGCTTTAATACAAACTTTCCCAAGAAGTCAATGGTTAGCCCTGCACTTGGTTGGTTTTAAACAGTTAGTTAAGAGGCTTTTCTTGTTTGGACTGACTGTAAATCCTCTGGGAAATTATTATCAGTTTCCACCTCTCCAACACTTTATTGTTTCCATTCCATCATTTTAATCTCAATAATATTGTGGTATAGATGACTTGCCCCTTGGATCAATCTTGATGTTGTTGCTCAATTAAAGCCCAGATATGACTCCATATCCCAATGGACTAAAAACCAGTGTTATATCTATCTTTTAGCCAAAGCGGTTCTATTTTCTTGCAACTTCTCACCTTTGAAACTTTTTGCACTTAGAACTTTCCCCTCAAGTAAAAATCATGCTCAACCATCCAAAAACAAAAACAAACCCTTGGCCTTCATAACTAGCCTAATATTATTACCCAAAACTTCAAAGACAAATCCATATTTGTACATATTGGAGAGATCCCTCTCTGGATTCAGGAGGGCTAGATCCTAGAATCCCAAAGTTGGTTGAAACGATGTTGCTTCTGCAGTTTTAGTCTCACCAATCTGCTAAAATTACGGAACCCCAACATTTCTGGCGACTCCGCTGGGGAACTCAGTTGAATTTTCATCTTAGTTTCCTTTAAAAACTTCATAAAATTTTTTGAGTAAAAGCAACCTTTTCAAGCACTACCAAGAAATGGTAAACATGATGAAACTTGTTTGAATCAGGGACAAGCTAGGTAAGCCCTAGGATTCCCATAAATCTTTATCTAACCTTGAGAAATCAGCTGGCTTAGTCATAGGAGTAGACTGTCTTTGTCTCTTAATCGTAGCAAAGTTTTGAAACAGAGTTAGGTTATTCTTAAAAAACCATACAATCGAAAAAGAACTCAGAAAACCTAAAAATATTTCAGATTGGTTCTCAATAAACATGGTGGTGGACCATAAGACCTTTTACCTCTGAAAAGAGCTAAAAACTTCCACTTGGCGACTCCACAATCCTGAACAGACCTTAAGACTCCACTGGGAAGAACCCTTATCATTGTAAAACCTTTCAAACTCAGTTAAAGGACTGTAGGATTGAAATTTCTGTAAACGGATTAGTTAACCTCTCAAATATTGTCATACCTGGTTGAACTTTTCTTGTGTATTTGGGTCTGAAAAGCATAAGCATAGTGGCTCCTAGAAATGTTCACACTAGAGCCTATCCTGACCCTGATCCACCTAAGATATTTGATAACCCAGAAAAAATCCTTAGGAAGTCTCCTGGGATTAAATTATCAACTATTTTCAGATCACCCTTGAGAGCTAATTCAGTCCCTGAAAATCTTTCAGCTCTACAACAATCACAAGTTGACTTAGTAAATCCATTTAGAACTAGGTCGTTTGATGATATAATTCAGCTAGATTTTGAGTCTTCACTTTCATCCCCGGAGACAAGTGAACATCCTGGTAATAGAGAAACAACACCTCCTGATTTACATTTCCTTCACAACTTAGGTGTTTCTCATCCAAGATCAGCTCAAAAATCTATTCCTAGTCCATCCACTTCTACTCATTCTACATCCATTGTCCAAACCACTCCACTACAACCCACTTTTCCTCTTGCAAATCCACCTCCACCACATATCATGGCAGCATGGTATTCTCCCTTAGTCCTTCCTGTACCTTTAGTCAATCTTCCATAGGACTATCAGTCCAAAATTCCATTATATGATGCTAACAATACCGCCACGGCATCGCAACATGTGGATAAGATGGATGACTACTTTGACAGAAATGAAATTGATGATGATTCTGTCAAGATCAGATTATTTTCTCAAAGTCTAGGGGGAGAGGTAAGAAAATGGTTTAAAAGATTAGTCCCCCATAGTATCAATGGTCTCCAAGATTTCCATCAAACATTCTTAAACAAATGGGAAGTAAAGAAGAATCCTCTCCAAGTCCTTTCCAATTACAAGAATATCCATAGAAGCCCTGGGGAAAGTGTGCAAGCTTATTGCACTAGATTCAATAGTGTGTATAATGCACTTTCCCCAGAACTAAAACCTCCACAGGGCTCAGCTTTAAACAAGTTTCCTGAAGGGTTTGACTCTGACATGACCTATTCGCTAAGAGAGAGAGATTTTGCAACTCTTGAAGATATGCAAAGAGGTGCTCTTTCTGTGGAAGTCAACCTGATGGAGAAAAGAGAGAGGATGAAAAATGAGAAGAGAGTATCTTTTAGAGAGGAATCTACACCTTCCACTTCAAACTCAAAGATGGAGAAAATGATGGAGGAAATGATGAAAGAGATGAGCATAATTAAGAGAGCACAAGCAAGCCAAAATCAAACTGCTCCTCAAAATAGAAACCAGAACCAAAATCAGAATTCCAGAAGGAACCAACCTCCAAACAGACCTAGGGAAGATGATCAACAGATCACTCCTCCCTTTCATCAAAACTATGTAAGTGAGGTTGAGGAAACAAATTAAATAGTAGAGGAAGAAGATATCAACATGCTGGGGGTAGACAATGATGACTTTGAGATTCATTATGATAGAAAATAAGGTCTATACACACCTTATGATGACAAAAGAGATGACGATGAAAATTGTTATCAAGACATGGAAAATGTCATCATAAAACCTCAAAGAGAATACGACCTTAGAAGTAAAACTAGTCAACAACCCCCCAACAACAAAACCTCTGTCGAATCTTCACAAAACAACACTGCAACCAAACCTAAGGTTGTTAAACAAAAGGACAAAACAATGGCTGTAAATTCTGATAAAGGAAAAGAGAAAAACACTCAAAATAAAGAAAAATAGAGTGCAGACCTTAGTAGTACTAACGCTTTAGCTAGTACTCCTGTGAAAACAAATCTGTCAAGTACAAATAGAGCAAATCAGCAAGCTGACATTGCTGATAAAATGACAGCTAATAAGGTTGAAACTAGCACTTTAAAGAGTCAAATTCCTTTCAGCCTGGAGCAGGAAATTTCAAAGATCAAGATCTCTGTTCCCTTGACTAAGTTAACTTCCCAACATGTATATAGAACCCAAATTTTGAAGGCTTTGAAAATAGAAGAAAATGAGGACTCAGTCAATATTAATGATGACCAACCAGAGTTGATTTTTGGTCCTAAGATTGAAGGTAGATATCAAGAGGGACCTGTTCCTCCCTTTTATGTCAGTTTAAATGTTCACGACAAAATTTTGCACAACGCCATGCATGATTCTGGGGCTTCTCATAATTTAATGCCTAAAGCTGTGATGGAGAGCCTGGGTTTAGAAATCACCAAACCTTACAAATACCTTTAATCCTTTGATTCCAGCAGAGTAAGATGTCTAGGATTAATCAAAGACCTCTGTGTTAACTTAGCCCAAATTCCAGCCAAATGCTTAGTCATGGATATTGTTGTGGCTGATGTGCCCCCAAAGTATGGAATGTTATTATCAAGATCTTGGGGGGCTAAGTTACAAGGGACTATGAAAATGGACATGACCTATGCGACTATCCCTGTTTTTAATCAAACTAGAAGACATTACAGGGAGTCCCATATGAATTTCACAGTTACAAGTCAAGACAAACCACAAAACTCTCCCCTGTATTCTGTAAATACGGGCCTTGATTTTTTTATTATGTTTAATAATGAAACACTTGGTGAACAAGTCACTTTATCAGGATTAGTGGCCAACAGGGAGGAAGAGGAACACAATGTAGGTGTGTCCAAACAGTTTGTTGAACTTGAAAAATATAGAAAACTAAACAAAGGTCTTGGGGAATCAAAACAAATACAACTAAGTGCGGAGTTTCCACCACAACCTTGGAGCACGTTAGTTGGAGAGGACAGTAGCCTAGATGAAACCGGAAAGGGTCCTCTGTGGAGTATGTATTTTGATGGATCCTGCACTAAGAACAATGTTGGTGCTGGTGTTTGGATTACTAACACTGAAAACAACCACATAGAAAGCATTTCATGCAAATTAAACTTTCAGTGTTCCAATAACATAGTAGAATATGAATCCCTTCTCTTAGGTTTACATCTATTGAAAAATTTAGGATCCAGAAGAATCAATGTGCATGGGGATTCAGAGTTAGTCATTAGGCAAGTCAATGGGGAATATAACGCAAATCATCCTAGACTTAGAGCCTACCGGAATGATGCCATGGACCTTTTGAAAACATTTGAGGAGTCCAAACTTTTTTTTGTCCCAAGAAAAAGAAATATTGTGGCCCACAATTTAGCCTTTGCAGCTAGGACATGTTTAACGCCATGTAGCACTGAAAAATGCACAACTGATATAAAATTTACACCAGCTGTACCTGATAATGAGAAGTATTGGCAGGTGTTTAACAACGACAAACAAATAGAAGACTTCATGCAATTCAGAAATGAATTTGAACTACACAGTTCAGACTCAGATTATGATACAGACTGCAGTGAAGAAAATTTTCTTAATAAAGAAGAACTGTCTCCTAAACCTACTAATATAAACATGTTATCTAGCAAACTTGAAAGCGAAACAGAATTGAACGCAGAGTTAGAAATAGAGGAGTTAGAAACCCTGCACTCTAAAGATGAAATTTTGCCAAGTGGTATGGCGCCTTTAGAAGAGTTGTTCGATTTTAACGATGTGGCGAAGAAGCCAAAGCTGAAACCTGTAGAGACTGAAGTGGAGGAATGCAATATAGGCAGTGAGGAAAAACCAAAAATGATTAAACTGTCTAAAACTTTACCAACTCACATAAAACTCAAATACATAGAGCTGTTTAAAGATTTTTCTGATGTTTTTTCATGGAGTTACGAAGATCTTAAATCCTATGACACTGAAATAATACAGCACAAAATCCCCCTCAAAGAAAACCAAAAACCATTAAAACAGAAACTGCGCAAAATAAACCCTGTTCAGTTTCCATTGGTTCAGAAGGAGATCATGAAAATGTATGATGTTGGTATTATTGTCCCTATTAGATATTCTGAGTGGGTGTCTAATCTGGTGTCTGTTAGGAAGAATACTGGAGAAATCAGGCTTTGTATAGACTTTAGAGATTTAAAAAAAGCTTCATTAAAGGAAAACTACCCTTTATCTAAGATGGACCATATTTTACAAATGGTGGTAGGGTCTAGAAGAATTTCTTTGCTGGATGGCTATTCAGGATATAATCAGATCTTATTTTACCCTACTGATCAATTAAAGACAGCCTTTACTACACCATGGGGCAGTTTCATGTATGTGAAAATGCCCTTTGGTCTAATGAACGCTGGAGCAACCTTTCAAATAGCTATGGACATAGCATTCTCGGAAGAACTGGGCTTCTTCATCATTATCTATCTTGATGATGTCACTGTGTTTTCAAAAACAGATGAAGAACACTTAGAACATTTAAGAAAAATTTTCGAGAAATGCAAAAATTTTGGAATATCCTTAAACCCTAAGAAGACACTATTCGGTCTCCAAGAAGGTAAGCTTCTTGGACACATTATTTTAGAAGAGGGTATAAAGATAGATCCAAAGAGGATTGAGGCCATATTGCAAATCTCTCATCCTCGAAACATCAAGGAGTTACAGTCTTTCATTGGAAAGATTAACTTTTTGAGAAGGTTCATCCCTAATTTGGTTGAGCTCCTTAGGAATATCACAAACATGTTAAAAAGGGAGCAAGGGGTAAAATGGACCTTGGAAGCAAAGAAGTCCTTTGAACTAGTGAAACAAGCATTGACCAAAACACCAATTCTGATAAGTCCTGATTTTTCAAAAGATTTCTATATTTTCTCATTTGCATCAGAACATACCATAGCTGCTATCCTTTTACAGAAAAACCCACAAGGACAAGAGCATCCTATTGCATTCTTTAGCAAGGCATTGAGGGATGCCCCTTTGAAGTATAACATTATGGAGAAGAAATATTTTGCTTTGGTTAAAGCATTGAAAGACTTCAGAGTATACATCCTTCACTCACACATCATTGCCTTTGTCCTGAATTCAGTTGTTAAATAAATTCTAACACAGGACCCAGATGGTAAGAGAGGTAAGTGGATCGTTATTATTCTTGAATATGATTTAGAGATAAAACCCACTAAGCTCATCAAAGGCCAAGGTCTGGCTAGATTAATGGTTGAATCAAATTGTGAAGTTCTTGATATACATATGATTAATGCTTTAAATGATCAAGAGGAAATCTCAGCACCCATTGTTGAAAACAATTTTATGAATTCCTCTTGTTATGTTGATATTGTTTATGTTTTGCTTAATTTGAATACACCTCCTGGTTTGACAAAAACAAAGGCAAGGTTCCTTAAGTTAAAAGCTGTAAACTATTGCATTATAGATAAATGTCTTTATTGGAAAAATGCAAGTGGTCTATTGCTTAAATGTTTGCCTGAGTTTGATGCAGAGAAGGTTAAGTACCAATTCCATGAAGGAGACTGTGAAGGTCATTTGTACTGGAAGACAACAACCAACAAAATTTTGAGGGTTGGTTTCTATTGGCCTACTCTTTTCCATGATGTGCATAAAATGATCATAGCCTGTCATAAGTGTCAACTTTTCGAAGGCAAAAGAAAACTGCTACCCCTCTATCTGCATCCAATCACTGTTGAAGCTCCTTTTCAACAGTGGGGACTTGAATTTATAGGAGAAATCCATACCCCATCTTCTGCCCAGCATAGATGGATTCTCACTGCCATAGAATACTTCACTAAGTGGATAGAAGCCATACCTTGTAGGCAAGCCAATGATTCAGTTATCATAAAATTTATGGAGACTAATATTCTCTCCATATTTGGCTTTCCTACCAAAATTATCACTGATAATGCAACAGCATTTGGATCAAAGAAGATGGTTGAGTTTTGTCACAGATATCAGGTAACATTGGGGCATTCCACAGCCTATTACCCTCAAGGTAATGTACTTGCTGAATCCTCAAACAAAATCTTAGTGAACATAATCAAGAAACTGTTGGAGGACAACAAAAAGTCTTGGCACACAAAGCTGGTTTATGCACTGTGGGCTAATAGATTGACTTTGAAGAAATCTATTGGTATGTCGCCTTTTCAGCTTGTGTATGGCACTGATGCAATTTTTCCAAACAGCCTTGGTGTACCAGTGATAAATTTGATTCAAGAGTTGCAGACTGAAGATAATGACATGATCAGAAGAATAAATCAGACCATTCATCTTCAGCAAACCAGGGAGGGAGTGTATAACAATGCATTGCAAAAGCAAGACACCATTAAGAAGCTTTTTGACATAAGAAAAAAGGCCAGCAATTTCAAGATTTGGGACAAAGTTTTAAAATGGGACTCAAGGAGGGAAGAGAAAGGCAAGCATGGAAAATTTGACAACCTATGGCTTGGCCCTTACTCTATTCATTCAGCTGCTGGTAACAATGCATTTTTCTTGCAGGAGTTGAATGGAGCAGAATTGTTTGGGGGTCCTGTCAATGGCAGGATGCTCAAACATTACTTCTCTTGATCCATGTCATGTTTCAAAAATCCTTTTTATCTTTTTTTTTCCCATTATAAATATTTCATCCACCATTGCATTCAAAGTTATAAAAACCAAAAATACAAAAACAATGAAAAGAAAGAAAAGAGGGCAGATTATCAAAACAAGAAAGGTGTAGCCCCATACCAAAAAAAAAAAAACAAATCTGAAAGTGTGCAAGCTCAAATGCCACTCCTAAAGAACACACTTCTAGTTAGTCAAACTGTCTAATCTTGACTAATTAGCTTTAAATTTTCTGCTGATAGGATAGTGAATTCGATTTTCCAAACCGTTTAATCTTGGCTTATCAGTAGATAGATTAGGATAGAAATGAAAGGTTCAAACATGTTTAAAAACTGAACCTAAGTTTCCAAAAGAGATGACTCAATTTTTTTTATTTTCTGAGTCAAAGAGATGTAAAATCTGGTTCCAATCAGCTCAAAATCTGAACCAGAGAAAAAGGAAAGGCAGCTCAATAAGAGTCAAATCAGAGCTGTAGAAAAGAGGAAGGAAATGTTTTCAAATTTCAGATCTTAAGCCTTCCATTTTTTATTTATTTTTTCTGCAAATAAATGTCTATGTGCAGCTTGTCTTTATGCCATAGATCACAGCAAGTCAAACAACTTAATCTTGACTTGATTTTTTTTTTTTTTTTTAGAATTTATGTTTTAGAAATTTAGAGAATGAAAATTTGTTGGACAGTTTAATCCCAACAGATGATAGATTAAGTAGAGAATCATCTGAACTCAACTGTTAAATCTGAGTTCAATGAGAAATAAGGAGTAGAATTAGATTAGATTTATTGCTTTCAAAAGAATAAAATGTTGTAAAAGAGTTTTCCAATTCAAGTGCACTCTAATGAAGAAAAAATGCTAGATCAGTAGGATTGGGTAGGTAGAAAGTTTGTATTGATAAAGGTCCATTATTTTCATTACTGCTTATATGTTTTCAGAGAAAAATCATCCCAGCAAAGGAAGGGCAGCCCAATGGATGAGGCAACTGATCAGCCTCCCAGAGAATGCAAGTCTGAAGTTCTTGATGCCTTCAAGAAGGCACCATCCCCAAGTGGAGCCACTGTTAGCCACCTATAATATTTTTTATACCAAAAGGTGGCTAAGACATTTTGATCCTCCAAGGAACAAATTTTATCACTAAAAATTGTTGGCTCTTGAAGGCTCCTTGGAGGTGTCATGCCTCTGTCCAAGATCTTCATTACTATTTACATTTTATGCTCAGAACTTCTGTTGATTTCATAGAAAAGACTGCTGAGAAACCATCATTTTCCCCCTTCTCTCATTCAAAACTAACCTTCATCTGCCCCCCTTTTTCTCCATAAAATCCCCTTTTTTATCATGATTTATTTTCTTCCCCTCATCAAAAACACTTTTATAAGGTTATAGACCCGGGCGTTAATCGCAATCGCAATCTTTCCAAGCTGTGGGTTTATTTGAAATACCCATTGCAAATATTTGTAATGCGATTCATCGCAATCGCACAATCCTCCAATCCGCCCGATCGCATCATTATTTTATATGTATATACCGTGGGCCCACCCTCCGTACTTAAACCTTGTAAATATTTCATTCCCGATCAATCTTTTTCTTTGTAAAAACCCAAAACCCACTTTTCCAAATTTTTGGCCTAAAAACCAAAATCACGTGTTAAAATATTTTAATGGGTTGATTGAAAGACCAATCGCACAATCGCAATCGCAGAAAATACAATGGGTTGATCAAAAAGACTGCATCAAAATTTTGCGATGCGCTAAGCCCCTTCCCTTTTAACCCCCCGGTCATATCATCCTCCAATGCGCCCTAAGGCCTCGCAATCGGGCGCCAAGCCATTTTATATTTCCTCTGCCCAAAGTTTGAAACCTTTGGATATATATTAAAACTCATCGGTTTATTATATTTTATACCTCCTCCAGTCTAAAGTTTAAAGCAATCTCCATCGTCGATTTGATCTGTAGATCGACGATGCGGAATACGCCTCCCTGTGGTCCCCAAATTCCACTAACCAATGCCCAAAACCGTGTGGTATCCATTGCACCGTCTTTGGGGCAAGGGCGGTTTTTTCCCGATCGCCAGCGTTTACCACCACATGTCCTAGGTACTATTTGCAAAACCGCCATCCATCGCGCGTTAAAGTTCTGACAAGGATGCCTAGCGATATTGAACACAACCATCCAATCTGGAGCGGGCCATCCAACGGTTATCACTCACCTATGATGCCCGACGTTAAACGAGCTACGGTGTGGCGTTTAATCAACCTCCATCATCGATCTGATCTGCAGATCGACGGTCCACATTCCACCGCCCTGTTTCCTCCATTTGGCTTTCAACCTCCGCTCCTGACCATCGATCTCTGCACGATCGACGGCTCAGATTTAATCTTCCTTCCGCCTTCTCCGATCAATCTCGACCGTTGGATGATGCCATCCAACGGCTACTCTCCTTCCCCACCATCTGAAGCAGTTTAAATCCAAAAATGCAGGATTTCCCAATAAGTTTGTGTTTTCGCAGGTGTTTCAATGGTTTTTCCATTATAAATGAAGAAAAGCCGAGGGCTGAGAATGACGATTCTCATGCCCTCGATTTATTAAAGAGAAGCCATCCACGGGTCATGATTCAACGTTCTATCAATGCTTCATGGGCATTGATGCCTTTAAAAGGCCTGCGCGGCCCTGCACATCGACAAGACACTATTTTATTAAGAAACACAGTTAAAGAGTATCATTTTTTAAGACATAGCACAACAAAATGAATATTGAAGACAAATTTTGGAATTATGGCTAAGAATGCTTATCAAAATCCTAATTCCCAGAATTAAAACACAATTAAAGGAAATCATAAGTGTTTAACAGACAGAAAAGCCTCCACCGTCACATTTGAGGCGAATTGATTCCTCTCGGCTACCACAGAGCCACCTGTTGCCTCAAACCATTCAAACAGAGGCCATAGTTATTGATTAATAAAATATCTGCCTCACAGTGCAGCCAAGCAATTAATTCCGCTAAAGAAAATAATGCAAACAAATATCAGCGGAGTTATTTCGTCCAAGACACAGAGCCTCAAAGTCAAATAAAGCTCCCACCGAGCTTAATTCATAAATTTAAAACAGTTAATACAGGGAATCACTTGTAAACTTCTTCATCGAGCCCCTCAAAGGGCCAAGAAGTCATGAATCTGTATTAATCGCCTTAAGATATCTTTTGTTAGATTTCACCTCCTCATTCTTCTATAAATACCGCAATAGAAGATGAGAAACTGTTGGTTGCAGAAATTTGAAATACATTTGAGCTCAAACTCCTGATAATAAATAGTGTTCACTGGCCCTTGGAGCTCTGCTTGTGATATATTAGTTAGGCTAGGTAGTGAAGATGATTGCTGAACTGAAACATTGGACTTGAAGACTGTAACTGGTTTGACATAAATATAAAGTTGTTTCTTTGGATCCTGGTCTATATCACCGGTGAAGTGCCCCTTTCTTTGTTATTGTTTTCCTCCTATGTATGTCATAGTGTTCACTATTCTCTGATAAATAATAGCAATTATATAGTTAGGAACTACTGTATATCAGTAACCTTCTCTGACTGAAAATATTTGTCTTAATGTTTTCCTCAAATTTGTTTATTTAAGAATGATTTAATACAGTTAAGTAGTTAGGAATGTTGGATTTCCCTCGTCCTACTGTTTGCCTTAAAAACGTTGTTCTTGAAATTTAATTTCCTTATTGTGCTTATTAAATATGACTATGGAAGATATGGTGTGCCCTGGTTCTAGTTTTTTCTCCAAAAGTAGATTCTAAAAGTTTCCCTTGGTGTCGACTGAAAGCAGAATAGGTTTAAAAGTACTTTATCTGATCTTAAGTTTACACTTTGTTTTTCTTATGTGTTTTCATACTTTCTGAAGGTAATTATGTGGATTACTGGATTGTTTGTCAATTAAGCTACTTTAATACAAACTTTCCCAAGAATTCAATGGTTAGCCCTGCACTTGGTTGGTTTTAAACAGTTACTTAAGAGGCTTTTCTTGTTTGGACTGACTGTAAATCCTCTGAGAAATTATTATCAGTTTCCACCTCTCCAACACTTTATTGTTTCCATTCCATCATTTTAATCTCAATAATATTGTGGTATAGATGACTTGCCCCTTGGATCACTCTTGATGTTGTTGCTCAATTAAAGCCCAGATATGACTCCATAACCCAATGGACTAAAAATTGATGTTATATCTATCTTTTAGACAAAGCTATTATATTTGCTTGCAACTTCTCACCTTTGAAACTTTTTGCACTTAGAACTTTCCCCTCAAGTAAAAATCATGCTCAACCATCCAAAAACAAAAACAAACCATTGGCCTTCATAACTAGCCTAATATTATTACCCAAAACTTCAAAGACAAATCCATCTTTGTACATATTGGAGAGATCCCTCTCCGGATTCAGGAGGGCTAGATCCTAGAATCCCAAAGTTGGTTGAAACGATGTTACTTCTGCAGTTTTAGTCTCACCAATCTGCTAAAATTACAGAACCCCAACACGACCATCATAAAAATAGCAGCACTGAGTAAGGAAACCTAAGAAAGGAGAAAAGGCAGCTAAGAAAAGACCAGGCTTATCACTCTGATAATAGGTGAGAAGGCTTGAAACAGTCAGATAAGCAAATCAATGTAGAGAAATAACAATACGACCAAAGTTGGATAGAGAAGAAACTTCCAAAATGAACAACCAGAGATGATAAACATACTGATCCCTAGTATGGTGGCCAACATGTTGAGCAGAAAATATCCTCTGCAGACAAAGGTGATCCCTCTAGCCCTAGGGTGGGTCTAGCAATAAGGGAACATGCTGGACCTTTAAATTCCTAGCTTATAAATGAAATATGGACCGAAACAAATATCCTAACTCGGTCCAATGCTTTTGTCGTGGCATGCAGCAACAATCCTTCGATCTTTGTCTTCACGCCTTGAGCTCCATGTTGGTAACGATGTTCATGCATTTTCATAAATATCAAACAAAAGATGACAACATACAAGCATATACATTCATCTACAGCTATTCAACTAGTCAAGGAGAGCTAAACACTTTACATATAAATGAATTTGGAACCATAAACCAGTCATGTATTATTGATATATGAAAAAGAAGTTTACAACCTTATTCCTTGACGTTGTAGATCTCCTTCTATGGGTTCAGTCGGGCGCGTCTCAAGCATTCGTTTGAAATTTGACTCAATGAGGCAATGGGCTTAAACTCTCTCTCAAAAATGGATTCTTCTCTACTTTCTTCAACACACCAGCTATACTAATGATTGTTCAAATAGTTGAATCAATGTGAGGAGGAATCATTTATAGGAGAGGAGGAGGAGGTTTGGGATTCCACATAAGGTGGAGGAGAGGTATATCCCTTTAGGGAGTTGCACAATTGTAGGAAATAATAGGCCAAATGGAGAAACTCGACTTGATTTAGTCGAACAAACCATGATGACTCCGCTCATGAAGTTGTTAAGCATGGAAGCTTCATTTCTATTTTAAAAAAATTTCCAAAAGCAGCTTGGCGTGGGTGCCCTTTTGAGACAGAGTGCCAAAGGGCATGAGGCCCGATGATAATTTCTCCTTGGGCGCGAGTCCATAACTGCCTACCAGCATCGACCAAAAATCATATATTTTTTAAGGCCTGCTTAAGGAATGATCAACATATATTATGATCTTGACATGCCAAGGGATGCAATGACATTTATGGCAATGTATGATAGTACACAGGGGTCACTGAAATGGTCCTCCAATGTTTGGGATGGTGATTTCAGGGACGGTGGAAAAATACTGTGTAATAGGTACATAACTCTATCTCTGTAAAGATATTTGAAGCATATGGACTAGTCAAAAATATTACTAAAAAGATTTGAAGCAGAAGCACTAGTTGTAATTCCCTCCCCACATTTACCCACTTTCACTGGCTTGCCCAACGTAAACATGATTTGAGGGTCACTATGATAAGACTCAACCTCTTATGTGACATTAACGAAATGGATCAGAAAACTTAAGACCTTACTGACTTCCCTTAGGTGCAAAAGGACCTCTAGGAGTAACCCAACCCCTCCAGGTGTCCAACCCTTGAGACAACTCACTTTTTACCTGACCTGGAACCATATTCGCTCCCTTTCCAAGGCCTCCATATGACTATGGGTTCCCAGTCGCACTCATAAGCCTACCTTCATGTGACTATGGAATTTTCGGCTCATTTCTATGTCAACGACTACGGATTTTTTGCCACTTTTTGAGGGCCAGGAATCAAGTCTCTTCCCAGAACTCAATGAAACTTCTACAGTTGATAAATGACATAGAAACAATTATTATAAACCAAAAACTAAAACTAGGACTTGACTTGACCAACCCCAAAAAGGACTAGTGTTTTTTAAAACACTTGGTGAATATATGACTTACAGGTCATGAATGCAAGTATGAACATGAGGGACTAAAAAATTATCTGAGAATTAACAAGAAGGGTCATTGCCTTTTAACATTAGCTTTCATAACACTAATTAGGTTTTTCATTCATTATTGATCCAGTTACAACTAAAAACATGAAAATAGCCATGACTAAGATCTGTCATAAAACCATGCTTATAACCATCATATAACCAAATAAATAACAATAAGAGAATAACCATTAAAGCCACATAATAACCAGTATAATTCATTTTCAAAAGAAAGATAAAATTAGCTTTTATTAAACATAGGAAAATATCGACTGGGTTCAGGATTTCCATGTTCCACCCGACCATAGATTGGTTGAACCAATTCTTTCTTTCATCTAATCGCCCTCATGCCATATTCAAAGCATGAATGTGGGGTCTCATGGGATAAACCAATCCAAGCACAACCAAGGGAATCCAAAGGTTAAATCACCTCCACCCTCTCCATATTGTTATCTCACCTAAAATGAAGTTGAGATCACAAAACCAAACTGAGCTTGGATGCCTCATAATTTCTTCACCAATAAATTGAAGATTTTTTCCATCTCTATCCTCAGGCTTTACAATGTGTCTCGCCATTACCGGTCAAGGGATTCTAGGGAATTTGGGAATTTTCCTAAGACCACCTCACCCAGATCCAAAATCTTCCAGTAATCCCATCATACCATGGCTATTTGGAAATGGCAAGGCAAGGCTAAAATCCACTATCGAAACGTGAGAAAATCCATGCCATTGACAACAAAAGAACCAAACATGAACATGCACATACCATGCATGTCAAAACTAGCTAGGAAGTCATACATGCAACGTGTTACCTACAAGTATTCCCGCTGCAGCTACTTGATCCTTGCCTTATTTTTATTTTCTTGTCCTTCTTTTCTTTTCCTTTCCTTTCCTTTCTTAATTTCTTTCTCCTCTTGATTGTTATAACATCATTTCTCACCTTGATATGATTCATGATTGCTTTGATGGTTTTGGGCACCCATTCCTACAGACTTGGACAAATTCACTTAAAAACAGTGTAAAAATCCCCATACGCGACTATGCCCGTGTTTTTCCGCGTGTATACGCGAGTCCAGCTAGACTTTTCCGCGTATGCCATTAAAATGATTAAAAAATATATAAAAAATCCCTAATTTCGCGCTGGGTTGATGGTTACTCAAGTAGTTCAACCACCCCAGCCCGTGGCCAACTGTTTCCAACTGCTGAAACTACTTGGAGGGACTATAAAAAGACCTCATGTGTATGGCCTAAGGGAGAGAGAGAGAATTATTGATATTATACTCTGTTGGTATTCCCTATCCAAGTCTGATTCCCCGTGCCTCCTGCACTTTCCCAGTTCATTGTAGGAAACCCTTGTTTCCTTGAGATGCACATCCCCTTATATGTCATCTCGTATGCACCAGTTTGGAAGGAGTCTTAGCGAGGCAAGGGCTGGACGGATCCAGAGGACGGTCGGCGAAGGCCGTGGAAGGATTAGGTGATATCTCCACTCGTTACTTTTGTACATGCTATTTATAATACAGAAGTACCATGTTGATCCCGAAATAAACGTGTTAGTGTATGCTTATATGTATGAGAATATTTGTTATACAAGCATTCATTATGATTTATTTAATGTTTTATATGAATCTCACTGACATTTAGAGTAGATATATGTTGTACAACCAGTCCTTTGTGCTTGTTTCTTCTTGTCTTTCAAGTTAAGAAGGAAGGACGGTTGCTGGGGGTTTGAACCCTGCGGGATCTTCTTCAACCGTAGGACCTACGAGTAACTTTCTCATTCTACTCTATTTAGTTTTTCTGAACGTGCATGGTTGTGTGAGTCTCTGTTAAGTAGCATGCCCCTGCTCTGTGGAGGTTGTACCCCAACCAACCTCTAGGGTGAGATTTCCCCGAAACAGAACTGGCGACTCCGCTGGGGATCACATTTTTGTGATTCTCCTGTTGGGTGCTTTCAGCTGTTTGGTAGGATCCCAGCAGTTTTAACTTTCATTTGCAGTCCAGTTTATTTTATTGCAGTCAGTCTGAAGTCTTGGTGTCTTTTCCAGGCTTGTTCTTTTTGTTTTTTTTTCATTATTTACCTTTGCATATGCACCTTCTTTTGCACACAGTCGCGTATACACGCTAGTTTGTCTAAAGGAACCCGCGTATACGCGAGTTTCCCTTAGAACAGACGCATATGCACGCTGGTTGCATAGCTGTGAAGTAGCGTATACCTAGGCAGATTTTGAATTTTTGGGATTCTTGACTTTTTGGTCCTTTCTGGCTGTGGAGGCCTGTTTCTACAGAGTCTCTGTACTTACTGGAGTGTGAAGGAAGTGGTTTCATGTCTTTTCTCTCTTTCGTTTGAGTGAAAACTAGTCTTTTTGGCAAAGTGTTGTTTCTAGTGCTGGCACTTCTGGATTGAGTTCCAAGATCGCTTTCTGAGCATTCTTGGTTGTTCTGCTTTATCAGAACAGAGAGCTTCTTCTCACTGACTCGCTCCTATCTTTGTGTTGTGCTTCACATAGCGATTTTTGCTTCGTTTTTGATTGGTTTTCTTGAGTTCCATAGGCTAGGTTTTGTTGCAATTTTCGAAGAACTTTTCTTGCTTCTTTGGAGTTTTTTTTTGCGACGAGTTTGCACTATTTGTCTAGGCTGAGTGGCTGAGTTTTTGGTCTTCTTTTGCTCTTATTGATTGATCCGGATTTATGCAGGAACGCAACAGAATAAACACATAACCATAAATACAGAGATGCAGCGGAAATAACACTTCACTTCATTAATATCAAAGAACTGAAATTTGCTTACAGACAGAATGGAAATAAAACTAGCTAGGGCGCTGGTAGCTATCTCTGAGAAGAGATGTGGCGGCTACAGGCCTCTGAACTGTGTTACAATGAGGCTCGAGGGCCTATTTATCATTTAGAAACAATGGGAAATCCTAAACGGCCAAAACCCTAACCCTAGGAGATGAAGCGCCAAAACTATGGGCCCCGTTTGGGTAAATTGGTGTTTCAACTTCCCAGGGGCGTAACTTTGGCATACGATCTCCGTTTGACGCGTACCATACCTCGTTAGAAAGATCTATCAGAGGACTACAAATTTGGAACGGGCAACATCGGTCCATGGACCCATGTTGCCCTCCGTTTTCCCAAAAAACGTCGTTTAGGGCCTCAAAACGGCTCCGGAAGTTTAGGACCCGAAAACTGCTAAAAATAGTAAACTGTGCCGAAACTGAAAAACTGAAATAGACAATGGTGGAGCCCCAAGTGGAATAGGCGGGTGACCACCAATATCCACCTGGATCATTCCTCCCCCCTTGGGAAGCAATGGTCCCCATTGCGTTAAGTTCCTCCATGAGATGAGGAAATTTCTGTTGAACTTGGTCCCTGGTGAACCACTTTCCTTGGTGCAGGAGTTGGCCAGCTTTGACAACCCGATATAGTTGGATCTTCTGCCGGCGAGTGTTCTTGATTTGCATGTCCATGATACAATCTGTGGTGGCCTGTTCCATGCAGTCTGGATTTAACTCAGTTGGTGTGAGTTGTTCTGCAATGTCCGAGGTGTCCGGTAGAGGTGGGAAGTAAGGACGAAGGCGATCCACATTGAAGACTGGGTGCAGACCAAGGAATGGTGGAATACTGAGCTCGAATGCATTGTTCCCTACGGCCTTGGTGATGGTGTACGGCCCGTATCGGAGCGGGCGAAGCTTGCGGTGGGGTCCAGTGAGGCGCTCCTTCTGCAAATGTAGCCATACTTTGTCACCCACCTGGAAGTTGTGTGGCACCCGATGTTGATCATGGCGTTGCTTGTACTTGGCATTGGCTCTGTCCAATATATCATGAACTTGTTGGCGGATGTGTTGAATGCGCTCGATGAAGCTACTGGCTTTGTCAACTTCAGACTGGACATGAGCTGAATTGGCCTGAGCAGCTGCAAATGGCAAGGCTACGTCAATGGGGCATAGTGGCTGGAATCCCAAGCCCACCTGAAAGGGGCTATGGCCGATCGAACTATGGAGAGCTCGATTATAACTATGTTGTACATAAGGGAGGCTCTCGTCCCATGTGCGAGGATGCTTTGAATTGTACATGCGCAGAATGTGTACAATCATTCTGTTGACGACCTCTGTTTGGCCATCTGTTTGGGGATGGAAAGCTGTGGACTTGGTGAGCTTGGTATCCAACATCGACCAGAGGCTGGACCAAAATGTGCTGAGGAACCTGCTATCCCGATCTGATATGATAGACTGTGGGATCCCGAAGTGCACCCACACTCGTTCAAAGAAGAGTTTAGCAGTGGCTTCTGCTGTGATATTCTTCTTGCAGGCCGCCATAATGGCCATCTTCGAGAATCTGTCAACGACCACAAAAACACAGTCATTTCCCTGCTTAGTAGAAGGTAGGCCCGGCATGTAATCCATGGAGATGGATTCCCAAGGTCGACTAGGGGTAGGTAGAGGAGTATATAGGCCTTGCTTCTTGATGGTCGGTTTGGCAATGGCACAAGCAGTGCAGGATCTGATGTGCTTCTCGACATCCTTTCGAAGGTTCGGCCGATAGAAATACTTCTGCAGGATTGCTACTGTTTTCTCGACCCCGAAATGCCCAGCGACTCGACTGTAGTGTGCTTCCCATATCATCTTGGCACGCTCGCTTGAAGGAACACAAAGGTGTCCCAGGTGACATAAAAGTGCATCTTGGAGGTGAAAATTTGGAACTTGCGTGCCCCCGAAGAGTGCCTTGTAAGTGTGGCCGAATTCTGGGTCACTCTCATAGAGAAGCAGCCAATCAGAAGTCTCGTGCCCACAAGAGTTGAGCACGGTGGTGAGCACCACGATCGGTGGTCGGCTGAGGCAGTCTGCAACATGATTGGTGCTACCCTTCTTATACTTGATGTTCAAATGAAACTGTTGCAGATATGTAGACCACTTCTGATGGCGATCATTCTGCAGCTTCCCTTGTGTCTGTATGAACTGCAGGGGCCTGTGGTCTGTATGGATGATTGTTTCCTTCCCCAAAATGTAATGCTTCCATTGTCGACAAGCTTGCACAATGGAGTACATTTCTTTGTCATATGTGGAGTACTTGCGAACTGTGTCAGACAATGTCTCACTGTGAAATGCCACTGGATGTCCCTGTTGAGTAAGAACTGCCCCAATAGCATAGTCAGAGGCATCTGTCTCGATCTCAAATGGCTGTTGCAAGTCTGGTAAAGTGAGCACTGGGGCGGAACAGAGGCGGTTTTTCAGTTCTGTGAATGCCTTCTATTGAGGTTTCGACCAAAAAAAATTTGCTCTCGCTCCTCCCTTGGTGACTTGACTCAAGGGCCAAGTGATATGAGAGAATCCCAACACGAACCTCCGATAGAAATTAGCAAGACCCAGAAAGCTGCGAAGCTCTGTTATAGTGGTTGGGGCTGGGCAATCCCGAATGACTTGGATCTTGGCTGGATCCACATGCACCCCCCTTTCATCAATAATGTATCCTAGATATTGAACCTGGGTCATGCCAAAAGTGCACTTCTCCAAATTGGCACACAACTTGTGTTGCCGTAGTGTTTGGAGGACTTGTAGGATGTGGTGAAGGTGCTCTTCCCAAGTCTGGCTGAAGATCAGAATGTCATCCAAGTACACCACTACAAATGAGTTGGTGAATGGCCGCAAGATGTCTTCCATCATCCTCATGAAGGTTGCGGGAGCATTCGTCAACCCGAAAGGCATGACCAGCCATTCAAAAAGGCCTTCCTTAGCTTTGAAGGCAGTCTTCCACACATCAGAGGGTTCAATTGGTACCTGGTGATACCCGGACTTCAGGTCGATCTTACTGAAATATTTTGCACCTTGGAGTTGGTCCAGAAGGTCATCAATCCGTGGGATTGGGTACCTATTCCGGACAGTGATCTTGTTCAGCGCCCGATAGTCAATACAGAGTCTCCACGTCCCATCCTTCTTATGTACCAACACGATCGGGCTCCCACAGGGCGATGAACTTGGTCTGATGTGACCTTTCTGCAACAGCTCCTGAATCTGTCTCTTGATTTTATCATTCTCCAGAACAGAGCGCCGATAGATCGGTCCATTAGGTAGCGGCGCACCTGGGGTCAGATCAATCGGGTGCTTGACCTGACAGTGCAGAGGAACCCCTGTGGGTGAGGTGAATATGTCCTCGTACTCCTCCACAACCTTATCCATTTGTTGTTGTTGTGCAGAGGAGCCCTGTCTGGAGGTCGTGGCCACATTCTTCTTCTTGCCCTGGGGGCGGATCATCAGGAAAACGAATTTCCTGGTTTGGGAAATGAGCTTACTGCATTGTTTTGCAGTAACCAAAGAGATAGCGGTAGGAGGTGGTACCTCTGGTATCCTGTACAACTTATTTCCCAAAGTAACAATAACAGCACGAGGTCAAGACTCATACACAGCAGGGAAGGCGACACTGCTGGCTGACGCGGAGATCTCGTCCTTGGTGAAGCCACCCGATGGTGTATGGATGTGGGTGAGCTGTGGTCGGCAAGCCCAACCGCTTCACGGCGTCTGCTGAAATGAGGTTTTTTTGGCTCCCATTGTCGACAATGAACTGTACAGGGGAGCCCTTTACCCACATCTGGGAGTGGAAGAGACGTTCCTCCTCCTCTGGATCTTCCGGTTCCTCCTTCTGGACCTTTGTAGTGGCAACGGTGGCGTTGGGCTCCGCATCAATAATCTGTTTCCCTTTTTCATTCCCCTTTTCAGGTTCTGATTCGGAGTCGGAGCATGCATCTGACTCAGAAGCCCTCATCTCGGCCACTAGCGGCTGCTTGGCCCGACACTCACTTGTGTTGTGAGTGGAGCTCTTATGGAACTCACACCACTTTCCCATGTCCTTCTTTGGCTTTGCGGTGCTGTTCTTTTCTTGTGGCTTCGATGAGTTGTCTTTAGCCGCCATGCCTTGGCTCGGTCCTTTGTTCTGCGGTTTGGAAACACCTTTCCCTTGCTTTTGATTCGCAGATCCAAAGTCTCGCTTCTTCTGCTTGAATTTCTGCTCAATCTTGGCAGCATACCGGTATGCCGTACCAAGCGAGGAGATGTCAAAGAACTCCATTTCCTCCTGAATGTATTTGTGCAGACAGCTGCGATACTTTAGCACCAGATGTTTCTCTGAATCTTTGATACCCAACTTTGTGCGCAGGGTATGGAACAGATTCGTCAGCTCATGCACATCTTGATCCCTTTGTTGTCGCGGCGTGGTCCATTGTATGTACTTGTCCTCATAGCTCCCCACGGGATAGTACTGTTCCTTGACGGCGTCTCGGAAATAATTCCAAGTTGGTACGGCCGAGAACAGAGAGGGTTCTGTCTGGTCCTTGTTCTCACAGTAGGTTTCCCACCAATCCTTAACATGGGGGGTAGCTTTGAGGAGTGCAAAAATAATCTTCTCCCGGTCTGAAAAGTCATGAACCGAGAAATATCCTTCTAACAGATTCAACCATCTATCTACGGCATCTGCGTCTATTTGACCCTCAAATATGGGAATGTCAAAATTTACTTGTACCTTAAAAGGAGTCGCGCCTCCCGAGTGGCTGCTGGATGCAGATGCGCCGCCGGTGGGTAGCCGTTGAAGGATCTGAACAAAGTTATCCATCATCGCGTTCCGTTGTTTTTCGAGGGCCTCCTCGAGCAATATTTTGATAGGATCTCCTGCTCCCTCATCTTTCTTTTCGTCCCCCATGGGCGTCCGTCGAGTTTTGCGAGGCTGATCTTGCAAAGGTTCCACCAGATCAAGCCCTAGCTCCTTATACCCCGACCTCGTTGGGGACATGCAAAGAAGGATCGAGAAAAAGCAGACCGCTCTGATACCACTGATCCGGATTTATGCGGGAACGCAACAGAATAAACATATAACCATAAATACAGAGATGCAGCGGAAATAACACTTCATTTCATTAATATCAAAGAACTGAAATTTGCTTACAGACAGAATGGAAATAAAACTAGCTAGGCGTTGGTAGCTATCTCTGAGAAGAGATGTGGCAGCTACAGGCCTCTGAATTGAGTTACAATGAGGCTCGAGGGCCTATTTATTATTTAGAAACAATGGGAAATCCTAAACAGCCAAAACCCTAAACCTAGGAGATGAAGCGCCAAAACTATGGGCCCCGTTTGGGTAAATTGGTGTTTCAACTTCCCAGGGGCGTAACTTTGGCATACGATCTCCGTTTGACGCGTACCATACCTTGTTAGAAAGATCTATCCGAGGACTACAAATTTGGAATGGGCAACATCGGTCCATGGACCCATGTTGCCCTCCGTTTTCCCAAAAAACGTCGTTTAGGGCCTCAAAACGGCTCCAGAAGTTTAGGACCCGAAAAACTGCTAAAAATAGTAAACTGTGCCGAAACTGAAAAACTGAAATAGACAATGGTGGAGCCCCAAGTGGAATAGGCGGGTGACCACCAATATCCACCTGGATCAGAAAAATTTATATTTTTGGGTTTTTCATGGTAATTTATGCATTCTCCAGTATGGCCAAAGCATTTCACCAAGTTCTGGATGATCAAAAGGCCCAAAAACACCATGAAAACCACCTTTCTGCCACCTTTTGCACCAGCAGGAAGTACTTCTGGGAGAATGAAGTTTTGGAGGGGTAAATGAGCTCCAAATTGAAAAATTCCACTTTGGTTGGATATCCAACATCTAGGGCTTTCCAACGAGCTATCATGAGCTCAATTTTGACTCCGGGAAGTGCCCCAAAAGCAGGCTAAAAGGCACACTACGCATAGAGATTTTTGGTCCATTTTGCATCTTCCAGCTCAGGATTTCGGCAAGTTGGACCAGTTTTGCTTGTGGATGTAATTTTTGAGTTATCTTGATGTAATTTTATGGTTGGCATGTAACTTGGACTCACTTTTACCTATTCTAGATTATTCACTCCTTAAAAAGTAAAAATCAAGTGTAAGAATCAGTTTCCTTCCTTTTAGAGGCAAGTTGTTTGGCTGCCTAGATTCTAGCTCCTTGTTTAGAATTAGTTGAAACTGCTCCTAGAAGGAGGAATTCGACCCCTAGAGGTGTGGGAATGGGTTAGGATGGTCTATATGATGTAATTTCTCAATCATTTTTAGAGGTTGGATAGGTTGGATTCTTGGGAAAACTTTGGCACACTATTGTACATATTTTTCATATTTTGGCTAAGGAAAGATCAGAGGTTTTGCAGCACCTGTTGGGATTCTTGTGGCTTTCAGTTCTTGATGGTGTTCTCTCTCATTTTATTGTAAGTTCTTTCATGTTTAATGTATTCCATTCCCTTCTTATGCTTCTGAAACTAAATGAATGAGTAAATGAGGTTGAATCCATTGTTCCAGTGCTCTGCCTTTAAATTTGTTTAGTTTTACATGTTTTCGCCTGTTTGGAGAGGATTCATATTCTCCCTTGCCCTCTTCAGCTCCTTGTCGGTCTGATCCATCCATACACATAATCAAAAGCATCAAGACTATTGCCTACCTCACCCCAACACAAATTCTGCAAAGATCTGGCCTTATCCCCGGACCCAAAATTGTTTTTCCCATTTTTTCAACAAAAACCCAAAAAATCAAAATCAAACTTTCCTATCTCTTTACTAGCCTAAAATCAGTATTCTTTATAAGTCATCTCAGCCCCTTTGAAGACCTTTTGCCGAGATAGACCCGGAGAGAGCCCTCTCCTGTCCTCGTAGGGCTAGCTACGAGGCTGAGTGTGGTTTGATGTAGCCTTCAGTTTTACCTTATTTCAGCCTAAGGTAGATTCGAGTGCTAACAGGTTTATTATTGATATGGGTCTAGCTTGAAAATTTGATGAAAGGTGGCCTACAGTTTATGTGTTGATTTCTTGAAAGGTGGATCCAGTATGAAATGTTATGATACATGGTCCACAAAGGTGTTGAGGGTTGGATCCTTCAGTGAGGGAGTTGAAGCTTCCTTCCAGTGGTAGCTGGTAAATGTGTCTAGGGGGTAACACCTCCCTTCCGGTAGGGGACAATAAATGAGATTAGGGGGTTGGATCTCCCTTCTAGTGGATGTTGGAGAATGAGAGAAGGTTGTATCCATTTGTAGGTGCGTTCTTCGGTGTTGGTAAGGATTTTTTCCAGTACAATATTGTAATATGTTTTCATTTTTAATAAAATAAGAAGATAGAGATGATGACAGTTGTGCTTTACTCCCACATTGGGTTTACACCTAAAAATTACACTGTTCTCTTCTGTTGTTGTGTTGCTTATGTCTCATATTTTATTCTGCTCTTAATTTTCACAGTCATTACTTAATTAATGAATAATGGTGTAATGATGCACTGATTGAAGATGAACTTAGTTAACTGGATATACGCTCTTTGACTTTACTAAAGTATCATATGTACAGGGGTTGTATGAATGAAAATAGCATATGAAAATCATAATAAGAAATGAAAATTTGAAGTGAGTTTAAAAATACTTATTCAACCCCCAACCCCCCTTTCCCCAAGTGTTTTCCCCATCACAAATTACATAGCCCACGGGGTGTAGCTCAATTGGCGATTTCATTTTTATGAAGTATTATGTAAAGCATGAGATTCAAATTTCAAATCTCCATGGATTATAAAAATCCAAAATACATGTTACACATTGGCTTAGTGAATCCTTAGACAATGCTATTCATTATTTTTTACACTCCTTATGTTGTATTTAATTGATCTAGTCATTCATGGGCCCATTCCTTGAACTCGGTGATAAGTGACATACATGATTCATAGTATGTCACTTTATTCTCTTGGTAGTTCACTTGATTTTCCTGGTATTTGCCTTTGCTGACTTTTTTTCTACCTTTTTTTCTTCTCTACATTGCATCCACTTAATTATTTAAAATTATTGAGTAACCCATGCCCATATATGGTTATGTGTGGCTAGATGGGAATGGGGATTAGGGAATGAGGGAGGAATTATGGGGTGGGGCCTTGTGGGATTGAGATAGTAAATAGCACGTCTTCCTTCCCATTGTCGTGTTAATATTCTTATTTTCTCCTTAAAATCTCTGCAATGATTGGTTTTGCATGAGTGTCCACTTGACTATCACATGGAAAACTTCATTGTTAAAACAAGAAAGGTAATATATGTTTGATGAATAAAGTATTAAAAATTATACTATTAGTTAATTAATTAATTTTTAAGATACATGATATTGGAATATTTTTTTATTTTTTATTTTTTAAATAGTTTGTATTCTTGAAAATTTTATTTAAAACTAAATAAAAATAATCAATTCATGTACATCAACCAATTAAAAATAAGAATTTAAATTTTGAAAATTGAAGAAATAATTTGTTATTTTCAAAATATTTAATTTAATATTTAAATTTTACAAAAACAATGGTAAATCTTGTAAATTATTTAAAAAATATATATCTCTAATTAAAATTAAAACACTTATTCACTAAAAATTTCACTAATTAAAGTTTCACGTATTCAAACACTTGTTAATTAAAATTTCATTGTGTTTATTCATGTATTGATGTGCTTCTACTTTAAATATACACATGGATAGGTGTATCTATTTTGGAAGAATGCTTGACGGTTTTAAATTATGTTATGGAGAAAAATTAGGTGTAGGGTTAATATTTAATCTTGAGAGAATACTATTAATCGAATAGCAAAATAGATGTTTGAGATTTATTTCTCAGCCATCATCTTCTGTGTTTCCATATTTTCCTTTTTAGTTAAATTTATGCATTATTTATTTTAGCCACTTATATTGTATTATTTGTTTCATTTCTCCCAATTGAATTGTTTGTTTTATTTCTCCCACTTGAAAGCTGATTGGAATGGTTGCTCATTCCATTCATTCGTTGGAAAGACAAAAATGATTAAGTACTTATATGGTTGCATACGGTCAAGGATGAATTTGTGCCACGGCAATGAAATTTGAGATTATGTATTCCTAATAATAATTTTCAGATTAGGTTTCTTAAGGTTTAATTGAACTCAAGCATGATCGTTCCTTCTTGGTTACATTCATAAATTTTCTCGATGTTTGAATCAAGGTGGTTGTCAAAATCATATGGAGTAATTCCAGTATTTAATCAAGGGAATATCCATTTCCATATAGCTATAATATTGAACATCATGTGAAAAATATTTAACTTGTTTGACAACTACAACTTTGAACCCCAACAGGACTTTCAATTCTTCCTCTAATGCAAACATTTTTCAATTCCAAACCTCCAACTAATGGTCCCTGCTAATGTCTAGGCATGTTTTTCTTCTCCTCAATATTTATGGTTTTGGTGCAAGATGCGGGTTTCACGCACAACCAGATGAGAGAAGCAGAAGGAGTGTGTGTAGATTCTGTCTACACTGAACATGAAAAAGCAATAAGGATTCTATATTCCTAGATATATGCAACAATGATCAAGGAAGTAGGAGATGATGGAGTGGGGAGGCATGTTACACCAGAAATTTCTATGTGGATGAAGAAACATTTAGATAGGATGGAATATGAGTTTTCCAAATTTCTCATGCAATGAAGAGTCATGGACCATCAAATTATTCTTGAACCTGATGCACCACCACTAGCATGCACCCCTTACAAGTTATCACGACTAGAATTAGATGAGATGAGGCATCAATTGATAATTCTAGTTGATGCAAGGTTTATTTGTCCTTCTCAATCCCATTTTAGTGCTCATGTACTCTTCCATAATAATGCAGATACAAAATGAACTAAAAATGTGTATAGAATATCGATCTTTGAACAAGAAGGTTGTGAAGAACCCATACCCTCATCCACTATGCATTGATTTATTTGACAAGTTGGTAAATGATAAAGTGTTTACAAAGTTGGATTCAAGACAAGGTTACTATGATATTTGAATACTACATAGGGTGATCAAGGAATAATAGACATCGTGACAAGGTATGGAAGTTATGAGTTCTTAGTTAATCCTTTTCTGTGTGTAATGCTCCTCCTACATTTTTAACCTTGATGAATTAGGTTTAGCATATATCCTTGAATGCATTTTGTTAATATACTTTGATTATACCTAGTGTTCGTTAATGATTTGGAAGAACATAATATACATTTTGTACAAGTATTTGAGGAGTTGAGACTGAGGACCTCAATTGTACTTTATAAAGAACACCAAATGTATGTTCTCTCAAAGAGAAAAATAAGACCAAGTGTATGTTCGTCCAAATAGAAATAACATTTCTAGGTCATTGGGTTGGTCATGGATGTACTCAAATGGACCCTGAAATGATGAAGGAAATAGTAGTTTGGGAGGAGACTCAAAATGTTCATGGTGTGAGGTTCTTCATTGGTATGACCAATTACTACCAGAATTGCATGGAGTCCCCTATTAGATGTTCGTGGAAGGATACTAAAAGATAAAATTCCCATTTTCAGACTTACTAAAGAAGGAAATACTATGGAAAAGGACATAAAAGAGAAAAAAATACATTTTAAGAGCTCAAATGTAGGATTGTGACAACTCCCATATTGGAACTTCCATATTATGAGAGATTGTTTGAGGTGTAGATAGTGCATCTAGTTGTTCCATAAGAGAAATTTTGGTCTAGGATGTTCACTGAGTAGCTCTCAGGAGTAGGAAGTTATAAGGTAATGAAATGAGGAATCTCGTTCATGAGAAAGACGATATCATTAGTGCACATTATTAACGTATGGAGACACTATCTATTGGTGAAGCCATTTGTGGTGAAGATAGATAATGTCGCAATGAGTTTCTTTGCTACCCAACCAAAGTTGTTACAGAAATAGGCTCAATGGAAATAATTTTTGGTATATTTTGACAAGAAAATCAAGTATAGGGTAAGTATAATTAATGAAGTTATCGATTCCTTGAGAAATAAATCACAATTGACAATGATTTAGGAAGAATAAAACCCACCTAGTCTTGGTGAGAGTGGGATTTATTTCTTCGAATAACTGCAAGAATCCATAATGGGTTGCAAAGCTATAGCAAATAACATAATGAAGAAAGTGAAGGAAGGAATTATGATGAAGTTCCTACTACAAGATCATCTATTTTCTATGGATCTTTCACTATGTTCTAAAATAAGGTGCACTCAAGAGGGAACTCTTGAAGGAGTGTCATGACACGCCATGGTCTACCCACTTAGAATAACAAAGAACATTGGAATTATTGGAGAGAAGATATTTTTTGGAAATAATGAGACAAGATGTTGAGGATTATGTGAATAGTTACATTGTATTCAAGAAATACAAGTGTAACACCAAATTATAGGCATTATTGTTACATCCTTTATCAATTCCAGAGAGGTGATGGGAAAGTGCCTTAATGGACTTCACCTCACAATTTTCGATAGTACAAGGGTATAATGAAGTGTTTGTCATTAATCACCAATTCTCTATGTATGCCATCTTCATACCTATGAAGGCACCATGCATTGCAAAGGAGACAATAGAGAATTTCTTCTACAACATGGTGAAATATTAGAGCCTTATGCAAAATAGAGAGACGAGATTCATGGGGAGTTTTTGACCTCACTATTCAAAAGTATGGGGATACAATTACTAAATAGTTCTATTTTTCATCCACAGATAGATGGACAAATAGATCTTATCAATTCTCTAGTATAGGATTACCTCAGGAATTATGTCAAGGTTGATAAGGAGAATTGGACAAGCCTATTATTTAAAATTTGGTTCGGTTAAAACCTACATAAGAGTGCTTCTATGAGATATATTCCATTCTAGTTGGTTAATGGTAATATTTCATGTTATCCCACAAATATTCACGAAGGGATACTATGGGACGAGTCCTTTAGCTTTGAAGTTCATGAACCATTGGAAGGATATGTTTGAGATACCTGAAGTGCAGTTGAAAGGTGCAAAAAATAGGATGGAGAAGTGTGAAAACATTAATAGGGATATGTAGAGTTGAACATTGGAAATATGGTCTTCATCAAGCTGAAAGAGGAGCAATTTTCACCACTTAATGGGATGTTTTGGTCGTAAGTGAAGGAGTTTGAAGGGTGATTTCAAGTTGTGGAGAAGATTTTTTATGTTTCCTATGAGTTGGAGCTCCCTTTCCACTTGAAATTCCTTCATTAAATATTGTATATGAATCCGTTGAATAAGGTTAGGATTGATACAAAGGATATAATAAATATGGAGCCACTAGGTGCCCCAACATTCATTTTTGATCATCTAGAGTCATAGCTTGAGGATATCACATGATATCATGGTTCAGGAATTGGAAATAACAAGAAGAGAGAGAACTTTTTAAAATTGAAGGATTCTCTAGAAGAAAATGGATGGGATACCCGCGAGTCATAATTGAGATGAAAGAAGGAGTTGAGAAATTTTGAGAGAAAGCATTCATTGACAGTCCTAGGATTATTTGCGATGAAAATGAATCGAGGTGTTGTAGGCTGTAAGGTCCCAGGGAACCAAGGCTTGGTGTCCCCCTATCCCTTCCATGCACCAAGTGTGTAGCCTATAAGACTTGATAATAGTAGGTTCCATGAGTGTTACCTTTTGGAAATAAGTGTAATGAATCCTTCGCAATAAATGTGATGATATGGAGGATTAGGTGTAGTAAAAAAGAGGCAAATATTGGCATGTTTACTTAGTATCATGATGAAGAAAGCGATGGGACAGTGATGGACTAGCGTGACCCAACCAACCAAGAATATTTATTTGAGGACACGTTAACTGAGATAAAGGTGAAGTGACCTAGGAAGAATGAGAAAACAAGTGTAACGTGTGGAAACTTGAGTAGAATGACCAAATGAAATGGGTGTGATGGGTGTGATGTGAAAATGTTTGAGAAAAATGATCATCCAAATGAGGGTGTGTTGGGTGCAGAAATTACACTTAAGCAAGCTCCTTAAACACTTAATTGTCAACCTGGGGGTTTCTTAAACTTACAGACAAAGCACTGTAAATGCCAGAAGTGGTATGAAATTTTCCTATTCCTATTCCTTCTTCTTAATTAAAATATTTCAGAATCAAACAAAAAATAATTTCAAAGGCAATTGACACCAAAGTAATTCCAGTGATTGAATGTAAAATAATGCATTTGCAAGGAAGTCAAGTAAAGGAACTTTCACATAGCTGGAAACAATCTTAAATGTTGAAATAAAACTCTATGTTTATATTCGATATAGATGATGGTGGTTAAAGAGCTCAAGAGCTCAAGAGAGAGTTAGCTTTTGAATTTGAAATTAAAGATCCTCATTTGATGCACTAATTTTTGGGTCTTAAACTATGGAAAAAACTTGGTGATATTTTCCTTCCTCAATGAAAATATGTTGTGAAGATGCGATAAATATATGGTATGACAAGATTTAAATGCATTAATACTCTCATGTAGATTAAATTCAAAAAGTTTTGTGGTAAATTTGCGCGTCTTGATTTGGAAATTTCTTCTGAGTATCAAAAATTGATTTGGGCATTGATGTTCTTAGTGAACACTAGACCAGAAATATGTTTTGCGGTCAATACTCTGAGCGAATATAAAATTAAGCCATCACACACACTAGATTGTTGCAAAACATGTGTTGAGATACATACATGGGAAAATTAATATTGGATTGATATATACTACTAAAAATGTAATAATTCATCGATATACTGATGTTGATTTCATTGGTAACTTTGTTGATAAAAAGAACACCTCGAGGTGCTTCTTTAGTTGGCATCTTCCATGATCTCTGGGGTGAGAAAAAAACATAAGTTTTTTGCACTTAGTACAATATAAGTTGAGTACATTACGGCTAGCATGGATAGTTGTGAGGAATTTTGGCTAAGAAACCTTTTTGGGGAACCATTTGAGTAAGTTCCAGACATAAAATTTATATATTGTGACAATAAGATTGGGATTCAACTTGCAAAAAATCTTGTCTTCCATGAAAATTCTAGGTGCATTGAGATCGAATTTCATTATATCTGGGATATGGTAAAAAGCAGATAAATGAGGATCCATGACATTGTGATTGATGATCAAATAGCTGACATTATTACCAAGAATTTTCTAAAAGGAAATTTCTTGGTTTTTAGAGAGAATTTTGGACTTATGGTCATGACCCTTTTGGGAAGTGGTCAAATTTGATCAATAACACTCAGTTTTCTTCCCCCCTATCAGAGATCAAAGGATTAGAGAATCATTTTGGAAATATCTTGAGGATGAGGGAACTCTTTTGTAGTGTTTCCCACAAGAGTAGGCCTCAGTATATATCTGACCGACATTCTGGGACATGGGAAGATCCATCTATCTGACCAAAAGGTGGAGTGATACTTATATGTGTCACTTATCTAGGATGCATGTGTTCTACCACTTGAATTTTAATAAAAAAAATTGTGAAATATCCTTGTCATGTGTTGAAAAGTGGATCCCCCCAAATAGTTATGAGCCATCGATATGTGAGATCCATTTCACGTGTTGACAAGTTGATCCCCCCAAGCAAAGATGATACTTGGTTGTGCGATATCGTTGTCATGTGCTGACATGTGGATCCTACCAAGAAGAGATTAAACTTGGTTGTGTGATATCCTTTCCATGTGTTGACAAGTGGATTCCCCCAAGTAAGGATGTGACCTGGTTTTGTAATATCCTTTTCATATGTTTGCAAGTGGAAACACCCCAAGATCAAATAGGGTGATATATTAATCTCTCATATTGTCCGTGGATATAGGGTGGTAGCTCAAGCTCCCCTATGATGATTCTTCTTCAATAGAGTGAGAAATCATTGTTCCATATGATACAAAGAAAATATGAACAAATATAAATAGAGCAAGAAAATATGTTTTGTTGTAGAAATAAATTCCTCCCTATTTGTGGGGGAGTGTTGAAAATTTGGTAGCTCGGCGATGAATTTCTGAAAAATAGAAAGTATAAAAATAGAAATTCTAAAATATGACTTTCCAAAAATAGTAAATCACCTTGAATTAGTTTTTTATCAAGTATTATTTATGGAAAATCCCTTCTAATCATAAATCAATCCTAATAGTTTAATTTCAACTTAATCAACAATATTAACTTTAATATTATTATTAATAATAATATTATGATGCTATTATATTATTATTAAAAATAAACTCAATTCTCTCAATCATGGCTCTCAATAATGCTCACTTACACTCTCATTAATTATCTTACATTATCTTACTCCCATTAAATGACTCATCATAAAATATCCCCCTATGCATGTCATAAAAGATTCCTCTCACCCTCTCATCTAAGGCATGTGTTTCCTCTCCATAATGGAGTTCAAATTGTCTCTCTTTAAAGGCATAAGTTACTCTTCCCTAAATGGAAAATGTTATAACTCCTTTTGGTAGTGGTTTTGGTGCACAAGTGTACCAATCCACAATTTCTTAAGAGGAGTGGTCGCTACCTCTAAGCCTTGGTCACAAGCATATAAACAAAAGAGTTGGAAGGTTAGTTAACATGGTATAAAACATTAAACATATTGAATCATGATATAATATGAATATATAGATATAAAACAAAAATAAACTAAACATAAAAACGAAAACTCATAAACAATCAAACATAACAATAATACTAATGGTGGCATCAAGGTCCCCTCTTATTGCTTGCTGTTAGGAAAAAAGATACTATGTTTACACTTTTTCCAAAGGGCCTTTAGAAATATGGAGTTCTAATCCCAGATGCCAGGAAATTTTTACCTTCTAGCTACTTGGTGCAAAGTCTCTCTCTCTACTCCAAATGATTGAAGTTGTTGGATGACAAACAACCGAATCCCCTCTCCACTTCTACTCTGGATTGCACACTACCAGATTGCCTCTAAGAAATTTTTGCCAGCATAACAATGTGTTCTCCCTTTGTTCATCTCTTGGTGGCCTTTTATAGATGAATTCAAATTCTCCTTCCCTCTCTTGGTACATTGGTGGATGGTGACCCATGAGAGAGGGTTGATTCCATTGTGTGCCACTTGATTCCTTTGTGTGATCCCTTGAGGTCCCAAGGTGGCTTAGGAAACTGTCCTTGGGTGGCCTCAAGTGTGGGATCATTTCCTGGAGTGTTCCTTGTGGTCCCAGAAAGCGACTTTCGCCACCCCCAAGACCGCATGGCTTTTAAAGGGAAAGCCACGCAAATGAGCGCTTATCAAAAAAAAAATCTCACGAAGGCACATTTTTCCTGATTACTTGGTGCACAATTTGATTTTTCCTCTTGACCTTAGGGATTTTTTAAAATTTTCGAGTCATCTGATGTGCCTTAGCCCTATAAATCATTTTGCATGACATTTAGTAATGCCATATTTGCTTTTCTGATTTTCAAGTGATAACACTCCTCAAGGCATGTGTATTTATCCTCCTTTATGTCAATAATTCATTTCTCCTGCTATATATAGGTGTTTCATATCATCACCTCACTTACTTGTGCATTGTGAATTCAAACTTGAGAGAGAGTTGGAGGGACTATAAGGAGATTGTGGAGAGTAAGAGAAGAAGTTGGTGAGCCAAGGTTGATTATGTGTTCTCTTCATTTTCTCCTACCAGTGATATTCATGCTACAACTTGTTCAGATTTGGGTGAACTTTCTCATTCTCTTTATCTCTCATAATACTTTGTATCTCTCTTCAAATATTGATATCTAATAGAAGTAGAATATGGTTGGGTTTCCCCTTATCAGTTTTCCCCTAGTCATTATACCTAAATTACTTGTGTCTCATTGTGTTCTTGGTTGTCTTCTATTGTGTATATGGTTTATATATTTTATGTTCTACCTACAATTTCTTAACTAATTTTGAAACATAAAGAAGTTTTGTAATAAGTTATTTTTATAGCATAGAACATCATAATTTCAACACTTCAAATGTTGGCTTGGTGGCAGGGTAAACCAAGCAATGGTAAAGTAATGGATAGAGGTGACCCAACTAATTAAGTGCATTTTATCAAGGGCATGTTGGTGGAGATGAAGGTGAAATGACATGGTCATAATGACTATTTCGAGTAGGCACGATAGGTGTGGCATGAGAGAACTTGGGTGGAATGAATGGATAGAAAATTTCAACCCTACTTAAGGCGCACGTGTAGTTGGGGCCTATTGAAGTTTGAAATTATCTTGTTTTTCACAACCCTTTTACATTCATTTTCATCATTTTCCATAATAATTTTGTTACAGTTTCAACTAAGAGGTAATCTTAGACATGCTTAAGCATATAAAAAGGTATTAATAATCCATTATTTATGATATGCTTTTTATTTGTGAAATTTAATTTAAACATTCCTATAGCTACCAAATATCATTATTTCTGTAGCTAACCAAGAATTGTGCAGTTATCTCCATGGTTAGATAGGTTCTAGTGTAGTATAGAATGAATAAAAGGTACCAACATATGGAAAATGGTCAGTACATGGATATTTAGTTGTCTTGGTCATTTGGAAAATTAAATGGTTTGATAGATATGGAATTCAAACCAAAAGCCGAGTCTTGTTATGACACTTAGCGATAAGAAGACTTTCAAGGTGCTTTATGGCAGGATCATGCGAACATGGAAATCATTGAGAAATATTTGAAGTTGATGTGTTCAATTAAATTGTTCACAATTTTCTCTTTAAATAGAAAATCATGAGGAGAATGACTTTCATCTTGATTTTACTTCTTATATATTGGATTAGTAATGTTGTCTCTTGACTTAGGAATCTTGAAATCGTTATTCAATAAAGGAGTATAAAAAATCCTGAGGCAAGGCTAGAAAATATAGTCATTATTGTTAATTGTTGCAGTCTCTTTGTGTTGAATACTTTTGTGATTAATATAAATATACTATGTTTCCCGAAAAATGTGTGGCTAAGTGATATGATACTTTGATTTCATACTTTCACTCACAGGACGGCCCCCTAGAGAGTTGTAAGAGTATAATAGATTTTGATTATGTTCATTGCAATTGCTTTGATAAATAACTTTCTTTCACTATAGTCTGTTGATGCATTTTATTGATCAATTCCTAGTTTAATTTTCAATGTCTTCAACAAATAGAGTGCTCATAAAAATAAAATAAAAATATTTTCTTTCCATATTTTATTTGATTCAACATTTTCATTCAGTAGCTAAGTTAATTTTTCTAAGAAATTTCATGAATGATGAATAGAGATATTTTGAAATAAAATTGTGCACACTAGTAATCCTTTGGAGTTACAATTCGATTTGATATTTTGATTGAAGAAGTCTAGTTTTATTTATTTGCTTCTGTCAAGCAGAGTACAAATAGTTGGAATGTGTTAATACATTGCAATTAAAATTATAATTTCCTTTCAGCAAGTAGAATCAGAATTTCCTTTATGCAAGTAGAATTAGAATTTCCTTTCTACAAGTAGAATTAGAATTTCCTTTCTGCAAGAAGAATTGGAATTTACATTCTGCAATTAAAGTTAAAATTTCCATTTTGTAATTAGAATGAGTTGTGATTTTGAATTTATAGATTGAAATTTCAGTTCAGTAATTATAATTATGATTTCATTTCACCTTCAAGTATTTTTAATGGAAATAACATGTGCATGGGGAAATTTTGATTCAATCTAACATTCATTCATATTTAGATCAATTTCATCTTTAAAAAAACAAAAAAAAAATGAATCAAATGAATCCTAGCATATATTGTGCACATGCACTTCATAATTACGCGAACCTTGGTTGATAATTAATGAATTTATTTATCATCAGTTAGATTACCCAATGTTTTGGCGTTGTTGTCTAGGAAGTGTATATAGGATTCCATTTTTGGTTTGCATATAATTTTGGGTGCTTTAAATATTACATATGCATGATTAAAATCCTTTAGAATGAATGAATAGAGAAAGGGATTCTAGGGGTATATTTGTAAGTAGAACTAGAGGACAAAGTTCAACTCCTACATCACCACTCACTCCCGCTAGACCACATAGTTCCACACCATCCTCCAGAAATCATATTCCATCCATAACAAGTAGACATAGAATTCCTGAGGTACATATATCTAAAATAGAACCTAGGGATTCACCAACTTCTTCCACTGAAGTTGTAGTTGAATAACCTTCATCCTAAATAGGAGTAATATTTCTCTCCTCAACAAGAGAAGAATTATTCAGACAAGATCTAGGGGTACCTAGTGAAGAAGATGAAGCTCATTCCAAGAACCATTAGTATATGAGAGAGAGGAAGAGCTAAAAAATATTATCATTGAACCTTATGTTACCTCTGAAGAATATATAATGGAAGGGGAAGAATATGTAGAAGTACACAATGTAGTTGATGACCTTAGGATTTGAGGTGGAAGAGGAAGAGGTGAAAATAGAGGAGGAGGAGGAGGATGAAGTGGTAGAGGAGGTAGGGGAGAAAAATATCCTCATGTATTTCCTATCTTTGATGAAGATACCACAACCACAAACATAAATATCTCACCTTCTATTATTCCTAATTTTCTTAGCCTAAGAACTAAGGATCTAGAAAAAAATATTTTTGATTTTGAAGGATTATGTATATCTTATGAATATCTACTTGATACTAAAAATTTTCATATAATTTCTAGCTACTCTAAAATATGGATCACTTAAATGGTTCATGGGACTAGGGACACATAGTATTAGAACATAGGAAGAAATGAAAAGAGTGTTCCTTTACAAATATACATATTATTTAATGTCTGATATTCTTAAGTATTAATTATTTAAGATGATGGAAAAGGAGGATGAAATCCTAGAGGACTTATTTGAAATATTTTCCTATAATGTTAAAAGGGAGAGGATTCATGAATTGGATGAAGAAAATTTAAACTCTCTCTTGTTGAAACCTATAAGAGATGATTGGATTTATCTTCTCAAATTAATGGGCAAAGGAGATGTTTATAAACTTCCATTTGGTAAAATTTGTGATTTGTGTAAACATATCTCAAGGGGTAAGGCTAGATCTGCTAAAATTCCAAGAGATCCAGTCATGTCAAGAGTTAGTAAATATGCAATGAGAATAGTAAGTAAAGCACAATTAGAAAATTTAATTTGCCACTTTAAAACATATATCCTTTGGAATCTTAGTGAAAAATTAGAGGCTCTTAAAATACAAAACAATAAAAAGGTTGAAAATGTTTCATTTTCTATTTTATGTCCTACTTTAGGAAGAAACATGTTCTCAGATAGTTCCCTCTTGATAGCATAGAAATCGATGTCATATGTGCTAAAAAATGTGATACAAGGGAATGCCCGTCAATACCTTGTCTTAAAGTTGTCTTAAATACCATGGAAAAATCTAGAGCCAAATCTGACTCAAGGGTTCAATACCTAATATCAACAATATACACAACCACATAATAATTGAACTACACATATGGCTTGGAAACCTTGGCCTCCTCAACCACAAAATTCATCTTGGCACAAGGTTGGAAAAATTCTTATGGAAAAAGTCTAGAATATCCTCAATCCAGCAATTTTATCCCCCATTTACACCTCTATATTATCCTCCTCAACCAAACCAATCCCCTCAATTTCAAGCTCAACCACCAATTCAAAAACTTTCATTACCATCCTTGCAACTACCTAAAAAATCCAATCAACTACCTGCTCAACCACTTCTAAATCCAAATAATAATAATCAACAAGCTGTGTAAAATATAGAAGATCAAAATTTTCAAGCTTATATGATGGCCATGTTACCATTCAAACTAGAAGGGGTCCTAGGAGGGGATCCTTGAAGGGAGACTACTACGTCAAGGGAAAAAATGGAGCAATAGCCCATTTTCACCTTAGTTAAGGTTCCCTACTCTTTAATAAATTTCACCTATGGGAGGAAAACCGGTATAACAAGTATCAGGAAAATGAATGGATCAATGATAGGGTGAGAGGTGATCCTAGAAGCTTATTCACAAGAGAGACTCAAATATAGGGCTTACTTGCATGGAAAGAAAGATGAAAGGCTCTCTAGGAAGGGCTTATGGGAATTATAAGAGCTAGGTTTATATTATATCACTTTTCAATGGCATCCTTAGCAACTAAAATACTTGTGGAAACTTGGATTCCAAGTGATATTTGTGGAATTGACTTCAATAAGTTATGGGACCACACAAGACCAATTGTACGCCAGATTAGGTCAAAGGGATAGGATTGAAAAACCAAGGATATGTTTGACCTAATTTAGGCAGAAAAGAGTATCAAGAAAAAAAAATATTTAAATTAAATGCAATCATCCCTACGAGGTAACTAGCCTTGGGAATCTAAGGGAAAACTTCAGTCTTGAGGTTAGGGCATGAGATATATCACAATACAACCATTGTAGTGGGTTCAAAATTGGAGGATGCCTAGAAGAATCACTGGCACAATGGATGCCAAGAGATCAAAATTTTATGTTGGGTGGTTTGCAATAAATTTGATGCCCTAGGAGACGCAATGGGCCTAAATCTAGAAAAAGAGGAAGTTGAGGGAAAATATGAACTTTAAGGTGATCACCAGAGGAAGACCAGTTGTTTTTCCTTTGGGAGAGATGGATTCATGTAATATTTAAGGCTCGAATTGATTTCCACTTTTCAAGAAGGCCTAAAAATAAACTTCGCTGGGAATTAGGGCTTAATGGAAGAAACTACAAGGTCATTTATAATTCATTCAACATTTTTTGGTGACTTATCATGAAAAATTTAACAAGAGTGTTTCTAGCAATATTCATTCATTCAAACATAGCCCATCCATGATACAACACTATGTAAATATGGAATTTCCACATTTTCGTTCCAAGAAAAGCATCAAATTAACCCTAGAATAGAAAAAATCCCAGCATCATGAATGTATCAAGAAAAACATTAAAAGAATATTTACATGTACGAAGAATATATCCAATCACCAAGATATGTCAATCATAGAATCTCCAAGACAAATAATATTGTCCAAACACCGAAATTCATCTATTCATCAAAAAAATATCATCCCCAAAAGATATTGAAAATATCACAAGAGATGATGATCCAATCCAAGTGATCATGATCAAACTATTCCATAAAAATTATATTTATAAACTTCCTAATGAGTTCTATTTATCTAATTAGGCATAATTTAACCCCTACAATCAAATAATTTGAATAATAACACTAACATTTGGTAACAAGCCCACCAAATAGCTCAATAATACATGAAAAAGCCTCTCAAGAGTGTCGAATGATGAACTGAGTGAGTCGTTGGGCCTTTGAGGAGGCCTAATGAAGTCCAAAGGGTGTCATAATGTAAGAATGGACACCCATCATAGTGGACAAGGGGGTGAACCCTTGTTTTCCAAGAAAATATTTATGGTGCTCCCAAATGGATGTGGGGGCACAAGGTCAACCACATGGGTTTCCAAATGGATTAGAAAAGACTGTAAAAAAACATGCAAGGTAGAATGATGACATAAGCCCTACCTCTGTAGTAGGGAACAATCCTTTGGATCCTTTAACATCTGACAAGTGTGTGGTGACTCTGTGGAGCCGACTAGGCATCGTGAATGAGGTGCAACATCCTCATCTAAAAAATGGTATATGAGCAATCAACGAACAGTGTTGCATATCCATAAAGTCATATCAACTATTATGGAGGCCCATGGCTCTCAACGCTCACAGTTCAAGTGCTAATGTAGCCCTCAGAAGGTCCAGGACACCGTATAAGGAGACCAATCTCGGAATGGAATTCCACATGTGATCCTACAAAATATACAATGCGTACCCTTGCCTTCCAATAAAACAAATAATTATAATAATAATGTAAAAGAGCTTATAATTCATGGAACTAGTAGGGCACTTCATTGTGGAATTTCTTTCCATAGTGGGATTTTTTATGTATAAGTGTTTCCAAGATCAATAAGGGTTTAGCCAGGAATCTTATTAGGTGGTTTCAACCTCTAAAGGGGGTGAAATTTCCATCGTGTATCCTTCAATTGGTAGGTGGAAAATGATTTAATGATCGAATAGTGTGGGGAACAGGGGAAACATACAAGACACATGGCAAGGTGCAAGGGTCACTATAATAATGGAAGCGCATACCTTGGTATATAAGCATAAGAGGGAGAAAATTGTGGTACATGAGTTAGCCCAACCTTTGTTTTTCCACCATTATTCATATGCAATTTTCCTTTTATAGATTTTTCTTCATGATTGCTCAAGGCTACAGGGGATGGAAAGCATGATGTGTGCGATATACTAGTGAACACCCCATTAACGTGGTATGGTTCATCGCCCACAAAGGGTTGGGACAATCATGAGTTCCTTAATGATAGAGGGGGATCATTTAGGGCCATAGGAACTACGGTGATGGTCAAGGGTAAGGGGTAGAACTGATGTTTGGTTTTTTCCCACGTGCTGAATTTGTATTTCCCGATCATATTTTTCATTTTGTGGTACATTTCTCATTGATAGTGTCCAAATATTTTTTTATTTTATTTTTATCTTGATCAACCTTTGGGGAATCGTTTTAGGCCCGAACCAAGGTGTGGACAAGAGGAGGGGTAGGATAACCCTATGTGGACCTGATGGATACATGTGGACCCAGATGGGAAAATAGATAAATGAGGCTAAAATGAGCATAAACGGAGTGATGTAGGTGATACGGGAAGTAGGACCATTCAAAAAAATCTGGATTTCCCATGTAGTGCCAACCCACTAGCCAAATGGTCCGTAGAGTATATCACATGTGACTAGAATATAAGGGTAACCACGAAATTGAGAAATGGAGACAAGAATACAAGCCTAACCCACTCTTTCCGCCGAATATCCCCACCAATACATGTCCAAAATTTCCCATGACAAGTAAGGAAAATTACTCAAATATATCATTGAAAACCCATACCTTTAGGGCTAGAAGGCTGACCTTCAAACATACATTCATGACAAGTGGTTGAGGAACCACATGGTTGGCTTAGGTGGTGAGAGAAAATGGAATATCTAGATATCTAGTAGCTCTAAGGAGTGGGTGGTTGTTGGCTGAGGACCATCTAGGAGAAAATTTCTTATATATACACTACCCATAGGTGGTGGGTAACGTCTGGCTCCAACTGGGAAATCAACTCTCAAAAAAGTGCACAAAGCTACCCAAACGAGAGGTCATGAGAATACCAACAATATCTTAGTCACCGTAGACCTATTACCTAAACATACACATACTAATCACATGGGTAAGCATGTTTGTATGGTGTCTTATGATCACCCATGGTCAGTATTAGGCCGTAAAAATCAACAATAAAGAAAGGATATAAAAATTTAATCTAAATTCAACTTAATATATTATGAGAAGCATCATATAATGATGTTAGTTCTAAAGAGAAAATAAGCATGTGATGCATCCTACTCCAACATGCATATGACATAATGTCAAGTGTCAAGGAAAGAGGTGATATGACTTAATTTGACCAGTTGGGGCCAAAGTTCAGCATTGTGTTTAGAAATGCAGTAATAAGCCTCCCTGACTTTCCCATGAATGTTGACAGGAATTGGGTATTTATCAACCAAGACCAAAATCCCAAACCTTTTACTCCTTTTTACGGTTCTACATTTTTGCTGCTTTGGGATTTGGTTGTTTAAGAATGCAGACTTCCTGCGAAGGGAGGATGGGAGAGGGACTCTCACTTTCATGTGTATTATAGTATGGGATTGGCCCAGCTTGGCCATATTAGAAGGATAATTAGGCTCTCTACAAGGATTAAGGGGCTTCATATTGAGGGATATTGGCATATAATAGGTCCATTTGAACATTCCCCCCCACCCCGATAGTGGATCCCCACTTCCTAGATAGGAGCATCCCCGATACATCAGAGATACCAATGGCCACAACATCATAATCAAAGATATATCGAGGTTCATAGCTAAATAAAACTTGAGGTATTTTATGAGGCCTTCCACTTCTATAGATTTGGATTTAAAACTACATAGCTTCTTATACGGCTGAGCGATTATAAGACCCAATTGCTTCATGAATTTTAGAGGCATGGTGTTTGCGGAAGCATGTGAGTCTGACATGAAATTATGTGGCAAAGGGTTATTGATGGATAAGGTAAGCATGAATGGCTCATGTCTGGGTTTTAAATAAGGGAGGTGAATGTTTTGTAATTCTTCGGGTAATTCTTCCTGTTCGAAACCCAGGGATTTCTTGATTTGTTTTTGTTTCTTTGGAATTTTTGCAATCTCCTTTATGGGAACTAAAAAAATTATTCTCCCTATAGTAGTCTTTATATCAATGCCAAGCCCAACTTGTTTTCCCTTTTCCATCCATTCCATGGTTTTCTTTTTTTGAGGATCCTTTTTGGGATTATATTTCTTCGAGGGATCCTTCTTAGGAGGGCTTTTAAGGAGAGGTACTTTAGGAGAGACCTTGTTGGGATTTGAGATGTGTATGTTTGGTTCCTTGGAATTTGTTGGGTCTTTATTGATTTCATTTGGTGAGTATTGAACCCCTTTGAATATTCCACTATCATGAACATTAAGAATTGGCTATTTATTATATTCTTTAATGACAACATCATTGATGGGGGGTTTGAGTGTATGAGCCACCTAGTAAAATATTGGAGACATCAAATTCCACAAGTTTTTCTTGGTCATCAACTTCTTCATCTTCACTTTCATCCTGATCTTCACCCTCATCACTTTGGTCCTCCTTGGAAGACAAATATTTCTCCGCAACATTTGTCAAAGCCAAGGTGTTGGGGACTTGGGATGAGCTAGTTCGTCTTCCTCATTTTGTTTTCTAGGAAAATAATTTCCTTTTGGGATGTAATTTTATTTTTGGGCCTTCTCCAAGGTAGTGAGTTTGTTCATGTAGATACTATCTTGTGCATGCATTTATTTTTTCATTTTCTCCATTATTTTGAGGATCAATAAGAGGGATTCTTCGTGTTGATCCTTGTATTTTTCTTTCTTAGCCTCAAATTTGGCTCTTAGACATTCATTAACATCCATCCTAGATATTCTTAAATTTTCTTCAACTTCCATTGCCATAGATTTTTCCTCAGCTAATCTGGAAGGTTTCTTGTCCCTTAAAGCATACTTCAGGTGACCACTCATAGATTTGATGGATCTATCCAGAATATTAGCATCGGGAGGCCTTAGGTGATCAGGGACATCCATGACCAACTTATCAAAATTTTGGATGAATTCAAAAAAAAATTCCCTTTCCCTATTTATTTGGTAAAAATTTTCAATGTTAAAGGTTCAATGTGCATTACGTGACCATATTTTCATGAACATATCTTCAAATGATCGGAGTGATATATGCATCCTGGGGGAAGGCTAACGTACCATTCCCCTTCTTGTCCTTCAGGAGACCAGACAAAGAGAATCATAACCCTATCTTCATAAAACCTCATCGTAGTTGACAACTGCCAATATAAATATTCAACAAAGTCACAAGAACTTCTGGTAGCATCATCATTCAATTTGGGAAACCATTTATTGTGTTTTTCAAGTAATGGTTTGGAATCATCACTCAATTTCAAGGGGGAAAAGACATTAACCAAATTCCTTTCAATTTTGGTCATCTTCGGTCAATCTTGATTTGCGTTAGTGATAGAAGTAGGTGCACCATATTTGGGGTAGTTTCATTAACCTTTTCAAATTCTGAGAGGATTGATTCCAACTCTTGATGGAGTTTTTTTTCTCCTTCTTGCAACATCCCTAGTTAAAGGAGGAATATTGTCACCATCAAGCAAACTATGGGCTTCGACAATGAATGGAGTTGCTAGAGGGATATTTAAATTGTCTTAAATGAATCAATTCCTCAATGATTCACTAGGGAGGTAGACCTTCTTTGTCCCCAACAATGACACCAAAATGTTACCACTCAAACTAATAGGGGTCCTCAGAGGGGATCCTTCATGGGAAACTACTAGGTTAAGGGAAAAAATGGAGCAATATCTCACTCTCACCTCAACTAAGGAATTTTAGCGATGGGAGGAGACCAAATATAACAAGGATCATGAAAATTAATAGATCAATGATAGTAGGAGAGGTGATCCTAAAATCATATTCACAAGAGAATCTCATATATAGGGCTTACTTTCTTGGAAAGAAATATGAAAGGGTATCTAGGAAGTTCTTAGGGGAATTTCTAGGGTTATAATATATGACTTTTCAATGATATCCTTAGCCCCTAAAATCCTTGTGGAAACTTGGATTCCAAGTGATCTTCGTGGAATTGACTTCAATAAGTTATGGGACCACACCGAACCAAGTGGACCCCAAATTAGGCCAAAGGGATAGGATTGAGAAACCAATTATATGATTGACCTAATTTGGGAGGAGAAGAGGATCAAGATTTTTTTTTATTTAAATTAGAGGAAATGATGCCTATGAGGTAACTAGCCTTGGGAATCTAAGGAAATAATATGGTCTTGAGGCTAGGAATTGAGATATCTCACAATCCAACCATCGAAATGGATTCAAAATTGGAGGACACCTAAGAAACCCACTATCATAGTAGATGCCAAGAGATAAAAGTTTTATGATGGGTGGTTTGCAAGAAATTTTATGCCCTAGGAGATGCAATGGGGATACACCTAGAAAAATAGGAAGGTGAGGGAAAGCATGAAATTTAAGGTGATCACTGGAGGAGGAACAATGAATTTTTCCTTGGGAGAGATGGATTCATGGAATATTTAAGGTTCATATTGATTTCCACTTGTCAAGGAGGCCTAGAAAGAAACTTCGTTAGGATTTAGGGCTTCATGGAAGCAACTGAAAGGTCATTTATACTTCGTTCAACAATATTTGGTGACTTATAAAGATAAATTTAACAATATTGTCTCTATTAACATTAATTCATTACAACATGGCCCATACATGATACAACGATATGTAGAGATGCAAGTTCCACAATTTCATTCCAAGAAAAGCATCAAATTAACCCTAAAATATCAAAACTCCCAACATCATGAATGTAGAAACATAAATAACAAGAATAACATTAAAAATTTACTTAAATGCAAGAAGAATATATCTAATCACAAATATATGCCAATCATAGAAGCTCTAAGACAAAGAAGATTATCCAAACATCGAAATTCATCCATTCATCCCAAAAATCCCATCCTCAAAAGATATCAAAAATATAAAAAGAGATGACAATCCAATCCAAGTGATTATTATCAAATAATTACATCACACTTCTATTTATACACTTCCTGATGAGTTTGATTTAGCTAATTAGACCTAATTTATCCCCTATAATAAAACAATGTGCATTATAATGTTAACTTTTGGTGGCAAGCCCACCAAATAACTCAACAATACATGAATAAGCCTCTAAATAGGTTCAAATCATCAACTGAGTGATTCATTGGGTGTTTGAGGAGGCATATTGAATTCAAATGGGAACCATAATTTAAGAATGGATTCCGATCATAGTGGACATAGGGGTGGCCCATTGTTCTCTAGGCAAAAACTTGTGGTGCTCCAAAATGGATGTGGGGGCACCAGGTCACCCTCGTCGGTCTCCAAATGGATCAGAAAAGTATCTAGAACATATGTAAGGGATACTGATAACATAAGCCCTGCATATGTAGTAGGGAAAAATCATGTGGATCTTGGAACACCTGTCGAGTTTATGGTGCATATGTGGAGCTGATTGGGCATGGTGAACCAGGTGCATCATCATAATCCAAAAGGTGGAATATGAGTAATAAAATAATAATTAAAGTTATCCATGAATTCATCTCACCTATGGTGGAGGCCCATTACTCTCAATGGTTAACCTAAAAGTGCCAATGTGGCCCTCGAGAGGGTTAGGACCCTGTATAGGGAGACCAAGCCCGAAATGGAAATCCACCTCCAATCTTGCATAATATCCAATGCATCCAATTTTCATACAATAAAAAATATCATTAGAATAGTCAATTAAAATAGTTTACATGTCATGGAACTCACGGGGAACTTCAATGTGGCATTCCCTTCCATAGTGGGGTTTTTTATATATAACTGTCTCCAAGCTCAATGGAGGGTTAGTCAGGGACCCTATTAGGTGGTTCCAACCTATAAAGGGGGTGATATGTCCATCATGCATCCTTAAAGTGGATGTGGAAAATGATATAATGATGTAACAAAGTGGGGAACAGGGAAAACATCAATGCCACATGTTAAGGAGCAAGGGTATTTATAACAAGGGAAGCCCATACCTAGGTATAAAAGTGTAGGAGGAAGAAAATCATGGTATATGATTTACCCCAAAAAAGAATTTTCCACCCTTCTTCATATACCTTTTTCCTTTTATTTATTTTTCTTCATGACTACTCAGGACTCTAGGGGATGGAGAGAAATATGTGTGAGATATAACAGTGAACACCATCTTAAGGTGGGGTGGTTCGTTACCCATCAGGGGTTGGTACAATCATGGGTTCCTTAATGATAGAGGGGTGTAATCCGGGGCCCATAAGAACCAAGTTGATGGCCATGGGTAAGGAGCTCATGTTTTACTTTTTTGCATGTGCTAAATTTGTATGTCTCAACCATCATTTCCATTTTGTGGTAAATTTCCTGTTGAGAGTGGAAAAATATGCTTTAACTTTTATTTTTAGGTGCATCAACCTCTAGGGCATCGTTCCATGCCTGACCCAAAGTATGGATAAGGGGAGGGGGAGAATAACCTTATGTGAACCTAGTGGACATTTGTGGACTGAGATGGGAAAATAGATGAATTGGGCTAAAATTAGTGGAATGGGAATGATGTATGTGATACAGGAAGTGGTACCATGCAACCAAATTTGGGATTTTGAATGTAGTGCTACCCCAAAATCCAAATGGTCAGTAATGGAGATCCCACGGGACTAGGATACAGGGTAACCACGAAATGGAGCAATGGAGACAAGAATAAAATCCTAACCCACTATTTCCGCCAAATCCCCCCACCAATACATCTCCAAAGGTTCCCATTAGAAGTAAGGAAAATCACTCAAATATACCAATTAAAAAACATACCTTTGGGGTCTGAAGGCCCACCATCAAACATACATTCATGAAAACTATTTGAGGGACCACATGGATGGCTCATGTGGTGGAGAAAATGGCACATCGAGCTATGTAGAAACTCCAACAAGTTGTGGGCCAGCAGTTGAGGACCATATAGGAGAATTTTTTTCTCATGTATACACTATCCACAGGTGGTGGATAACAAGCCCCATTAGGTATAAATTATTTTCAACTCAGATAAGGTAGGTTTTTGTAAAATAATTCACCACTAGTTGTCATCAAAAAACATTAAGAGGAAGAGGTTCTTGAGAAAGAAAAACATCTTGATGAAGGAAAGGCTCCTTTAGAGAAATATTTTCCTATATGTTTGAAGGATGACCAAATAAATCCATCTCCTATAGTTCATCTAGTATAATAACCCTTTGTTTCCTTACAAGACCCACCTTTTCTTGAAAGGATAAAAATCGATAAATGAATAGAAAGGAAAATTGTTTTACCAAATTAAGACATGTTAGATGAACTAAAAAAATGTTTTCATCAAAATTCCTTTACTTCAAGCTATAAAGGAAATACCAATATTTTCAAAAACAATTAAGGAGATATGCATTAGAAAATCAGGAAGGAAAATAAAATATGTCAAGAGAATGCAATAGGCAGGAAAAAATTATTATATCATGATTGATCCAAATATTTTAACTTCAAGGATGCATACAAAACTTCATATAAAATAGCATATTAACCAAGTAACTTAACATGATATAAAAGTTACACAAACGATTTGATTATGGATTTCACCCAATATGGGCTATGTCTCTGGACCCTTATAAAAGTGGGGAGGCTTTCTTTCATTAAGTGGTGGGAAAGAAATGAACTACAATCAAATTATGAAAATGACCCTTATACTTATATTTTTTATTATGGCATGAAATTGGACACCTCGGATCGAGAAACGAACTACATGGTTGGATTCATAGCGAGAAAACGTGAAAAAATGACTATAAACTTGTCAAATTATGACACGGACACCTTTGTCCCTCTAAGGATATCTTCTTAGAATCTAGCAAGATTCCTCGCTCATGGTTTCATCCATCCTGGAAAATAAGGGTTCTGTTGGTCCACCCTCGGTCAGTCTACTTGAATGAATTTGATGATGGTTTAAGTAACATTAGTAGGAAGTGCCACCAATGTATGAGTCGTTGGCTCATTGGTGGCAGTAGCATGTTGCATAGGGGAGGTACCTATTCGAATCATGTTGAATCCCATATATTCCTTGGACGTTGTGTTAATATGGCAGTTGGTTACATTGTTGTAGATTAAATAGAATGTGGGACTGCCCGATTGGTGGATAGGCCAATGTGGGTTGGGTGGGCTCGATCCCCACCAGTCCCATAACACATAGTATGGTGCCAAGTATTGGGTCAAGTACGTCTGCCGATTGGCGGCCCGCCCAACCATTACCACATGTTTATATATATAATTTGATATGGTTGGGCCCGGTTTATCAGGTTTGACCTTCGGCCAAATGACCTTTAATTTTTAATTTTTAATATATATTCCAACGATTCAAAATTTTCCCATCAAATTTTGAGGGATATTAAGCAATTTCACCTATTTCGGTGGCCGGATTCCATTTTTTGGGACTCTTCCAAATTGTTTCCTCATTAGGGATTGTCACTTGGCCTAGTTTGACCAGATTTTTGGCCAGCTATAACTTGAGCATACAAAATCGGATTTTATTTTTGTTTGCACCATTAAAATCAAGGCGAAAAGCACTACAATATTGTCCTGATTTCACTTCCATGAGATGAATTTTATTTTTTAGCCATTTTCAAGGCCACTTCTATTTATGGATCCACCTGGATCATTCCTCCCTACTAATGAAATTTTAGACTACCAAAAGTTTTATCAGTCAATTGGAAAGTGAGGTAATTATTCCCTAACATTCTCCTTTTCCATCCAATAAGCCTTACTTGGATGCATTCAGGGTACTCCATATTTCCCCGTCATGAAGTCCTGGTCTTCCTGTTAAGAATGATGTCCTCTGGTAGCTTGTCCAAGTATTTAGGTGCAAAGTCGTCCACTGTGGGAACATGTCCAACCTATTCGATGTCCATGATTAAGGGAGGCTCATAAAGCTTCAAATTTTCAACGTTCACCACTCAGTACATTTGCATGTATGCTAGAAAATCGAGATCAAGAGCATTGTCTGCAATCTTGTCTAATATGGTGAATGGGAAATGTTGGATTTATCTCAACTTATTTTATTCCCCTTTTATTCTTTCTTTTCTAATGTGGAGCTTCACTTTGTCTCTAACTTGGAACTAGTGATCGAGTCGATGCTTTTCATGTCGGGCTTTGTATAGAGCTTGACTTTTCTCCAACTACTCCTGCATTACCTCATGAATAATATGTATCTGCGGAATGAAATTTTTTGCTCTGTCCCTCTCATCTTGCCCATTGCAATATTAATCTCTCCCAAAGACCATGTCTAAGGAATCCTTCTGCAAATAGCCAAAGCATGTCTTGAACATTGATCTCTAAGTGGATGAATGCACTGCACGATTGTATGTATGTTTTACATAAGGAAGTTGCTCATATCACAACTTGGTATGCTTGCCACAATAACTTCAAAGTAAGTGTATCAATTTGCAGTTGACAAACTATTTTTGTACGTCTGTCTATGAATGAAATTTCATGCTTCTCTTCAGGTTGGTGTCCATCATTCTCCACAAAATTGTCTAAAAATATCCAAGAAAATGAGAGTGTTGATCAGACACAATGGTTGTGGGTAGCCCAAAGTGGACACATACAAATTGAAAGAAGAGATGAGTAGTCTGCTCTATAGTCACCTAATTTTTACAAGGCATTAAGACACACATTTTGCTAAATCAATCCAGAATGGCATACAAACAGTCATGACCATTCCTAGACAAAGGAAATCCACCTACAAAATCCATTGAAAAACTTTCCCATGGATGACTTGGAACAAGAAGTGGTGTAGAGCCCTAATTTTCTATTAGCGGTCTTGCGAACTGAACAAAACAGAAATACATTTAGATATTGATTCACAATTTTTTTCATGTAAGGCCAATAAAAAAGCCTCTATAAATGACACTAAATATTTTTGACGCCAAATGTCCTGACACTAGAGAGATAATTGCTTCTCTGATTACATGTATCAATTCATTTGTGGGAATACAAATTTTTCCAATATGGTACAAAAATTTTCCTCGCAAGTGATAATTATCCACTTGCGGTCCATGCGTCAGTTTTGCATAAATATCCTTAAAATCATCATCATCAACATATTTTTCATCATAAGTTTCAAAATAAAAATAAAATAAAAAATTGCAAAACTAAATATGCAGAAGTAGGAGGGACAAAAAGCATATCTACCACATTTTTGTTGGTTCCCTTATTTTATTTTATTACCAACTAAAATTGCTCAAGGAATCACATCCATATGAAATGATGTGCTTATTGAAGCTTGGTCTATGACTGAAAGTGCTGAAATTTCTACTGATCTATGTGAATGATGGTTTCCTTTCCGATTAGGTAGTGCTTCGACTTCTTCATGGTTTGAACCAAGGAATACAACTCCTTTTCATTTGTGGGATAGTTCACAATAGCTTGGGAGAATGTATCTGAATGTTAAAATACATGTTTCCTTTGCTGCATCAATGCTACTCCCATGACATATACACTAGCATCTATCTTCATCTCAAAAAGTTGTTAGACGTCTGGTAAGGCCAAAACTGGTGCGATACTGATCTTCTATTTTTTTGTATCAAATGATTTCTATTACTTTCCTCCCCACTGAAATGTTTTCTTCACACTGATCCATGCATGTAAAGGGGATACAATGATGGAGAAGTTCGTAATGAACCTTCTCTAGTATTGGACTGCACCCAAAAATATATGAACCTCTGTAACATTGGTGGGTTTAGGCAACATTACAATCACATCAAATTTAGAACGATCTATTTTCAATTGTTCACCACCTCCATGGTGTACCGATGCATGATCATCAATATCTTTTTTCTCATCCCTAGTTGTATTCTCATATTCTAAAAACAACTTGTCAACTTTCTCTTCCATGGTGAAGAAGATCTTGCTATAATTTTACTCTTCTTCTACTCCTGCATCCTCATCTCCCATGTTCCATCTTCTTGGTGCACACCCCGTTTCAGGATCAAAGGATTTGAGTTTTCATTCACCTCTTTAGAGCTTGTTCGTGGTTAGCATTCACTCATGCAACTTACATCAAGAAGAGCTTGGTAGCCAATAGTTCAAAAATATCTAGATCTAGATAGCCATATTATAAAAATTCACGTCAATAGTTTCTAGATTCCAAACACCTTAATTTATTTAGGAGCAACTATAAATATCATGAGCAAAAAAATATGGATCAATTAAAGCTTCCCAATCTTCAATATACCATACCTTATTACAATTAGCAGATAGGTATGTTATAAAGGTGGATGGTACATTAGAATATGTATCTGTCTCTTTAGATTCTTGGGAATATCCTCTTGATTTTATGACTTGAACTCCCAAGAATAATTTAGGAGGTCATTCATTGATCCTTGGTAGACCTTGGATAACTCTAGTTTATTCATTCATAAGTTGTAGATCTGGCGACATGCATATTTCTGATGGAAAATATACTAATAAATACACATTTTATCCACGTGCAAAAACAATAACTGAAGTAGAAAGTGAAGTTTTGATAGAGGATGATAATTAATACTTTGATGATATTCAACTAGACCTTATTTACTATTTCACAAATATATGAAGAAGATCAATTAATATATTTAATACATAATAATTGTTCCTCCTCATACTATGAAGAGGATCAGATTTTTTAGGAACAATTTAATATTGAGTATTTATCACCTTATCAAATGACTTTCCATCCTATGGAAATTTTACTTTGAATTCTATGGAAAATTCACTTTGCATTCTATGGAAAATTTTGGCAATTATTTAATAGAGATATTTCCAAGGAAAACATTAAGCAATAATAATAACTTGGAAGAATTTAAAAAGAGAAAATTGATAAGGATGCTCCAAAAAAATTCCTCTACTTATGCACGGGAGTACACTGATATGAAAGGAATTTATCTAAAAACTTATGTGCATCATATTTATATCTATGTAAATGCAAAACTAGTTAGACGACCTTAGAGAAGAATGAATCCTAAAATGAGATAAATTGTTAAGGATGAATTGCAAAAGTTACTTAATGTGAATTTAATATCAGTGCAATATTAGATAGTCAATGGGTGTCACCTTTGATGATTGTTCCAAGGAAGAATGGAAAATGGAGAGTGTGCATTTATTATACGGAATTGAACAAAGTTACTTTGAAAGATCATTTTACACTACCTTTTATAGATAAAGTATTAGATACCTTAGCAAGGAAGAAATATTTTTCATTTGTTGATGGATTTAGTGGGTATAACCAAATACAATTTGTACTATAATATCAATATAAAACTATATTTACATCTCCCATGGGGAACATATGTGTACAAGGTACTTCATTTTATATATGTAGTGCACATGCAACATTTCAAAGAGAATTTTTTGGTATATTTTGTGATTTAATCCATGATTGTGTGGAAGTTTACATGGATGACTTTACTATTTATGGAAATTATTTCAAAGAAGCTCTTGAAAAATTAAAAAAAGTCCTCATTACATGTAAAGGAGTCTTTCAATCACTCATGAGAATTGTTATATGATTTTTAATAAAGGAATTGTTTTAGGCCACCATATTTGAAGTGATGGAATTAAAGTGGATACATCTAAGGTAGAATTAATTTATAAAATTTCAATTCCATTTCAATTGATGCTTCACATACAACTTTAGGAAATGTGTTGGAACATAAAGATATAACTCCTTATGTTATTTATTACATAAGAAAATTTTTGACTCCTGTAGAGTTGAATTATAGTGTAACAAAAAATATTTTTTAGTTTTTGTACATGTCATTAATAAGTTTCTTCATTATATCACTGGTTAAGAAACCTTCTTTCAGACAAACCACTCTATCATTATATATCTAATGAACAAACTAATTAATAATGGTAGAATTACAAGATGGTTGTTATTATTATTGGAATTCAACATTACTATCCATGATAGACCAGGAAAGGAAAACAAAGTTGTTGATTTTATTTCTATAATGCAAAATAATAATGATAATGTCTGTTTGTTTGTTTTTTTTTTTACTTTGTAAATGCATTCTATAATTTCTTGGTATGATACATTGCTCTCCAAAAATTCGGCCATGTAAAGAGCCTAGCTCAACAAACCTCCCATGTTTAGCATGGTGAGAGTGTTAATCAATCCTTCCCAAACATAGGGAAAAAACACCAAAATTCAGTCAGCTCAGAATAATAATGATGATGTTAATATAAAGGATAATTTTTGTAATGAATATATTTTTTCACTATCTACTTAAACTCCTCGGTTTTCATATATTTATAATTACATTGCTGCAAGAAATTTACCGCAACAATTATCAACCAAAGAAAAGCATAAAGTTATCAAATCCATTGCATCTTATTCTTGGATATATGTAGAATTATACAAAACTGGCTCGGATTTGGTCATTCCAATATGTGTTCGAGAAGATGAAGTACCAACAATTTTAAGAGCTTTTCATGATGAGCCATGTGGAGGACAGTTTGCCAATAGAAGAACTAGTTAAAAAAACCTTCTTATGGGATATTTTTGGCCTTCTCTTTTCAAGGATTCCAAGGAATATGCCAAAATATGTGATAGGTTTCAGAGAATGGGAAAGCATATTCCGTCAGATGAAACACCTCTACAACCATAGGTACTCATAGATCCTTTTGAAAACTGGGTTCTATATTTTGTTGGTCCAATCAATCCTCCATATAAACAGAAAGGTATATACTTTTTTGTACGTATTATGTTACAAAATGGGTAGAAGCTAAACCTTTTTCATTTGAAACTGAAAAAGTTGTAGTTATATTTACTTTTTAGGATATTTTTACTCGTTTTGGTGTTCCAAGAGAATTTTTGATAGATTAGGGTACTCAATCCACATCCAAGTTGGTGCAAATGATAATGGAGAAATATGAGATCAAAGATCTAAAGTATACTCCATATAATCCACAAGAAAATGGAAAAGTGGAATCTACCAATAAGGTACTTGAAAAAATTCTGACCAAGATTTTGCATTTGCATAGAAGAGATAGGGAAAAAATCTTGCAGGTTCATTATGCGCATATCGAACCACATGGAGAAATAAAACTAGACAAACTCCTTATTATTTTGTTTATGGAAATAAATTTTTTCTTCCAATCGAGTTCCAAGTAGATACTTTCATAATAACAACTAGGTTGGGCCTTAATCTATCTGAAGCTCAAAAAAAAAGATTAATGTAATTGAATGAGCTAGATGATATTTGACAAGACGTTATCAAAAGAACCAACATAGTTAGCATGTTTATATAAAAATTATTAACTAAAAAACAAGAATTCTTGGCATTATAGATTTTCATAATTCCCCTATCTCTTTCTCATTTATTTTTATCCCTCTTTTTTCTAATAATTTTACATATTTCAGAGAAGCACTTCTAAGGATCTGCCACTCTACATTGATAAGGAGCTTCCAAAACCCGCAACAAAGAAATTTTGAAATACGATGAGGTATGTAGGGTGTTGGATTATTTTTCATTTAAGGAAAATTATATTTTAAAATCATTGGACGATCATAATAGAAGTATCAATAAATTAAAAGACTTCATATCACTACCTAATATTATATTTATAAACCATAACCATTACAACCTTAACCTATCATAATACCCCAACCAATCACATCAAATATCTTCAAAACACATAAATTTTAATAATACTATGGAATCAAACCTTAAAATCATGGCAATCATCTGAAATAAACTAGTCCTATTATGAATTGAATACCCCGTGAGCACATTATTTCACCATCACTCAACCTTTGTTCCATACCCTTCGCCATCTATTTGTATCAACTATTCATTTTTACTAACCTCTATCACGTTTGTCGAAAATAAAAATTTGAGGATTGAAACTTCCCCTACCATGGGTGTCATAATTCAGTCAGATCCCAATGGAGTCAAGTTTCTTCAAGCATATCCATGATTTAGATAACAGTTGTAACAGGTGGGCTGGCTCAAATTATTTGAAAATTTTGATGGGTACAAGGCAGAGGTCACAAAATATTTTTCACAGGATTTGATCGGGTGGAGGTAGAAATTGGTGACATCAAACTTATACTTAAAAAATACATAATAGAATAAGCTACAAAATTTCCTAGAAGTGGAGAAAGATTATTCAAAAACAGGAAAATCAAGGAGGAAAACTGGAAAACCTTCCTTAGAAACCCAAGCATGGAAACTTCTATTTTCAAAAAAAGAATTACAATAACAATATTGAAAAGTAAATGGATGAATTTATTGCTAGTTATTCAAAAGTTCTTAACCTATGAAGGGAGGTTTGGAACCATGTTCTTCTATAATGTCTGACTTATGAAGCATTTTACTAATGGGAATGAGATAAATTTTCCATTTTTCCTACTCTGTAGTCTTACAAAGATGGCCTCTAGTGTGCAAACAAAATAAAAAACCCTCGATTATGCTCTCTATCATCATGGAGTCATTAAAATTCTCATAGAAGCATAGTTGTAAGCCAAATGAGACAATTGGAGAGTTTTCTAGTGTGTAATAAATTTGTAGAATCCCAAGAGGAGGAAACAAGAATAAAAGTTAAAATAATACGATGCAAAATTCTCTCAAATCCTAACCTTCACTATGTAATTGAAAGAGACGGTTTGGCTCTTAATGAAACAAAGGAATTAGAAACTTCTCTAGAAATGCCTGAATATGACACTCCTCTTTCTTAGTTTTCAGAAAATATTAAACATAAAAACAGAAAAGAAAATTTTAGAAGAAATAAAACCATCCCAAGTGTTGATCTATCTGAAGAAAAATATGGAGAACCAAGGGATAAGATATAGGGAATACCCAACAAAAGGAAAAACATCCAAAACACTAAAGAATCGGGGATAAAATTGAGAAGAAGTAGGAAAATTTCTAAACTATCAAGTGTTAAATCTCTAGAAATAGTTTATCTTGAATAATAATATTATAGAACATCACCATAGACTCTGAGTCCGACACATAAGAAACCAAATATTGATCTAGTGCAACAAACAATTTATGATTGTGTGGAATCTTTGGAGAAAAGAGCACATCAGAAGGTAAACTCTCTTTCTCAAAATCAAGAAGATACTTTGAACAAATAAATTCCTTTTTGAGATGATATTATTCAAGAAGAATACAAAATTTAAGGTGCCTTAAATGAAGACATATATGAGATGGAAGTACTGAACAAATGTCTCAAACAAGAGAATGAGAAAATTAAGGTACAAAATGAAATATTGAGGACTCTGAATGAAAATATACTCTTATATTTGCACCATTGGTATAACAAGAACAAGAAAATAAAAGTAAAAAATATGTTCCTCATAAAAAAAGTCATAAGGTTACAGAGAAAAATACGAATGAAGAAACCAAGGACAATATTTAGTATCAACAAAAGAAAGAGGAACATTAGTCAAAATTTCCTAGATCACACTTTAGGAATAATACATTGAATAAAGGACAGGGAAAATTTTGAAATTTTGATGCATGAGTTCATGAAAAACTCTCGATGTGGGGGAATGCAGGAGTCTAAAATTATCCTCTTTTTAACAACCCTTTTCCATTCCTTTTCATCCTTTCCACAATTATTTGTTACAATTTCAAGCTAAAAGGTCATCCTAGACATGCTCAAGAATTTAAAAAGGTATTACTCATCCATGATTTATGATATTTTTTTTCTTTGTGACATTTAATTTAAACATTCCTATAGATACCAAATATCATTCATTATGTATCTAATTAAGAATTTTGAAGCTATCTCTATGGTTAGATAGGTTCTAGTGCATGAGAAAACAAATAAAAGTTACAAGTGGATAGTAAATTTTCAGTATATGGATATCCACCTGTCTTGGTGTTATGGAAAATTACATGGTTTGAGAGATCTAGTTGTCAAAATAGAATTCAACTCTAGTTATGACACTTCAATGATAAGAAAAATTTGAAGGTGGTTTGTGGTAGTATCAAGTGAGAATGGAAATGATTCAGTAATATTTGAAGTTGATGTGTTCAAATAAATTCCTCATGATTTTCTCTTTCAGTAGCAAATCCTGAGGAGAATGAATTTCATCTTAATTTTACTTCTTAGCTATTGGATTAGTAAATTTTCCTCTCAAATTAGGACTCCTGAAACAATTATTCAATAAATGAGCATAGAAATTCGTGAACCAAGGCTAGAAAAGATAGTTATTATTATTAATTGTTGCGATCTCTTTGTGGTGAATACTTTCGCGGTTAATGTAAAAATACTATGTTTCCTGAACAATGCCTTGCTAAGTGATTTGATACTTTTTTCTATGTTTTCACTTGATAGGAGGCCCCCCTGGAGAGATGTAAGAATAGAGATTTCATGAATGATGAATAGATAAATTTTGAAGTACAACTACACACACTAGTAATCCTTTGGAGTTACAATTTGATTTGATATTTTGATTGAAGATGTCTAGTTTGATGTATTTCCTTGTGTCAAGGAGAATATAAATAGTTGGAATGCTTTAATACCCTACAATTAAAATTAGAATTTCCTTTTGGCAAGTAAAATCAAAATGTACTTTCTGGAAGTAGAATTAGAATTTCCTTTCTGCAAGTAGAATTATAATTTCCTTTCTGCAAGTAAAATTAGAATTTCCATTCTGCAAGCAGTTAGAATTTCCATTCTATGATTAGAATAAGCTGAGATTTTGAATTCAGATATTGAAATTTTCTTTCAGTAATTATATTTTTAATTTTATTTCACCTTGAATTAGTTTTAATGGAAAGAACATGTGTGTGGGAACACTTTGATTCAATCTATCATTCATTAATATTTATATCAATTTCATTATTTAAAATATATATATATATAATCCTAGCATATAATGTGCACATGCACTTCATAAGTACATGAACCTTGGTTGACAATTTAAGAAGTAATTTAGCATCAATTAAATTACCCATCATTTTGGCGTCGTTGCCGAGAAGTGTATATATGATTTCATTCTCATTTTGCATATCATTTTAGATGCATTCAATCTTATAGATAGATGATTAAAATAATTTAGAATGCATGAATATATAAAGGGATTATAGGGGTATATTTCTAAGTAGAAGTAGAGGGTAAACTTTAATTCCTACATCACCACTCACTCCCGCTACATCACGTAGTGCCCCACCATCCACTGAAAATCACATTCCATCCATAACAGGTAGACATAAACTTACTAGGGTGTATAGATATGAAATCCAACCTAGAGATTCACCAACTTATTCCAATGAAGTTGTAGTTAAAGAACCTACATCCCCAATATAAGGACAAATATTTATTTCTTCGATAGGAAAATAATTATGTGGACAAGAGCTAGAGGTACCTAGTGAAGAAGAGGACGTTTATTCTAGGATACCATTATTAAAGGAGCCAAAGGAAGAACTAGACAATGCTATAATTGAACCTTTACTAGCTCTGAAGAATCTACAATGGTAGGGGAAGGAGAGGTAGAAGTACACAATGTAGATAGTGAACTTAGGATTGGAGGTGGAAGAGGTGGAGGAGGAAATAGAGGAGGAGGTGGTAGAGGAGGTATGGGAGAACAAAATCCTTATGTTTTTCCTATGTTTTAGGAAGATAACACAACCACAAAAAAAAACCTTCTATTCTTCCTGATTTTCATGGCCCGAGAACTGAGGGTCTAGAAACAATTCTTTTTTAGTTTGAAGTATTATGTAGATCTTATGGTTGTTTACTTGATATGTAGAATAAGTTATGATTTTGTATTTATAAATTAAAATTTTAGTTCAGTAATTAAAATAATGATTTCATTTCGCCTTGAAGTAGTTTTAGTGGAAAGAACTTGTGTGTGGGAACACTTTGATTCAATCTAACATTCATTCATATTCATATAAATTTCAAATTTTACAAAAAAAAAACAAATAGAATCCTATAATATATTGTTCACATGCACTTCATAAGTACACGAACCTTGGTTCACAATTAGTGAAGTAATTTGACCTAAATTAAATTACCCAACCGGGGGCCAAGTTTTTGGTCAAAATACTTGGAGAATTTTTGACATTTTTTGTGAAGTTTCATGTAGAAGTGGAGAGAAGGAAATATCATGTGAAATTTTTGTAGAAGAATTAATGCAAGAACTTTCCACACAAGGAAAGAGCACAAAAAAAGGATCGGCGCATAAGGCATTCTAGTTAAAATTGGTTAAATTTGAATAAGCCCTTTGGATAGCTTTTGATCAAGTCAAACATACTACTTGTAATTTACCAACCAATGAAAAATTCCCATAGCAAATATTTTCCATGTTAGTTTGGTTAGCTTGGGTCTTCATATTCATCTATAAATAGGTGGAAGGCAAGAGGGTTTGGGTTGGTTACTTATGGGGTTAACTTTTGGTTGATTAATTTAGTGGTGATGTTGTGAGTGAAATTTTTGTTTCATTGTTGTAATGTTTTCTTGATTAGGAAGGTGAGGCAAAATTGGATTAAAATGGTAATGTTTTAATATTGAACTAAACACCTTTTAAATATAAATAAAACATGGTTGGTGGTTGGTATGTCACAAACCATGTGGTATGTGATGGTTGCAGAGTGCGTTATGTTATGTTTATTTTTAGTATAGTTTAGTAAATTTATGAGTAGTTTAAGTGCAGTGACTGTTTCAATGTCTGATATTGTGCCATGTATGAAAATGAAGTACAAATTTAAAATTTTTTAATGTTTTCATATATATATATATATATATATATCATGATTTTATGGATTATTATGACCAGATCTAACCTATTATGGGAACTAAATTTCTATAATTTTTGAAAAGATAGTCTGTGCACATATTTTAATTCCCCTCGTCACAGTAGAATTCTAGTTCCTAAAATCCCTATAGGTATTTTAAAGCTTGATATCAAAGAGCTTCTGTTCAGTGGGGATTGTCACCTCAAACCTTTTATGAAACCAACTCCAAAAGTAGAAGAAAAGAGAGATCAATGCCTTAGAAATCAAAAACTGTGAGGGGGAAACCTCCAATACATTACATAAATAAACAATTCTTGTATGATAAAAATGAAAAAACCTACTTCTATATATAGGAGTCCATGGGGTCACAATATAATCCTAGCCGACCTAAAAATAATAATGTAAGGGAACAATAATAACAATATGGGGGTTACAGGGGTACAACAATAACAATAAGGGGGCTATATTAATAACAATAAGATACTACACTAGTAATATGGGGACCTAACATGCCCCTCTCCTTCAAAAAAGTGTTGTCCTCAACGTTTGAGTAGCTCAGGATGCTTCTGTATAAAATTATCATCCTCCCATGTAGAATCTTTAGTGGGTAAGTTCTTCGACTTGATGAGATACTCTGAAATTGATTGATTTCGTAGTTGTCGAGTTCTTGTTTCTGTGACTGTTTTAGGTTCCAATATGTCTTTTCCTTCCTCATCAAGTTCTGGAAATATTGTTTGAATTGGAAGTTTGTCACCTATAACCTTCTTTAAGCATGAAACATGGAAAACTAGATGCACTCGCGAAGAAGCAGGAAGCTCCAATTTGTATGCCACAATACCAATATTTTGCAAAACCTTGTAAGGACCATAGTATTTTGGCGATAATTTATTATCCTTCTTAGCTTGCTTGAGGGACATTTGTTTATATGGTTGTAGTTGTAAAAATACCTAGTCTCCTACATCAAAACTTCTCTCACTGCGATGTTGATATGCCTATTGTTTCGTTTGATTTTGTGCCAAATTTAGGTTATCCTTTAAGAGTTGGAGAACTTGATGTTGATGCTCGATGTGATCTTCCACAGCTTGCACCTTAGAATCTTCTCTTAAATATGGTGTGATGGATGATGGATGATATCCATAAAGTTCCGTAAATGGGGTCATTTTTGGTGCAGTATGGAAGGAAGTGTTATGCCACCATTCAGCCAGAGGTAACCACTTGACCCATTTTGTTTCTTTATCAAATACAAAACAATGAAGATAAACTTCCAAGCATTTGTTCACTCTCTCAGTTTGACCATCGGATTGAGGATGATAAGATGAGCTATGAGCTAGTTGAGTACCCAAACCAGAAAATAATTTCATCCAAAAATTTCCAGTAAAAATGGGATCTCTATCACTTACCATAAACTTTGGGTTTCCATGTACCTTTTAAATTGTTTCCATAAATGCAGTAGCAACTATACTTACTTTAAATGGATGAGATAATGTACAAAAGTGTGCATACTTTGTAATTATATCAACTACCACCATGATGAAACTCTTTCCTTCGGACTTAGGTAAAACTGTTATAAAATCCATTGAAATATATTCCCAACGTTGACTTGGAATGGATAAAGGTTGTAGAAGACCCGGGGTCTTAATTGTCTCAACTTTATTTTGCTGGAAAACCAAACATTCTGCCACAAAATTTTGAATATCACATTTAAGGCCATCCCAAAAAAATTATTTCTTCACCCCTTGGTAAGTTTTTAAAAAGCCTGGGTGTCCTCATATAGGAGAAGTGTGCAATTCCAAAATAATATTTTTTTTTAGTTGGGAATTATTACAAAGGCATAAGCGATCTTTGTACCATAAGAAATCATTTTTCCAACTAAATGTATCAGATGTACTAGGATCTTTTTGCAACTTTTGAATGAATTTCCACACTTATTCTTCCTTCTTCCATTCATCCCTTCCTTCGATTATCCAATCTGGTTGGATAATATAAATTTCACAAAGCAATGCTTCCACCTCTTCATCCTTTCTTGAGAATTCATCTGCAAAAACATTTAGCTTCCCTTTTTTGTAGATGATTTCAAAGTCATAACCCAACATCTTTGCAACCCATTTTTTCTTCTCTTCTGAAGATAGTCTTGGTTCCAAAAAGTGTTTAAGACCATCATGATCAATTTTTACCTTGAAGTGCCTTCCCATTAGGTAAGGTCGCCATTTCTTTAGTGCATGTAGTATTGCCAACATTTCCTTCTTATAAATAGCTTTCTGTAAATACTTTCCTTTGATTGGATGACATTCAAACGTAATGGATGTTCCTTCTTGCATTAAAACAGCACCAATTCCATTTCCTCAGGCATCACATTACACAATAAAGGTTTTTGTGAAGTCTGGTGTAGCTAAGACCTTTTGCTATGCACATTGACTCTTTAATATGTTCAAAGGCCTTAGTTTCTTGAGGAGTCCATGAAAATGAAAATTTCTTCAATAATGTTGTTAGAGGTGCTGCTATTCTCCCATAATTCTTAACAAACTTGCGATAATACATTTTTAACCAGATAAATCCTCGTAACTACTTTATGGTTGTGGGGAATTTCCATTCCTTAATGGATTTAATTTTTTTAGGGTCTACCTTAACACCCTCGTGAGATACAATATGACCCAGATATTCCACCCCTTGTACTCCAAAGAAACATTTGGATGTTTTTGCATATAATTGTTTCTCCTCCAATAGTTTGAGCACCCTGTCAACATGTTGAACATGATCCTTCCAAGACCTGTTGTAGATTAGTATATCATCAAAAAATACTAGAAAATTTTTTCTAAGGAAGGGTTTGAAAATGGAATTCATCAACCCTTGAAATGTATAAGGTGCATTATGCACAAAAGTAAAGAAAAAATCATAATGACCCTCATGAGTTTGAAATACTATTTTCGAAATATATTCAGTCTTCATTCTAATTTGATGATATCCTGAAAGAAGATCCAAATTGGTAAAATAAATTACGCCATGTAATTCATCCAATAATTCATCAATCACAGGAATGGGAAATTTATCTTTAATAGTGAGCTTATTGACCTCCCTATAATCTAGACACATGCACCATGATCCATCCTTCTTGTGCACCAATACTACTGGAGCAAAGAAAGAACTTTGACTAGGTTGAATTATACCCTCGTCAAACATTTCTGCAATCATATGTTCAATTTCGCTCTTTTCAACATAAGGATATTTGTAAGGCCTAATGTTTGGAGGAACAATTTCTAGAATCAAATGAATAGCATGATCATAATCATGACTAGGTGGGAGTCCTTTGGGAGTTTCAAACACCTTGGAATGATTGTCCAAGACTTTTTTTTTGAGATTTATAGCTGATGATTTATTAATCATATAGTATATAATCAAAAACTACGCCTATCATATTTTAAGCTTTGTCATGACATTAGAGCTTATTATATTTCTCTTGATTTCCTGATATACCCTACAATTCATTTCTTCTTGAAAAATCAGAAGAAAATTCTTGAAAATTAAAAGCTACCGTCCCCAAAGATTGTAACCATTGTACTCCTAGTACAACATCAACACTTCCCATTGGAATGGAAATCATTGGACTATTCAATAGATATGCCCCCATGGTTAGCTTGATATTATGGAATTTTATAGAGAAATTTATATTTCCTCCATTTTCAACCATCACTTGACATTCTGGTGCTAGGTATAGGAAACAATTCAATTCCTTGGCTACCTTACAATGAATAAAATTATAGGCACTACCTGAATCAATCAACACTATTACCTTTTTCTTATTGATATGTCCTTCTATCTTGAGAGTTTGAGGAGTGGTAATTCTTGCCAATTCATTACACGATATGGTCATACTCATTTCTTCTTCTTATAGGGTTGGTTCCTGGTGTATATCCTATTCTTTTGAAGTTTCTTCTTCATTTTCTTCCTCCTCTTCACAATCTATGCAAAATAATTTATTCTCAGCACACTTATGACCTTTAGTATATTCTCTATCACAACTATAACAAATCCCTTTCGCTCTTTTTTCTTCCAATTGTTGTGATTTCAACCTTGTAGGTTGTGGAAGTCTAGGAGTAGCAACCTTCCATATTTATAGATGTGAGTGGTAGGCTTCCTTGTTGCCATAATTTTACATTCAATTTTTCTTGCCAACCTAAATGCCTTCTCCAATGAATCAGGTTCCTGAACACGAACTTCATGTTGGATGTTTTCCTTTAAAGTCCCTATGAAGACATCAATCCTGTGTTCCTCTAGAATATTAGTTACCCTTGTATTCAATTTTTAGAAGTCCTCAATGTGCTTCACCACTGAACCCTTTTGTTTCAGATTTATCAATTGACTAAAAAAGGTGTTTCTCTTTGTATCCTCATAATGTGCTATCATTTCCTCGATAAAAATTAACCAAGTGACAATTTTTTTATGGGAAAAAAGCCATCGATACCATAAAAATGTATTTTGTTCTAAATGTAAAGTTGCAATGCATACCTATTGAGTCTTTTTTCACGTTATTGAGATAAAAATATTGCTCCATCTATAGTATCCATGTTACGGGATCCTTGCCATCGAACTTCCTCATATCCATCTTTGGAATATGGTGTTTCTTCCATCCAACATTAGATTTTATGAAATAACGTTTAACATTTATTTTGTTCTCATCATGAGTTTCCTCTAATATATTTTTTCCACTAGGAAACATTTCTTGTATCAACTTTCTCAAACCTTCCATGCCTTCTTTTACATCATTCTTCATGTTTTCCATGTTGTATTTCATTTTTTCTTCCATGTCATCCATCTTAGCTTCCATGCTATCCATCTTGGCTTCCATTCCTTTCTTCAAACCATCTATTTTAGCATCCATGCCTTTCTTCAAAACATCCATTTCATTTTTTGTTGCTCTTTGCGAGAGGTAAATTTGGTGCACTTTCTCTTGTAATTTTGATAGAGCATGTTGCAATTCTTCATCTTCATGAGTCATATTAGAGTATTATGAGGGCTTAATGGGTGTTGAATTATTTTTAGGGAGAATTTTAGAACCCAATAATGATATTTATGCTCAATATGCCCTTGGAATCATTTAAAACTGACTTTTCACAGAAGACTTATGCAATTTGAAAAAAAATACACACCTTTTTCTGCTTTTGAGGATATCGATATTGAAAATGAATTATCTCTATAATTGTGGATCTTCAATATTTGAAATTTGGTCTTTTATTAGCCCTGTGAATCTTCTTTCAAATGCCACAGGTCTAACCTAATTTGGATACTTCAAGGAAACGTTATGCCAAATCTCCCACAATGACCTAATTATGGACTAGTTCAATAGAGCACACTTGTACGACGTGCCACGTCTCCATGTTTCCTCCTTCATCTCTGAAATTGATACATAGGAAACTACATCCCATGTAATTTTGGCCAATTTTTAAAGAATTCAAATTTGATGCTCAGAGAGAGAGTTATGATTATTTTCCCAAGGTCGCCTCTTTGAGATGAAATCCAGGAGCCTGAAACAACCCTAACATCTACATATCATATCTCCGAAAATATTGCGAACCAAGATCTAAAATTTTTACAGGAAGTTCCTCGGGATTTTGGATTCACTTTGTAAATATTTTAGCTTATGAACCTTTGTATAAAAAAATTTATAGCAAAAATTCCACAATGACCTTTTTAGGTGAAATTCGGGAGCCTGAAAAAAACCTTAAGTTCCACATATCATATCTCTGAAACATTGTGAAACAAGATTTCGACTTTGTACACGATGTTCCTCAGGATTTATTTTTCGCTCTGTAAAAATTATAGCTTCTGAACGTTCGTAGAAAAAATGCTATAGCAAAAGTTCCACAATGACCTGTTTGGAGCAGTGAAACCCTAGAATCCAAAGCTCTGATTCCAAATGTTATGAAACCAGCTCCAAAAGTAGAATAAAATAGATATCAATTACTTAGAAATCAGCCACTTTTAGGGGTAAACCTCCAATACATTACATAAATGAACAATTTTTGGATGATACAAATGACAAAACCTCATTCTATATATAGGAGTCCATGGGGTCACAATATAATCCTAGTCGACCTAACAATAATAATGTAAGGGAATAATAATAACAATATGGGGCTTACAGGGGTACAAAAATAACAATAAGGGGGCTACACTAATAACAATAAGGGACTACACTAGTAATATGGGGACCTAACATGTGTCGCAATTCATGTGTTATTTGATGGTTGCATAGTGCGTTATGTTATGTTTAGTTTTAGTATAGTTTAGTAAATTTATGAGTAGTTTAAGTGCAGTGGGTGTTTCAATGTTTGATATTGTTCCATGTATGAAAATGAAGTACAAATTTTAAACTTTTAAGTATATATATATATATATATATATATCTGTGTGTGTGTGTGTGTGTGTGTGTGTGTGTGTGTGTGTGTGTATATATATATATGTACACACACACACACACACACACATATATATATCATGGATGTTATGGATGATTATGACCAGATCTAACCTATTGTGTGAACTGAATTTTCTATAATTTTGAGAAAGATACTATGTTCACATATTTTAATTCCCTTGGTCATTGTAGAATTCTAGTTCTTGCAATCCCTCCAGGTGCCTCAGTTGAGACTTCATTCGTTCTGTAGGTGATACTGAAAGGGCTAGTGTCTAGTGGGGATTTTTTGGCCAAACCTTATGTGTTAAGTTGGGTCAGACTATCCCTAGTGCCAAAAAATGGTTTATTTTCCAGGACTAGGATCTATTGCTGAAGGTAATGTAGAATCCCACTAAGGAGGAGATATATCAATGGATTGAAGTAAAACAAGGGATAATTTTCTACAAGTGAGATTGGGGATCATTGGATCAACAAATAAGAGTGTCTATAGAGGAATTTTTTCCCTAATTTTTATGATATGTTCTTTCCTTAATTCAAAAATATATTAACAGAGTGAATACAAAGGTCAAATAATAAGACTAGGAATTGGAAACTTGTTGAGCCAAAAAAATGGACACCTAAATTGGTTTAGAAATTGAAGTATGTAAATACTAATATCTCTGATGTCGTATATTATTGGTTCGAAACTATACTAGAGGGGTACATTGTAGAGTTTTGTGTTTAGATTTATTAGTTTCATACAATGTACAAAAGAGGAAGTTTCTAAAAGAACCTTGTGGAAGGTATATTAGATGACTGCCAAATTTCATTGAAATGATATTGTTGTTAGAAATTAATTAACAAAGAAATGGAAGAAATAATATATCACAGAAACACAAACATAGAACAGAATAAAAAATGATAGAAATAGATATACACAATTCACCCAATTTGGGCTACATCTATGTGGAAACATTTAGGCCTTATTTTTATATTATCCACCAAAATGAAGGGATACAACTTGCAACAAATCTATTGCAATTTTTTCTTTTCTCTCACATAATATCCTCTCTATTTCTTGTACATAATTATAATCCATGACCTCAATACAATTCCCTCATATAAATAGAGGGTTTCTTTTTCAGGGAAAAACCCAAAATCAACATAACTTCTATCGTTTGATCTTTCGCCTAATGAATGACACCCCCTTACGACGATCCTGCAGGTGACGTTTCCGCCTTGTTAGGAACCAGGGTCCAATGTGGCTAAAATTGTGAAGGAAAATCCACTCTGCAGACAAAGGCGATCCCTCTAGCCCTAGGGTGGGTCTAGAAACAAGGGAACATGTGGGTTCCTAGATTCCTAGCTTATAATTGAAATGTGGATTAGGATAGATGTACTACCTCAATCCAATGCTTTTGATGTGATGTGTTGTAGCAATCCTTCGATCTTTATCCTTCAAGCCTCACGCTCCTTTGGTAGCGACATTTACACCTTCATAAAGATCAAACAAGCACTAACAATATACAAGAATACATGTTCGTTTATCACTATCGAACTAGTCAAGGAGTGTTAGAAACTTTAAATCATTGACACAAAGAAAGATGGAACTTGAAATCAATCATGTCATATTGATAAATAAAGAAAGAAGTTTACAACCTGCACCTTGACATTGTCGGCCTCCTTCAACAGGTTCAGCCGGGAATGTCTCAAATCATCTGTTTGTCGGTTCAGTTCGAAGAGGCAAAAGGTTCAAACTATGTCTCACAACTATGGACTATTCTCGACTATCAGGTCCTAGTCTATTGTAGCTACGTCTGTCTAGCTGATTCAATGGAATGAAGAGAGATTTATAGGAGTGGAGGATGAGCTTTGGGATCCACATATGGTGGAGGGAAGGTCTATCCCTTTGGAAAGTTGCACTTTTGTAGGAACTAGAAGGCCAAAGGGAGAAACTCAACCTCATCGAGTCGAACAAGCATCCATGACTCCGCCCACGAAGTTATTACATCATGGAAGCTTCATTTCCATTTAAATAAATTTAAAAAAGTAGCTTGGCATGGGTGCTTTTTAAATATAGAGTGACCACGGCATGAGGCCTAGTGTTAATCTGTCCAGCAGCGTGAGGCCATAACTACACAACCGCACCGACCCAAAAGTAGATGTTTTAAAGGGTCAACTTCTAGAATAGTCAACAGAGAATGTGTTCCTGACATGTTAAGGGATACAATAGCATTCATCATGATGTCTGACAGTACACAAGGGGTCACGCTAATAGTCCTCCAGTATTCAGGATGGGGAATGCAGGGACAGTGAAAAAATATTGTGTAACAAATGCCACTAAAGCATGAAGTCCAAGAGAGAAGGAGGGGTGAAATGCTTTACGAGAACATGCCAAAACCAAAACGCCATAGTCAGAGGACCTGCAAGACCAAGTATGACTGATGTAACATACACCGATAACTTCACATGGAAATGTAAGGAGTTAAAAATTTTGTATACAAGTTACTCATGGGTAACTATCCATTCACTATTAAATATTCCTTACTCATCATTACATAGAATGTTTACCATTTCATAGTGTAACTTTAGATTAAGAATAGTAAGCTCCTTAACCATTAACAACCTCCATTACAGTACATTAACGTAATACTGTATGATGTAACCTTCTATTCATTTCATTACTCATATAGTCATCACATACTTTCCATTATGAACATCATAACAAGAGAGGAATCAACATCATCAACTTGATACAATAATCAATCACATCATTGAACACCAATATACCGTGGAAACCCTGTAGGGTAAAAACTAGCAACGTTTAATTTTATTACTAAACGCTCGTGAGGGTGATCAACCCTCACTCAATGGCTTATAAGGGAGACCATCCCTTAACCATCGTTTATAAATCTTACAAGGAAATATACAAATATCTAGCTTAAATCCATTACAATAAATATGATACCATTTACCCTCTGGTCTTCATATATTCATATCTCGATGGCATGGATGTACCTACAATCATCCACCATACACTGGATCATCCAGTAGTTCGCACTCATCTGCATGAACCATAATCATTTACCTGCCACGAGGTTAAGCATAATATTTCCTTTATACATATCACCATCATACCCTGATAATGTTACCTTCAACTTACATTGATGTCAAGATTCATAAAGTATAATAAATCATTCCATATATCTATACTATAGTAGTTCCTCCATCTACTCATGTATATTCATGACATGCAGGTAAAGTACCTTGACATTCTCCCTCTAACAACACATACCTCATATGTGCTAGTTATAATTCATCACATTAACTAATGTTTCCGTCGCATAAGCACACATTCCTACAAAACAAAAGCTACATCTCCCCAACATATATTTAAAATAAACTGATACATCAGTTACAATATTCGTGCATACAATTTACATAATCTAGTCAAAATATCTAACCCTTGAGCTATTACTTTTAGTGCATGAAATGAAAGCTAACATAATAAATGTTGCTTTCATGCATGCAAATGCATATAGATTCCAAAGAGTCTGCCCAAAGGAGTGCTTACACAAAAAAGCACATAGCTTCCTTCACCAGTCTTCCCAAAGGAAATCTCAACACAAGTGAGCATGTAAACATATGTTTTCTTTTCTGTAAAACTATGCAATTAAGCATACAAATACATGTCTTCTTTTTCAAATATTATACTAACAACCATTTCCAATGTAGTTTAATACAACATGCTATCTTTCCCACATACAAATATGTAAATTCTTTCCAATGAAAGTTAATACATATATTGCATGCCTATGCATGATATTCTTTCAAAAGGAATTAACATTATAATCATGATAAATCATAATCCCACAGTTTTTTCATCTAAAGAAATATAACTGAATAGTTCTTTTATCCATGTAAATAATATATCTTTATAATGACTGTTATTTTCACATGCAAGAGCTTATCATTCTTTAGAATTCTACCATCACTTAGTTATTATTCTCATGTAAACAAAAACCTACTTCTTCAGAAGAAGAAGCTAATATAACCTACTTTCCTTGTTTTTCTACATGTGGTTTCTCATGCTTCCCTTTAAGCTTATTTTATGCATAAAACTAGGAAACAATAAAAGGTTAGCTTAACCTTGTATACACCTAAATCAAGAAGTATTCATCTAGACATGCAACCTTTCCAAGAAATCTATAACTCATATTCCTTTTTCCAGGAATATAGCACCAAACGTGTTCCTTCCAAGGAATCAAGAAAATAGATATTAGTATTTTCTTCACGAAAAAGATAAATAAAATTATGCATGTCTTATGAAAATACATATTTAACTTTTTCAAGAAATAGTATGTTTGGTTTCTAATTCACCTAAATATCTCCAAGGTTAATCGAAGCAAGTTCACTTTCTTCACTTCCTTTAACATTTCATAACATTCACTATTTCCGGTTAATTACTTATGTAATCATGTTCATTACATATGTATCAATAAAATACATCTTTAAATACCTTAACCTTTAGGATATGAAATCTTAAGATATGAAATAGTAAAAATACATTAAGAACCGTACATCTCTAAGAAAATATCAGAAAGATAAAAGCATGCATCCAAATACGCACGCATCCAAATACTATGATAACAGCATGCAACTATCAAAATATCTATAATAGAAGCATGCATCCCAATAATATGATAACAACATGCATCCAAATACTATGAGAATACGTACACATTTTTGGAGCTTGATCCTTCAACACATTCTCCCTCGCAACTCCAGCTGCGGATCCCCATGATTTGGTTGGAGTACGTGTGTTACAAGTACCGAACCAAATAATGCAGCTACAAAATGCCTTCCAATTAGCGTCGGACTTCACTGTAGAGTAAAGACTGTTAACAACACCACAAAAGTCCTCGCATCTATTGATCGCTGCAATCACTCGGACACAAGGCATATGCTCACAAGAAAAAACTTCGCATAGTGTTTATATATAACTAAAATGGAATATATTCCTATTTCACAGCAGGGGATGACCCTTCTCGAACTCGTTTTAATTCTGACTGTTTCTTTATTTTCTTGATAAAACCGTTAAAGTAAAAAAAAAATATTTACCATATCGTTTACGTAAGAGGTCTGTTACATACTCCCCCCCTTAAGAGAACACCATCCTCGATGTGCTTCTCTCACTGAAACTTAAACTTATACTCACGATATAATAATATAAACAACCTAAAGGGGCTCCTTCCCCTTGGAAATAAAACACTTTCATTTCCTTAAATGCAATTAATTGAAATAATTAATGTTTTTATCCATATTCATAAGCATGTATAGTGCAAAAAATATTTCATTTCCATTTCTTACTGCTTATCCCTTATTCAATTCATAAAAGTATAGAAAAATCTCTATACAAACTTACCATTACTTACCAATTACTATTGGAATAAATGATGGCTTTTACGCAAGCTCTCTAAGAATGGTTGAACACCCATAAACACTTCCTGGAAAGAGCCTGTAATGTATGACTAACAATTCAATCACATTAGTGACATAGTTTTCAATCAAATGAAAATACTTGCAACCATAAAACATTATTGCAATATAAAGAGTTTTTTTTTTTTTTTAATCAAAGTACTTCCACAAGTACTCAGAGAGCACCAACTCTCTAATCAATGCATCACATGTACACTGTCTTAGCTCCTGCTAAAGACATCCACACAGTACTTCAAAAAGTACTCGGAGAGCACCTAGCTCTCGAATCGTACCAATGGTCAATCAATGTACCATGGGCATATCCTAGCCTCTGCTAAGACATTCAAAAAAATTAGTAATAAAATAAATGAACTTATACATTTAGTGATTCATTTTCCTAGCACCAAACTCCTTTCATCTTAATATCTACATAAGATATTCACACAATCAAATAAAAATTCATTTTAATATAACACATAACTTTTACTTAGCTTGTTCCATTATGAGAACCACAATGGTAAACAAAATGCTCCTCCTAACCCATAGGAGTTGGTTTCCACAACCAAATCGAGTCATTTTCACATCCATACAGTTAATCTTTCCATATTAATCCAAAATAGCACAGCACACTAAAAATTCTTTATACTTATCTACAAATTTAGTCTTTCAAGTTGTGGTCCTTCCAACCATCAAGGGAGGCTATTACGTCCTCCACTTTCCCCCTAGCTCCAGAATGTAGACGGTGCCACGGGTTAACAGTGGAAATAATTATCTTTCTACTATGACCTCTGGATGGCCAATCTAGTCAAACTTAGAAATTCTGGTTTTACAGGGGTTGTTGTGAGTCATTTTCAACTGATCACAACTAGCTCTAGAAAATACTCCCCTTTACCATTTTGCACAAAACCCCTACTCCTCCTTTGGGATTCAGCTTTATCCTCGAAGGAGTAGGTAAATATCTTTCCAACTGTCCCCAACCACCTCCTATTCTTGGAAAAAATTTTACCATCAGCTTAAAAATATTTTCTTTTCATTAATTAATTTCAGCAAATTAAATAAGTTTCTTTATTAATAGTGAGGATTTAAGTTTTTCTTACCAGATAAAAGAAAATTAAACAAATTGTCTTTAACTAGTTAATACTAGTTAACTTTAATGAAGTTGTCACAACTTCCCCCCTGGAAGTAACATACATGTGTTGTACATTATTATTTCCGAAATAACAAAATCATGCACATTAAAAAATGATACTTTAACATTTACTGTTGCAATTCACATTGCAATGTTTGTGATGTTTTATTTTCATAGATTTTCTATTTCCATTAAGCTACCCATGCTTACTATAAGAAACAATGCTAATCATAAATATGCATTTCTCAAGCACATATTATCTTATGTAATCATTTTAAGTTCCTACATAAAATTTTGTCATGCATACAATTTCGTCATGCATAAAAGTATATACAAATATTCATTAATTCATATGTGTCAATAACGATTACGGTATGAGTGCAAAAATTTCCAATTCCCATAATGTTTTGTTCCAACAGACTGACACACGAAGTAATTATCATAATCACTTGTTCACAAATTTCAAATAGCTTTAGTCAAAATCGATTCGTGCATATAACTTTCATTAGTTATTCATTCATAACTAATCAATGCTATTAATAATTTTAATGCATCCATGACATGTGTCACTCTAAAACTAGTCATTCCATACCACTAATAATCTTAATACATTCATGACGACTCATGCAAACACTAGCCAGTCAACTAGTCATCATAGTTAAGTCTCACAACTTGACCCATTAAGAGGCTTCATTCAATTTAATTTTAACACTATATCATCTTATATAAGGACTTTCCTCATCTTTTGCATTCATGCCTTATACACATTCATCTTTTTCAAGTAGTGCATCGTAACATTAGAAATTTTACTACATGCAAACACAACTACTTATTTTCAAACTCAAATGAAAGGTAACTATTTTTCTTTCATGATTTTTATACTTTCTTTCCTAAAGAAATAAAGCATAATACACATATTAATCTCATATGCATATTCTTATCTAGAAAAAGTATATTATAATAGCATGTACCTTTTTAAGAATTCTCTTAAATGGAATCTAATCTCATGTAATGCCATGTATATAACAATTCATTTTTAAATGAAATCAACATGCATATGCATAGAATTGTTAACTTAAAATAAAATAAAATAAAATACTTATCTTTATTTCATTTGAAGAACTTCTCTCCCTGCAGTACTCATCCCCATGAGGAAATTCTCATTTCTCCTCTACAACAATGTTTTCTTTTAGCAGCATTGACAATATTTTATAGCATGATTAGATAAAGCCTTAATCAATAAATAATTAATCTTTGAGTGATCCTTTAACACCTATTCATGTGCATATATAAGATGTGAATACAATGTCACAACATGCTTTCTTCTAACATCTCTACATTAGTGTGAGCAACTAATTATCAATTCATGTCAAATAACCCCCACATTATTATGACATTTTTCACACATGCACACATTCATATAATACAAATCACTATATCTGTTAAGAAATTCCTTTAATGGAAAATGACACAATGTGCATTCGCTTTACTTAAACTTTTACAAAAGACCCACCACTTCATCTTTTGCCTTTGGAGCATGCAAATATAATAAAGCTAACACATTGGATGTTGTTCCTATGCATACAATGCATAAAGATTCTAATATTTATTTCCTAATAGAGTATTTAACATAATCGAGTAAGCAAACTCATGATTCCTCTTCGAGGACATATAACATAATAGGCATGCAAAACATGGTTTTATTTTACATAAAACTAATGAAATAAAACATAATAATACATGCCTTATTCACGAAATATTATACCCACATTAACCATGTATATATTTCAAGGAAACAAAAACATTACTTTAGTTTTTGTACATGTAATTCATCTAGCAATGTAGTATATTCAAGAGGTTATTCTCTTTAGCCTGTATTTATTTTCAGGAAAAGAACTTGGATTCCTTATAATTTAACTTACCGGTACGAAATCCATTTTAAAAGAAAACAAGCTTCCAATATTTTCTTAAATAAGATATATATAAAGGCAAGCAAGTTTACTTATTTATGTTTTACTACTACTCACACCTTTCAAGATACATACTAGTAATATTTGCAAGAACTCACATGGGTTCTTTTCAGCAAAACTAGCATAGTAGTTTGGTCTTTTACCATGGTATATCTCTAGGAATAATATATTTCTAAAACATTAACATAATATAAATCTTTTCAAAAACTTACATTGTAAGTTTGTCTTTACGTACATGGAAAAGATATATCCTTTTTAAAGAAACTCTAACTTCATTGCTATTTACTTTGTATGCATTCTATTTTCCATAAATGTAATAACTATTGTTTGAAGAAAAGAAAGATAATAATACTTATCTCTTGAAACTCTTTGTTCAACATGGATTAGAGATGCAATGCCTTCCTTCACAGATGCGCACTTCATCTCGAATCTCTTTAGAATCAATTTATAACATACCTCAATTCCTTTTTTCTTAACAAATCCTAAAGGTGCCAGTGTTTCAACCTTTAGCTCTGATACCACTTGTAACATACACCGATAACTTCACATGGAAATGTAAGGAGTTAAAAATTTTGTATACAAGTTACTCATGGGTAACTATCCATTCACTATTAAATATTCCTTACTCATCATTAGATAGAATGTTTATCATTTCATAGTGTAACTTTAGATTAAGAATAGTAAGCTCCTTAACCATTAACAGCCTCCATTACAGTACATTAACATAATATAGTATGATGTAACCTTCCATTCATTTCATTACTCATATAGTCATCACATACTTTCCATTATGAACATCATAACAAGAAAGGAATCAACATCATCAACTTGACAAAATAATCAATCACATCATTGAACACCAATATACCCTGGAAACCCTGTAGGGTGAAAACCAGTAACGTTTAATTTTATTATTAAACGCTCGTGAGGGTTATCAACCCTCACTCAATGGCTTATAAGGGATACCATCCCTTAACCATCGTTTATAAATCTTACAAGGAAATATACAAATATCTAGCTTAAAGCCATTACAATAAATATGACACCATTTACCCTATGGTCTTCATATCTTCATATCTCGATGGCAGGGATGTACCTACAATGGTCCATCGTACACTAGATCATCCAGTAGTTCACACTCATCTGCATGAACCATAATCATTTACCTGCCACTAGGTTAAGCATAATATTTCCTTTATACATATCACCATCATACCCTGCTAATGTTACCTTCAACATACATTGATGTCAAGATTCATAAAGTATAATAAATCATTTCATATATCTATATTATAGTATTTCCTCCATTTACTCATGTATATTCATGAAATGCAAGTAAAGTACCTTGACATTCTCCCTTTAACAACACATACCTCATATGTGCTAGTTATAAGTCATCACATTAACTAATGTTTCTGTCACATAAGCACACATTCCTACAAGACAATAGCTACATCTCCCCAACATATATTTAAAATAAACTGATACATTAGTTACGATATTCGTGCATGAAATTTACATAATTTAGTCAAAATAGCTAACCCATGAGCTATTACTTTTAGTGCATGAAATGCAAGCTAACATAATAAATGTTGCTTCCATGCATGCAAATGCATATAGATTCCAAAGATTCTCCCCAAAGGAGTGCTTACACAATGAAGCACATAGCTTCCTTCACGAGTCTTCCCAAAGGAAATCTCAACACAAGTGAGCATGTAAACATATGTTTTCTTTTCTATAAAACTATGCAATTAAGCATACAAATACATGTCTTCTTTTTCAAAGATTATACTAACAACCATTTCCAATGTAGTTTAATACAACATGCTATCTTTCCCACATACAAATATGTAAATTCTTTCCAATGAAATTTAATACATATATTGCATGCCTATGCATGATCTTCTTCAAAAGGGAATTAACATCATAATCATGATAAAAAGTAATCACATAGTTTGTTCATCTAAAGAAATATAACTAAATAGTTCTTTTATCCATGTAAATAATATATCTCTATAATGACTATTATTTTCACATGCAAGAGCTTATCATTCTTTAGAATTCTACCATCTCTTAGTTATTATTCTCATGTAAACAAAAACCTACTTCTTCTTCAAAAGAAGCTAATATAACCTACCTTCCTTGTCTTTCTACATGTGGTTTCTCATGCTTCCCTTTAACCTTCTTTTATGCATAAAACTAGGAAACAATAAAAGGTTAGCTTAACCTTGTATACACCTAAATCAAGAAGTATTCATCTAGACATGCAACCTTTCCAAGAAATCTATAACTCATATTCCTTTTTCCAGGAATATAGCACCAAATGTGTTCCTTCCAAGGAGTCAAGAAAATAGATATTAGTGTTTTCTTCACGAAAAAGATAAATATAATTATGCATGTCTTATGCAAAGACATATTTAAATTTTTCAAGCAATAGTATGTTTAGCTTCTAATTCACCTAAATATCTCCAAGGTTAATAGAAGCAAGTTCACTTTATTCACTTCCTTTAACATTTCATAACGTTGACTATTTCTGGTTAATTACTTATGTAATCATATTCATTACATATGTATCAATAAAATACATCTTTACATACCTTAAATTTTAGGATATGAAATCTTAAGACATGCAATAGTAAAAATACATTAAGAACTGTACATCTCCAAGAAACTATCAGAAAGATAAAATCATGCATCCAAATACGCACTCATCCAAATACTATGATAACATCATGAAACTATCAGAATATCTGCAATAGAAGCATGCATCCCAATACTATTATAACAGCATGCATGCAAATACTATGAGAATACATACACGTTTCTGGAGCTTGATCCTTCAACATATTCTCCCTCGCAACTCCAGCTGCGGATCCCCATGTGTGTTACAAGTACCAAACCGAATAATGCAGTTGCAGAATTCCTTCCAATTAGCGTCAGAATTCACTGCAGAGTAAATACTATTAACAAAAACTCAACATTCCTCGCATCTGTTGATTGATGCAATCACTCGAACACAAGGCATACGCTCACAAGAAAAACCTTCGCCATCACCATTTTCAATCTCTCATGCTCACCAGATGTGTTGCAGAGAAAACCTATGGCATAGTGTTTATATATAACTAAAATGACATATATTCCTATTTCACAGGGGATGACCCTTCTCAAACTCGTTTCACTTCTAACTATTTCTTTATTTTCTTGATAAAACCATTAAAGTAAAAAAAATAGATTTACCATATCATTTATGTAAGAGGTATGTTACAATTGATATCTCTGATAAATGAATATGTGGTATGGACACAACCATCCATAATAGAGAATACATAATAAGATCCAAGGTATGGAAACAACCATCCGGTGAGAAGGATGATAAAATAAACTCAGGTATGGTCACAACCATCCAATCAGAAGAGTCATGCATATAGTCATGATAAACCAAATCATCTCACAACCTCAATTTCATCTGACAAAACCCAGGGTCTTGTGCTCTGTATCGACCAAAACAAGTACAAATTCAGGCATGTGAATGAATGAGCTGAAGTTCAACATGCAATAAAGTCACCTAATTACCACCCAGTGATGATAGTTGTTAACAGATATGATAGAGACCACCAATAATGACAATGTTTCTCAAGGTACTACTAGTACAATCCACAGAATGTGAACAAATGAGCTGGAGTCGAACACTCATGAAATCACCTGATCGAAGGCCATTGATGAGAACCTGTCATCGAATGCGAAGAACTTGCCATTGAGTCATGCAAGGTCTAAGGTACCAGAAAGGAGTCTCTAGATCATCTTCTCGAATAATGAGCTGAAGTGGACATGAAGTGACTGGTCGAAGGAGGGCAATAGCATTTACCACATCTTTGACATGAGACAGAATATGATTACAATGAATCGGGATTAAAAAAAGGATTAGGGGTTGAAAAATAGAGAAGGAACTTCTCTTGATCATGTTGGCGACACGTCTCTGGCATTTAGGCAGTATTTGACATCAAGGGATCTGAGGTCATGATCACAAGGCAAAGAGCAGATGAGAGGTCAAAAAATGGATAACCCAAACCCATGGATGAAAAATGATGAATGTGGGATGTCCCCAACCCGAGACAAGTGTCATCTTCAAGAGCGACATACTACCGACACAAATGAGAGCTAGTTCCATTTTCTCCCACTATTTTTGGAGAGTACCCCATTTATTTTTGGAAACAAGCTTGAAGGGTATAACATATGCTTTTCATGAAAGTTTTTCCTTTGGAAAAGTCCATATTAGTACATTTTACGATCCCTAAGAAGGAGAAACTCGGTAACGTCATGGTGACGGCTTCTGATGTCATTTAGTTTTAACGAGTCTGAAAAAGGGAACACTCAACATATTTTCATGTTTAGAGAGTTTGAAAACAATCAAAAAAGAAAACTCCAGCAAGTCCCTTTTCGTTGGTAGTCTCCCAGATCGGAAAAGGTAGAAAACAATATCTGAGAGAACCTCTTATCCAAGTTCGACTAAGGTATTCCTTTTTCGTAAATGATCTATCCTAGCCTGAAAAAGGGGTAAATGTATACTGAGTAGATGACGTTTCACAACCTTTAGTGAGTTAAAAATGACAAGAGTCTTGGCAATCTTTTCAATTTTTAAGAGTCAGAAAAGAGCTGAAAGATGAATTAGGGGGGTGACTTTTTCATGTCTTTACCCAGTCCGAAAAAGTAATAAAATACAACTTGTTTCCTCATCATTGTCATTTTTAGAACCTGTTGATGCATAAGAAACAAAGTAAAACCCATTTTTCGAGAAAAAATAATAAAATAATAAAAAAAGGTGTCCAAAAACCTAATTAGGGTTAGAAAAGGCTATAAAAAAATGCAAATAATAATAAAAATTCACTTTTTACCTTTTCACCTTCTTGTGAGCATTTTTATTGGGTTCCACTATGAATTTTCAATCCAGGAGGTCATTTATGAATCCGTTTTTTCTTGGTAGGAGCTTTGAACCTCTTATGAAATTTAATCGATTCTTTACTTGATTTCATTATTTAAGGCATTTGTGGAGGATTTTTTTAAAAACTAGGCTGCGAAGGTCGGTGCCGATTCCGAGCACGGAGTCACACCCAATCGTAAAAAAATTTAACGGGAAGGTGTCGTTCAACACGTTTGTTTGAGAAACAGCAACGCCGAACGCCGCGCATAATATTTTCAAGTTTTTCTTCACAAATGACTGGATAAAAATAATTCAAATCTTAACCAAAGGCTAATAGAATCCCATATGTTGGTTTCGCAGGAAGATCTGTAGCTAAAATGGTCATAAAGTGGAAATAACGAGAGCATGGGGAGGAGGACGGACAGGCCATGGGAAATGATGCATGCATGGATGCCCTGAGAAACTGTGGGTTCCTAAAATTCTTCATGACCCCATGTTTGAGAGCTCAACTAGAGCTGCTACAATACTTGATTAGTGTATTTGACACTGATCGAGAGAGATTCATGATTCATGACCGAGAACTGGAGATAGAAGTCTCTAACATCTACTTCATAACTATATTTTCATGGAGGGGAGAGCGACCACTGCCGACAGGTACTCAGGCTCTTAGAGAGAGCATGCGTATGTTAATAGATAGAGTCTGTCATGGAGTAAAGAAAGAATCTATGAGTGGCAAGTTGGAGATTCACATCGTGCCTGTTTTCCATTGAGAGTAGTGCTACATAAAATTATTCAGGATGCTATATCTCATTCACCCCATGAGGCTGCAAAGACACAGCTTCAACTGGTCATATATTTCATGGCTCCAACAACCTTCAATTAGGCGGAAGCGGTGGTAGTCAACCTGAAACATCAGCTAACAAAATGAAAAAATGGTAAGATGAAATAGTTTCGATACGGGTCCATCTTGATACCACTCATCCTAGAATGGTTGGCGATATTCCAATGCCAGGAGGTGAGCATACCTATGCCACTAGCATGAGAGCCACATATGGTCCATTGGGTGGAGTTGATGCCTCGATCAGTAGGTGGACAACACATGTCGTGGAAACCAAAATTCTTTGACTAGTTACACCGACAAATCATCGTGGTAGAGAACTAATCGTAAACTGGCATTGATTTTAGGGGTGACTCGGACCTTCCACTTCTGGAAGGGGATGACTGGGATGAGTATTTAGGTAAAAAATCATTTTTTGGATTTTATGAGTACTATGATTTTTTTGCATATGTGTTCTGATATTTAATCATGTATTGCAGATGTTGGACCAGACAGACCTGCAAGGATGTCCCCAATAGCTCGGATGGTCCCATGAGACTTTGAAGCATCGCCTCATGGTGAGGGGAGTGATGAGGAAGAAGTCGTGCACAACTTGGAGGGACTCACAAGTGTGATCTCGGACTATGTGAGATTCGATGACATTCCTCTTCTTATCAAAGGCACATCACAGGAGTGTCTAACCACATCCATTGACTACTAAGGCGGGTCATACAGGTAGTGACGTGCTATCATGAACACCATCCAGACTAGACTCCTAGGTTTCATTTCTGCATATTTTTTGAGAGGCATGGCATCTCAGGATATAACCAAAACACATATTTTTTTAACTATGATGTACACGTGGATGCAAACAATCGATATATATATATATATATATATATATATATATATATGCTTATTTTCCTGTCTAAATCTTACTATGTGATGATGATTTCTTTTACAAATTCCATAAATGTCTATCTAATACAATATTAGCTACTGCATCAGTTAATGTATTCATTCTTCTGGGAATATGCTAATATGTAATATAATCAAAATTCCTTTCTAACAAGCAAACACATAAATACATCCTTAAAATATGAGGGTTTCTGACAAAATAATGCCCATTGAGCTGGAGAACAACAAAATAAGAGTCTAGGTTTACAATTAATTCATTAATGTCGAGGGTAATAGCTTCAGTTAGAAGTTCGATAACTGCACTGTCTTCAGTGACATTGTCAGTTGCACGTCCTAGAAAAATGTCTTGAAGGTCTACTAACTCACCGTTAGGATCATAAGTTACCTAAGCCACAAAAGATATGTTACGGGTACTGTGGGAGGAACCATCAACAAAATCGACATAAGGAGTGAGAGACATATACATAGTAAGCAAGGACATAATAAGCATGAAAAATTTCTCGCAAAGCACACCAAGCCAAAAATGTACAAAAATGGAAAACACACTTATGTAAAAAAGAAAAGGCACGAAAAACTTAGGCATAATATTCTTTGAGATACAACCCATTTCAGGGCTGATCCAAGGGATAGCCTTCATAATTAATAAGCTCATAGGCCCCATTATGCAAAACACGCTTGGCGATATAGGGCACATGCTACATGGGTCCGAATTTACCTGCCCCCAACTTATCATGAGCTTGGTCATACAAGAGGACTAAGTCGCCTTCTATGAAGGTACAAAGGGAAACCATCTGGTCAAAGTGGGCTTTGACCCACTTTTTCTGTGCTTCTATGACTAGAGTAGTGAAGCAACGAGTTTCATCAAGCCTCTCCAAATATAAAAGGCGTTCTTCCTCTGGCGAGGTATATAGAAGTAATTCAAAAACTATCTTGAGTGAAGGAATTTCACATTCAATTGGAAGGGTAGTTTCTAGACCATAAACAAGCTAAAATGGGGTGAATCTGGATGCATCTTTCATCGAGGTTCAGTAAGCCAAAAGAGCTGCGAGCAACATGAGATGCCAATTGGACTCGTGCATCCCAATAGTACGTTGAAGCATGGTGAATAAAAAAAATTTCATGGCATCAACATACCCATTAGTCTGATGTAGTATGGTGTTGAGATATCCTAATGAAGACCCAACTTATTAGTCAACTCAGCCATCATATAATGGCCAAAATGGGAGCCATTATCAGTGACAATGGCTTGAGGGACTTGTTGGCTTTGGGTATCTTGAACCAGGTTTGGTTTCAAGGTTTGCGAAAAAACCCCGTACTACTAGCCCTTTCGGAAATGGCCTTCTTTCACAGGTCAAGGTCTCACTCGAAGTAGTATGCGAGGGTGGTGGAACTAGGTTTCCGTACCCTGAGAGAGAAATTTAATTGAAGTGGGTCCTTTCAATTCTAACAGATCTGCGCTGGAGAAGCCCTAACATAGAAACCCTTAACAGTATATATGCATAGTATATTCAACAAAGCTCATAAATCATAAAATAACAAGCTAATAGAAGAAATCGATTACATCTAACCAGATCTATGCTTTCATACTATCACGTCCACGTGCGTATCAATAAATCATCAGTATTCAGCAACCAAGTATAGCTTTTAAGAAATAACACAGATCACAGCAAATAATCATAACATAAAAGTACTCAACTTATCACAATAGTCTTCTCATTCATTAATATCCAGATCCAAACTTACAAACTCTGTTTACTAGCCCGCACACAAAACCAGCAGGATCTGCACACAGTAGGACTCAAGGTCTCCACGCACATAGCCAGCAAAATCCCTTACCCAGTCAATCAACACAAAAGATCCACACATTCATATACAAGCTTGATCCAAAAATTAGCCTACCTCCAGACTTTGTTTATCCATTTATTTATAGCATGCTAGCCTACACTATCCTCTTGGTCTACCATTTGACCCATTACAATTCGTTGGGGGTTTGACCCACCCCAAACCCCCTACGTTTAGAATAGATATTATGAAATATTCCAAAACTGGACAAAATTGTTGTTAGGGAACCCTATTCCAATAGGCCCCCAACACAATCTTGTGACTCCTTCGGAGTCACAGCGTCGGTGGGGTCTTCACCATTTCCTTGAGTTGCTCAATCTTAGTGGTTAACGAGGTCAAAATAGGGAGGCTCTATGTGGCGACGGTCTGTGCAATGTCCACTAGCTTCTACGAGGTTGGACCTTTAGTTGGAGTAGTGACACTGTCTAAGGTCTAGTTCAATTGTCGCACCACCCCTTATAATTCCTGCGAAAGCTTGAGAGCTTCATCATCCCAGGGTGTCAGATGCTCACTGAGTATCTTCTTCTTGCATCAGAGGTCCAAAATTTCACTATGAAGCACGTCGCTAGTTCGAAGACGAGATAATCGCTAGGCTGGAATAGGCATGGTCATTGTGGCTTCCATCTATTCAAAATCTTGCTCCTTCTGGTGCAAATTTTGATTAATTTTCCGGAGGAGAGGGTCATGTTGTAATTGGGACCATAATTCCATAGCAGTCTCAAAAAGAGTGATTCCTTAACTGATCTGCGTCATAATAGTGGTCATTTCTTCTGTAACCAGTTCTTCTCACTAAGTGCGCACTTCAAGGGGGGGGGGGGTCTGAGGATGTATCTTGGCCTGCAATGATGTGATATGAAGTTAAAAATTGGCCTTAACAACCTTTACCTTAGTTCGAGATGCCTTCAAGGTAGTGACCAAGCCCTCAACCTTGGCCTGTGGCATAGCAAAGGAGGAATCACTTCTGACATGTCTTCACAGATCTTGTTTATCAACTGCTCTAATGCATATTGTTGTGCTATGGTGGAAATGTGTGGTGCCTGGACTTGGACAGCTTCGGGAGCATGAATCACAATATTCTACTTGGCCTCACTGAGGTGCTACTATGCACAGAGTTCTTGGTGAGGAAGTTCGTAGGTGATGGCAGTAAATAACTCATGCAACTGCGCACTTGCCAATCGACCAACATCAAGGTCAACAGACGAGCATGCCTAGACTTGGGTGCACAATTTGGTGGGTTCCATTGTAAAAGTAGCACCTAGGAGAGTACAGATTCAAATTTCCATGACAGTAGTCAGGGCTATAACTGGGACCGACTGGCCCACATGAGTCTGCCTCGCCTGATCTGCTTTCACTTGATTTTTCCTCACTTTATCTACACTCGCTTGAAGTGTGTCTGCTCTAATACAGAGAGCCTATAGCTTTGATTATAATACTTCTATTGTGACCTTCTATTTTTCTTCCCAAGAAATCCAATAATCTGTAGATGCAATGCTGATGGCATCAAAAATCTGCTCAAGGTCATCCTCTATCAAAGTAACCTCTGTTTCAGTGCTGGGTTTAATATCCTTACATTTCATCCTAGACCCCTTAGGGGTTTTGTGGGTATGCTTTAGACCCTACGGGAGTGACATATCTGTGCCATCAAGACCATTAAGATGTTGGTATGATGGGGATTCTAGTTCCGGTTGTGCAGTAGTGCATTGGGGGGTCGCCTGCTACGTTGAAGTAGGAATCGCCAAATTTGTCATTGGAACTGTAGCTTTTTATGATGCATTATCGCCAGATGTGCCTGCTACATCTGGGTGAGCTAGATGTGTTGCAACCTTCCATGCTTGTGGCCAAGTGGAAATTATCTATTCGATCTCGGCTTCGGTGGTCATATACAGAAAGTTATGCCAGGGGGGATCGTTATGGGCCTGAATTTGCACATTGTGCATGGTCACTTGAAATGCTACAATATGCTTATATTTGTTGTAGACTATTGGGGACAAGAGTGGATGGGAATGAATAGCCATAGCTATGGCCTGATCGTAGATTACCCAAAAGGACTTATTCTCCTCAATCCACTTGGGATCCTTTCAGTCCCATAAATTAGCAAACCGCTCTCCTTCACACATTCTAGGCTTGAGAGGGGGGAAGACCACTTCCTCAAGCATCTCCAATGTGACTAAGGTGATTAGTAGTATCAACCAAGAGTAGTAGAAATATTTTCCCTAATCCCATGCCTCACACACGTTGTTGAGGAATTTGTCAACCAGGGACTGCGACCAATTGAAACAGACTCCCTTTTCACATTTGCCATCAAATTGAATTACATGGGTGAGAGTAGTCATCACCTAGAATTTGTGCATCGATTTGCAGGTGAGAATTAGGGTACCCATGTGCATCCTTGGATCTCTGATTGTATCAATCTGAAAGTGTTCTTTGTTGCCTATGATATGGTACCTTTCCCAAACATCTTCAGCAGTATGGTGCTCTAATTTCTTGCCCGTTCCATCCTTAGGGTCGGTTCCTTGCATGGGAAGGCCAATTATCCGGTGAATTAAAATAGCATCAATTGGTATGCGGCCTTGGAGCCATAAGCACCCATCATGAATGAGCCCCAGTAGATGGTGAACAACCATTTTTGTAATGTTTTAGTGGCCAAAGTGGGGGAAGCGTAGCAGGTTTAAGATCCCCGATCTGACTAATCCTTTGACCCATGGCATAGGCTCAAACTTTAGCACATCGTCTTCGAGTACCCATTCCAAGTATAGCTCTGGGGATAACGAATGGAAAGTGTCCAGGTTCCCCAGGTCACAGTCATCGAATTTTATATCAGGGAGTTGGCCGAACATTCCTCCCAGTTGGGGAACTTCTTTTGGGACTAGAGGCATCTGAAGGTAGGTGCAGACGATATCAACATTGGGGATGTGGGCTGCTCTCCTGCGTGGCCTAACATAAGGTGGTAACCAAGTCAGCAGAGTTTCCCGTAGGCCTTCTGCTGTGAGTGCCATTGGGCCATGGGATGCAGCAGGCAATCATCCCTGAGATGCATTATGAGGGGAACGCACAATCCGAGGTGATGTACAAGGCTTCCCGCTATCCCACTTCGCCTATTTTACCTTCTCTTTTCCCTTCCATTTTTCCGAAGTCGAGACAATCTCCTCTGTTTCGGGAGTTACTTCAAGACCTTGTCAGATCCTATTTCCCTGGAAGACATGGTAGGCAGAGGCTCATTAGGGTTTGTAGCGTTCATCCTTGCTCGGAATATGAACTCGAAATTGCTACTGTCAGATGGCGTAGCTCACTTAGTCATGCTGATTGCAACTAGAGAGATGAGATGGTATTTATCAAAGTGGAAGAGGCCTGAGAATTTTGGACAGTAATTCAATCCCGTAGAACTAACAGTCCTCATCTTATAGCCTTCGAGAGGGGAAAAAAGCTTGTTTAGCCTTAATTGAATTTCATCATTATGGGAATGGTAAAACTCCTCGTAAATTTCCACATTAATTGCCAATTACCCACTTCGTTGAACGGGAAGCACAGTTTTCCATGCTCCTTCTCCGTTTCAATAGCTGTTTTTTTTCCACCGTGCACAACACCTGTGCCTAAATCACATCCACCCACTCTGCCAGTCCTACGCATCATTCCAATGCATCCATTGCTTCTATCTTCGTGTCCATTACCAAGTGTGCGCAACATCCATTATACAGCTACTACGACCATATAGTCATTTGATCGGCACCGAGGAGTCCCTATAAGGCTTCAACTGACTCCCATTAACATATCCTTGTAGAGAATCACCGTGCAACATAGCCAATCTGACCACACCACCATTAGTAATTTCCTTTACTACATACAGGCCTAGCTAGTGTTTTCGGAACTCCCCCGAGTGTCGCACAAACTAGCTATCGTAAAGTAGTACCAATTCTTCCTTCATAAAGAATTTCTGCTGAATATGTCGATCATGCCAAGATTTTTCCCGTGCCTTCTAAACCTGCTGGTGGAATTGAGAAATGAAATGGTCTTCTTCCAGGGTCACCAGCTGTGCCAAGCATTCCTCCATGATGTCTGGGTCTGCCATATTTGTGAAGGTCGAGATGCGCAATATGGGAACAATGTATTCGATAGGCATGTTATACTTCTTTATGAAGACCATTCTAAAGGGTGTCTTTCTTGTGAGCTTCTTACATGTAGTCCTATAGGCCCAGAGTATCGAGGGGATGTGCATGTCCCAATTGCTCCATTGTGTGTTACAGACCTTGGTGAGTGCATGTTCCAAAATTTTATTAAATGCTTCTATGGTCTAGTTCTCCTATGGATGATATGGGGTACTATTTGCATGGTGAATCTGGAACTCCTAATCCAAAGTATTAATAGTTTCATTAATGAAATTCGTACCTCTGTCACTCATTAGGACCTTCAAACACCAAAACCTGGTCAAGATATTTTTAAAAATGAAGTGCGTCATCATATCCACAGTACAATCATTGATAACTTTGGATTTTTCCCACATGGTAACATACCATGTGGCAGTAATAATGTACCGAGCACCAGTATTCTTTCGTGGGGGATTAATGGCACCAACAAAGTCTATGGCCCATTTTTCGAATGCTTACAGGGCCATCTGTGGTTGCAGGGGCATCTCATCTCATCGTGAGGGCTTCCCAGTTCGTTGACTTGTGTCGTAGGTCGGGGAGTACGTATGAGCATCAACATGTAGTGTGGGCCACCAGAGCCCGACCCTTAATATCTTCTATGCAGTAGCTTTAACCATGTAATGTCCTCTCAAAATTCCACCGTGGGCTTCATCTAGAATAGTTGGTCTCTCATGTTCAAGGACATACCTTCGCAGTACCTCATCCACTCCCAGCTTGTAGAGTTGTCCCACAATGATAGTAAAGTTGGTTACGCGGGCGCCCAGTTCATTTTTTTTTGGTACTGAATAGCCATCGGGGGTCGTACCTATGGTCAAGAAGTCGATAATATTAGCAAAGTCCTCATCAATTACCTTGATAATAAATAGCTACACGTCGTGCAATCTATCATCCAAGCTAGTCGGATCTACCCACTTTCGATCCTCGACAAATGATCAGGTACAATGTTCAACCTCCCTGGTTTCACAATGATTTCAAAATCATATTCCTGAGATAGTGGCAGCCACCAACAAATTCCCCCCCCCCCCCCCAACATAGGCTTATTAACCGGGTATTTGAAAGCTAAATGATCTCTAAACATCTTGAACTGCCCACCCAGAAAATAGTGCCCGTACTTTTGGAGGGCATATAGCATCGCCAACCCTTCCTACTTCGTGGTAGAATAGTTAAACTCTACATTCAAAAGCTTCCTGCTAGCAAAGGCCACTAGATAATCGATATCCCCTTCTCCAGGCTGTGCTAAGAGAGCTCCCAATGCGATCCATGATGCATCTACGTGGACATGGAAGATATTTTCCTAATCGGGGAATATCATAATAGGCGCAATCACCATCTTTTATTTTATTAGCTCAAAGTTTTTATGGCACTCGTCATCCCAGAAGAACGACACATCCTTTTTCAACAAATTTTCCATCAGAGCAGTGATCAAAGCACACCCTTGAATGAACTTTCTATAGTAACCTGTGTGGCCAAGGATGGAGTGTAGCTATTTTTCAGTATTTGGAAATACCAAGTTGATAATAATTGCGATCTTGGCTGGGTCAACCATCAATCCCTGCTGACATACTACGTGTCCTAATAGAATCCCAAACGGGACACATAATATGCATTTCTTGATATTTAGCGAAATTTCATGTTTCCTACAGGCATCCAACATCATACGTAGATTCGATATATGTTCTTTACTAATCCAAACGCCGTCCAGCCATCAAAATAGAATTCTAGGAACTTTTGAATGAATTCTTTGAACACGGCTACAAAAAAGCGTGAACATATGGAAAGGGCATTCTTTAATCCAAGGGGCATGATAGTGTACTGAAATGAGCCCCACTCTGTTGCGAAATTTGTCTTGTTGTGGTCTTCAAGTGCTATGCGGATCTGATGGTACCCCAAAAACCCATAAGTAAATGAATAGGCTTCCTAACCCCCCACATTATCTAGGATCTCGTAGGAGAACGGTGTGGGGAAAGGATCATGTACACAGGCGTCATTTAACTTGCGTAGGTTGACACAAATCCTAATCTCTCCTTTAGTCTTCTTTTCCAGAACCAGCATGGGGCTTACCCAATCTAACTTTTCTACTGGCTCAATGATACCTACAGCCACCATTTTCTTGATTTCCTCCTTAACTTTTTGTTTATATTTCAGGTTCAGATGATAGGGCCGTTATTTGACTAGCCATGCATCTAGCTTCAACGTAATCCTCATGACTCCCATGTCCCCTATGATCCCCTTGAGTTCATAGAACATGGTCGATAATAGATCTTGATATTCAGTTAGTAGCTCAATGACCTTTCCCACTGTGCCATAATCCCAGTAATCCCCAATATTGGCCATCTTGGGCTGGTCTTTTGTGCCAATATTGATTTCCTTTAGTTTCAAAGTTTTGGTGACATCAACTTCTTGCAACAACTGACCTGCAACAACCCCTTCTCCTTCTGACTCTATGATCATGATATTCCGAGGATCTTCATTGCAGGCTTCTATTGGTAGATTTCTACAGTTTACGATGTCATGTATCTACACATCCCAGGTTGGCACAGTACATTTCTGATTAGGAAGGGACTCACTGAAGACCAGAGCATCTATATCCTGTAGGGCTTCATCAAGTTTCTATGTGCCTTCCGTCAGTCCAAACGTCGTTACAAAGTCTTCAACCATTTTACTCCAATGCCTGGTATGTTGACGTAGTTATGCATGTAAATACCAGGCAGTATGGATTGGTCCTAATGTCTGAATAAATATTTGGACCCATTCATTCCATGTGCCCTCATTCCATACTTCTAATCAGAGAACCACATGCTTGCGTAGATCCCCTCATCCCGAGAAGAGTTCTATTGGTGGTTTGACTGGTACGTTAAATCGTAAGGTCATCATCCTTCGGCATTTCCCCCAATCCCAGAAAGCTCCTTTATGATTTTCCCACTAGCGCGCAGGGGTTGCATGCATGGCCAAGTCTAGGGCCCAAAATATCCGTTCTTCAGTGATGTTTGCTTCCATTAATGCAAGAAAATTTTCAACATTACTAGAGCCATCAAAGTAGGGTAGTTCTCTTACCTCTAAAGAAATGCATCAGAAGCTTTTCGTGTCCTTAAGACACCTTAGTGTAGATACGTCGTGCAGCCAGTTCTGCCAATTTTCTAGCTCCCTGTCTGAACCAGATAAGCACTCGCTACATTTTTCCCTACATAACATGTCATCAGCCCTAGCATTGATCCAGTCATCACCCCGGGTGGTCAGTTTGTATATGGGATTGTAATATTCTGAATGGAAATAAACATCAATATAAAGCAAATAAAAAAATATAAACATCAACTAGAGAGATATCACATGAATAATAACCAATATGGAGAACGCTGAGCCATTTTATTAATACCGAAAGATGTAAATGAGTACAAATGTGATCAGAATGATGGCACCTTGGCTTGCACTAGGCAAGCGTATAAATACTCTCACGATATGACCTGAGATGGCTGCTACTCAAGACTACATAATCTCCAGTGCTACTGCTGCTGCTGCTGCTACTGCTAGAATGAAAGGATGATTTGGGGCTATTCCCCTCCTCGAAAAATTATGAAAATCCAGAAATGGCCTCTCCACACAAAACCCAGAAAAGCCCAGAGAGCTTTCTAGAAATGGCTGACCCCTGAAAATACCTCCCTTGAGGCACTACACTATTCCCCAAGAGAAATGCTAACGCTGAATGCTCTGATGAAAATGATGGCCTCTGTCTCAGTCAAAATTATAGAATATGGAAGGGTTGATGCCTCTCCAACTCCTCCGGGCTGAATGTCATGATAAACCCTCAATCCAGAACCACCTCTATCCAAGACTGTGTCCTCCCTCTCACTGACTGCGTTGTCTCTTCCAAGGAATGCTCCCAACTATGGATGCTGCTATCCTCTTCGGTAAAACAAGATGAAACTCCTCACCCGAGCAAGCACTTCAAGTCTCTCGGGGTTGAGGTTGGGATCTCCAAATGGAGACACCGATGTACTGAATAGTACATGCAGACTTTGCTAAACAGCAAGCATGCTCAATGTCAAAAGACAAATCTCAAAGATGCATAATAAAAATGAATGAGAATGAGGAGACCCTCCCTCCTTTTATGCTTGGTGAACCTTTCCCTCACCTAGGCCCCACCAATTTCTGCGTTGTCCCCTTGAGCCACATTGTCCATCTCTCTCTGTGTTGGCTTGGCCCCATGTTGTCTACGCTATCCCTTTTCCCACACTACCACTTGACCACTAGGTCCCACTTTGTCGAATAGACATGTCTCTTAAGTGACTTTAGGAAATAATTTTTATCCTAACTGTGAGCTAAGTGTCCTCTTCACCCACTTTATTTATAATTTAACTTTATAAAGGAAAAATATTCAAAATTAATATTTCCAATTAGCTATTGCTAATTGGGAATATTACATTCCTCCCTGAAAAAATTTTCTTGTCCTCAAACAACTGTAATTATGGATGCTGCAGAATCTTCTCACTCTCCCAGGTGGCATCCTCATCCAGTAAATTCCTCCATCTCGCAAGGTACTCTCTGACTGTCCTGCTCCGTAATTGCCTCTCCTTAGTATCAATAATGGCCTCCAGTTGTAGCTCCAAATGCCCCTCATCATCTCTGGGCGGGAGCTCCTCTGTTGCAGTCACCTGCTGCCCCAGTTCCTTCTTCAAGCATGACATGTGAAAAACGTTATGAATCTTGCTACCAATGGGTAGCTCCAACTCATATGCAACCTCTCCAACTCTGTGTGTCACCCTTTATGGTCCATAGAAGCAAGGCTTGAGCTTTTTATCCCGCTTCTACTTTAGCGTGGACTATCAATATGGCTGCAAGCGTAGGTAGACCAAGTCCCCTACCTTGAACTTCCTATCAACACATCCCCTATTGGCATACAGTTTCTGTTGATTCTGTGTTGTATCCATGTTATCCTTGAGAGCTCAGAGTATATCCTAACTCTTTTGGATCTAATCCTTCGCTCTAGGAGCCTTTCTAGCACCAAAAATCATGTTAGCAAAAGATAAAGCATGATATCCATACAATGCATAAAACGAAGACATATCGATGGACATATGATGAGCATTGTTGTAGCAGTACTCCCCCAAGTGCAACCATCTCAACCATGCCTTCTATTGAACGCTGACATAGTTATGCAAGTAGCCCTCTAGCCACTTGTTCACTATCTTTGTCTTTCTATCCATCTGGGGGTGGTAACTAGTACTCGGTGTCAACTCAGCGCCCACAAAACGGAAAAGCTCCTGCCAAAACGTGCCCATGAAGCGGTTGTCCCTGTCACTGAAAATGGTCTTTGGGAGACCATGAAATTTGAAAATGTCCCTGACAAACAACTTTGCTACCTATGTTGCAGTGTAATATGCTGATATGGTGAAAAAATGAGCATATTTAGTCAGTCGATCAATGACTACAAATATGCAATCCTTGCCCTGCACAGTGGGCAGCCTTGTAATGAAGTCCATCGAAATACTCTCCCATTTCCCCTCAGGTATGGGAAGAGCCTGAAATAACCTTGTCAGATGGTTCATCTCCCCCTTGTTACGCTGGAAAAATTTGCACTTCTTGACATGTTGGAGCACGTCCTCCTTGAGGCCCTTCCAAGAGAACCTCTCCCTGATGGCCCTATACATTTTGGTAAACCCCTAGTGGCCTGATAATGGTGAATCATGTGAGGCGTGCAATATCTTATTCTTGAGCTGGGAGCCCTCAGTAAAGAAGATCCTGTCCCTGTAATAGATCACCTCATCCATCACTCTGTACCTATCATCTGTCACCTGTCCATCCAAAATCTCACAAGAAAAATGGTCCATGGAGTACTCTACCAACAGTTTAGCCCTCTAGTCTTTGTCCAAACTCATCAAGGACAATGTTGTTGTTCTATGTGAAAATCCATTTGCCACAACGTTCTTCTTCCCCTTGAAATACTCGATGTCAAAGTCATAAGCCTGGATATCGTTGATGCACTTTTGTTGCCTCTCTTGCAACTGTTTCTACTCTAGAAAGAATCAGAGGCTATTTTGATCCGTCCTCACCCTGAATCTCTTCCCTACCAGGTACTACTAAAAATTGGCTAATGCATGCATGATGGCCAACATCTCCTTGTCATATATAGCATACAACCTCTCATCTTGCAATAGCTTCCGGCTCTCGAAAGATATGGGGTGGCCTCCCTGCATCAAAATTGCATCGATCCCCTCCCCTGATGCATCACACATGAAGAAAAAGGGTTGTGTAAAATCTGGAAATGCTAACACCAGAAAACTACTCATCACCTCCTTGAGCCTGTCAAAAGCCCTCTGTTTTGTATTTGTCTAACCGAATGCCCCTTCTTGGTGAGGTCTGTAAGGGGTGTAGCAAGCTGGGAAAATCCATTGACGAACTTTCGGTAGTAGGTGTAGATCCCCACAAATCCCTGAAGTTCCGTCACATTCTTCGGCTCTGGCCAATCCCCGATGGCCCTGGTCTTCCCCTTGTGGACCTTCACTCCATCCACCGCGATGATGTGCCCCAATTAGAGAATCTCGGTTAGCCAAAACTAGCATTTGGAGAGCTTAGCATAAAATTGATGCTCTTCCAAAATGCGCAATACAACCTCTATATGTTGGAGGTGCTCCTCCCATGTCCTTCTGTAGATCAAAATGTCATAAAAAAAAACTAACACACACTTCCTCAAGTGACTACAGAAGATGTGATTCATGCATGACTGAAAAGTGTCTCGGGCATTGGTTAGCCCAAAGGGCATCACAAAAAACTCAAAATGGTCGTAATGACATTGGAAAGGGGTCTTGGGAATGTCCTCCTCCCTCACGTGAAATTGATGGTACCTAGATCTCAAATCAATATTTGAGAGGAACTTGGATCCGCTCAGCTCATACATCAACTCATCGATCCATGGGATGGGGTAGTGGTTCTTCATGGTCTTCTTGTTTAGTTTCTTGTAATCAATGCACATCCTCAACATGTCATCCTCCTTCTTCACCATCACTGCTGAAGAAGCAAAGGGGCTACTGATACGATGGATGTGTCCAAGAGCTAAGATTTCATGGATAGCCCTCTCAATCTCATCCCGATAGGCTTTGGGGTGCCTATAGGGTGTAGTGATGATAGCCTGGATACCCTGCTCTAGCTCAATAGCGTGCTCAAACCATAGATCTCGTGGCTGTCCTGGTGTTATCTCCCCAAATACCGTAACATACCTGTCGAGAATGGACTGTACATCTAGGTGTATGGCCTGCGTTGTAGATCCTACCTCTGACACATGCAACTCCACTGCCCACTCTATGTACCCCTTCCGGAAATATTCCTCCATACGGTGTGCTGAAACTGTTTGTGGTGGGTAGGTGTGTGTACCCCGAATCTTCTCATGCCTCCTAGTCTTCTTATCTGTCCACTCCATATCCTAGGTCTCCCTGTCAATGTTGAAATTTCCTAGTGTGATCAGCCACTATACCCCGAATATCACGTTGGTGTTTGGAATGTTCACCACAAAAAAATGATCTGTCAGGGTGTATGTCCCCATGGTCACTGCCAAGGCTGGCACATACCTGGCACACTGCATAGTTTGATCCCCTAGGACCAGTACCGAAAACCCATCAAAGGTCTCTCTTGGTATTCCCCTCTGCTCTACCAGCTGGGCATCAATGAAGTTGTGGGTGGCCCCACTCGCTACTAACACTAAGACACTCTACTCTTGTTCTATGCCTCAGGAACACAGTGTCAAATACTTGGGAACTCCCTGCAAAGATGTAAGGGCTTCCTTGATGGGTGCAAAATCTTCACCTCGCACTCGTAGTGGTGGAGGTGGTAGATTATCCCCTCTCTACACTGTATTGCTACCTATAGCCTCTATCTCCTCGTACTTCTTTTCTTCCGCGCTACTATCGGAGAAGACTTTGATGTAGTGTGCCTTCCCTATGGCACAACGGTGTCCTAGTGCCCATGGCTCCTGGAACATGAAGCATAACCTCCTTCACTTCAGATCTCTCCTGGTCTCATCATCTCCAGGCCCTCTACCTGGTTCCCCCTGGGAGGTGGAACCCTCTCGTCCTTTCCCTTCGGCTAGAATGTCGATCTCTGGGGAAAAGGAGCTCTAGTCCTGGGTAGTGCATCCTGCAAATCTCGAGTCCTGTCAACTGCATCATGGAGTGTCACTGGTCTTGTTGATCTAACTAATCCCCGTAGAGGCTCTGCCAATCCATCTATGAAAATATAGATCATCTCGGTTGTGGATAAATTAGGTACCATCACGGAGGGTGTCAAAAACTTTGAGATGTATGTGTCCGGCCTCCCGGTCTGCTTGAGCTTTGCTAACTCAACAAAATTCTCCTCTGGATCCCTCCGATAAAAACACTCTACCAACCTCCACATAAACTCGGCATATTTTGTCACTCTCGAGTGCCCCAGCGTAACCATCCCATGAAACCACCAATCCTGGGCCTTGTCCTCTAGGTGCAGCACTGCCACCTTGATGGCCTCTAGCTCTACCATCTGATTAAGTTGGAAATATATATCCAACTTCTCCACCCAATGTTTTTCCGAACACTTTGGCGACCCGTCAAATTTCGGTAGATGGAATCTGCCCACCGTGCACTGTAAGTCCCCGTCATGTGAATGCATGTTCCCCCTGTGATGGTTGCGGGGCCATTTTTCCTGCTTGCACTGAAAAAAATCATGGAAAGTGAGGGAATCTCTGAACTCCTAACCGTATGATTGGTACTCAACAAAGTAATCTCCCATGTGTGCCGGCTCCTGCTCTTGCTGTGCTTCTGCCCCAATCTCTGCGGCAAGAAATGTAGGCATCGTGGAATGGGGATGTGTGTGTGATGCCATCTGCTACGCTGTGAGGTGCTCCTGTAAATGATGAGATGTGCCTGAGCCCTCTCCAACATGGAAACCCCTTGGGGTCTTGGGTTGTATAGACTCTGTCGTGAACCTTTGCCCCATCTCTTCTATTCACCTCAACAAATGTTGCACTAATTTGAGGAGGAGTTCCCCGCATCTCTTTCCTCCACCATTGGTTCCTCTTCCTCCGCGTCCACCACTAGAATGTTGTCACCTTTCCTGAAAGTGAGCTCTAACCTCTGTTATTGGTCTTTATACTTTCTTCCTCCGTAAGTGATGTATGGTTTTCCTGTTGTTGTCATAGACAATCTGCTCCTCAATAAGATTTTTTCATAACTAATGATGCCTAAAACAAGTCTTCCAGCCTTCAAGAAAAAAATGTGATTTCTTGAAGCCTTGTTGTGTCTCTTGTCCAAAAGACCCATATCATTGATGTTTTCACTTAAAAAATCCTTCAAAGAAGCCCTGCTAATTAAAAAAAAAAACTTCCTTCAAAGCCATAAATCCCACCATTTCTCCATTTCAAAATATTTCCTTCATTTCACCCATTTTCCCCTCATTTTCCCTTAATTATCCTCCATTTCCTTGGAAACCCCCCTAAAACCATATAAATACCCTTTATTTGGTTTTAAACCCCTTTTTCTAACTTATCGGAACCTCTTTTTTAGGCCTTAAAAACTTTCACTTAGGCCTTTTTCCACTCAATTTTTGAAATAAGGCCTTAAGCCCTCTGCCCTTAATCTCTCAGCCCTGTTCATCATGTGACCCAATACCCATAACCAGGCGCTAAGCCCCCTTATCTTATATTCTCACTGCACCTTGTTATCTCCCTTGATTGATCTTAGCCATCGATCATGAAGATCTGATGGTCACCACTAGTCTCCCACTCCACCCGCGGGCACTTTCAGTGCATAAGTTAACACCATGGGTGCCTCTGCAGTTGATTGTGTAAAAATCCCAGATCAACGGTCGAAATCTTCTGCGAAGGAACATGCCGAGAGGTTGATCGGTACCCCCAAGTCCCCCCACTATGACGTATGCCACTGACCTCCCCACGTCATCCCACTGGCCCACCATCCACTTTACTCCCACCATCTAATCCTTTCCTACCACGTGCCACCACCTTTTCTCCACTACCGCGCATCTTCCCCCCACCACGCCCATTCTTTGTCGTGGATCTGGCTTCCCCAGATCCGACCGCCCACGATTTAAATCGCGCTCAATTCATCAAAATAGGTTAACACCTCATTTCAACGTGAAATGGGCAGTTTCCCTATGGACGCATGTCACATCCTAAGCATTATCGCGTGCATTTTTCCCTTTACCACTTACCACTTAACCTCTGTGCAATACCACCTGGTTTCGCTACCAAAACCGCCTTTTAAAAAATCACGCCAATATTCAAATAAACCACCATTCCGCCTGTGGAACCCCTGTCCTATGCATTCCTCCTCTTCTGTACATCACTCCAAACACCAGTTGATCCTATGAAAGCAGTCAACCACAAAAAAGCAGGTTTTATTTAATCAATTTGTTTGTGTTGCATGTTTTAATGGCAGCCCGAAGTTTGCAGGCCATCCCACAGCCAATATAAATTGTTTTCTGCCTTTGGATGACAATCTAAGGACTGAATTCATAAAGAAATGGATAAAGGGTTCAATTCAAAGCTCCTATCGATGCTCCATGGCCATCGATGCATTCATGAAACCCTTTAGCACACCAAGAACACTTGCACATAGAACAGAAGGAAATATCAGTGAAGAATAAATGATTAAATCCGAAGATTAAAAGCTTAAACCAGGAGATTAAGGATAAAGAACAGTTAAAGGACAAAGGAATTAAAATTAAAACAGTCAGCAGAAACGATAGAGATAGAAGAAGATACATTAAAGAAGGCCTAAAAGCTAAAATCAAAGGCCTAATCAGAGTTTAAAGAGCTAATCAGACATATTGGCAAGAGAAAGCTTCCAATGCCACATCCACAGAAGCAATTACTCCTCCAATGCCACCTAGAGGCCTAATTTTCCTCAAAAGACACATAAAGTTACTCCAAGTCAGAGATATTTCCAAATGACAACTCAGAAGTTAATATCAGCCTACCTAAAAAAGCCTAAAAGTAAACAAAAGCAACTAAGTAATTCAAAGAGTTAATGTAACGCAGAGTTAGACTTAAATACATTTTGGCTTGGGCCTTGCATGGTCTCAAAGGTCAAAAACATTAAACTCTATCATTTATGAACAAAGAGAGATCCCTCTCTGAATCCAGGAAGGTTAGGTCCTAGGATTCCAAAGTGGTTTTGATGTGGCCCCCTGCAGTGTTTGGTCTTTCCTTTCTTACAAATCACAGGGAGCCAACATAATGGCGACTCCACTGGGGATTTTGAGTTTTAAACATTGCAGAAAAACTCCAAACTTAGAAAACCTTATTTAAAACTTGAAAAATCAAATGTTGCCCAAGAAAGGTTTCTGATTTCTGATGGTAGACAAAAATTAGCCTTAAACAGGTAAAAATTTTCCACTTGGTGACTCCACTGGATTTCAGTAGACTTGCTGATCCTATTTGTGGTCCAAAAACTCCATTGAGAAGCTTATTTTATCATAACATCACAAATCTAGTCAAGAGAACTTAAAGGATTAAGTTTTCTTACCAAGAATAGTTTGCCTTCCAAAGACTGTCATACTTGGCTGAAATTTTCTCATCAAAGGGTCTAAATCCTGGCTTCTAAAAGAACTCATACTAGAGCCTATCCTGACCCAAATCCTCCTAAAATAGTTGACAATACAAAAATCATCCTTAGGAAGTCTCCTACGCCTAAAGACCCAACTATTATCAGAACAATTCACAGAGAAAACTCTGTCCCCGAAAATCTTACAGCTCTGCAAGATACCCAAGTTGACTTACCTTTCATAAGAAACCTATCTAGAACCAAGTCACTAAGTATTATAGATCAGATATACTTTGAGCTTGAACATTTACAACTAAGCAGTAGTAGAGAAGCCGCCCCTTCCACACCTCCTGATCTTCATTTCATTCATAACTTTGGTTTCTCTCATCCTAAATCTACTCAACAGTCCCTTGCTAGTCCGAGTACTTCTATTACATCAACCCACACATCCACAGTCCAAACCACTTCAGCTCGTCATTTACCTCCTATCACAAATATTCCACTTTTAAACCCCCTGTTTCTCCCACAACTCCATATCATGGCAACATGGTATGCTCCCTTAGTCCTTCCTTTGCCTTTACCCATTCTACCATAGGACTATCAGTCCAAGATTCCCTTATACGATGCTAGTAGTTCTACTACAACACAACAACATGTGGATAGAATGAATGATTACTTTGATAGACAAGAAATAGATGATGAAACTGTAAAACTTAGAATGTTTGCTCAAAGTTTAGGGGGAGAAATAAGAAAATGGTTCAAAGGCTTAACCCCTAACAGTATCATGACCTTCCTATTTTTCATCAATGGTTCCTAAACAAATGGGAAGTTAAGAGAAATCCCCTTCAAAACCTATCATAATACAATGATCTTAAAAGAAATGTTGGAGATAGTGTCCAATATTATTGCACTAGATTTAATAGTGTTTATAATGCACTTCCTCTGAAAATGAAACCTCATATGGGCTTAGCCTTAACAAATTCTCCTGAAGGATTTGATCCAGACATGTGTTATCAATTGAGGGAGAGAGAACCCCTTACATTAGAAGATATGCAGAAAGGGGCAGTAAGTGTAGAAGCTAACTTTAATGCCAGAAGGGCAAGACTGAACAAAGAGAAAAAGGTTACCTACAAAGATGAAGAAGGACCCTCCACATCAGATTCCGAAATTGATAGTTTGGTTAGAACCATGGAAATGATGATGGAAAGAATAAACATGAATGAGAGAGCTTGTCCTAAAGAAAATCAAATAGCACCTCAAAATAAAAATCAAAATCAGAATAAGAACTTTAGAAGGAATCCCCCTCATATTAGACAAAGAGGCCTTGATCAACAAGTCAGACCTCCTTTTCAACAGAATTATTTTGATGAAGAGGGGGGAACAATAGAAGAAACAGAGGAAAATCACATGAACATGTTGGGAGTAAACAATGAGGATACTGTTTTCCTCAATGAAGAAGAACAAGGCATATATGCACCCTATGATGAAGAAAGCCCAGAATCTGAAGATTACAAACAAGGCTTTGAGAATGCTATAATGGAAGTGCACAGACAGTATGACCTTAGAAGTAAAAAGAATCAAGAAACTCCTAAAAGGAAAACCTCTGAAATTTCTACCAAAAACAGCCCTGTAAATATGTCCAAAAATTTAACAGAAAATCATAGCATAGTGGCTGAAATTTTTGATAAAATCAAAGGGAAAGGCACCCTAAATAATGACAAACATAGTGGTGACCAAAGTAGCACTAGCACCTCAGCTAATGCTCCTAGTAAAGCCATTTTGACTGCTGTAAATAATAAAAATCAGCAAGATGATCTTGTTGATAAAATAGTGACTAAAAAGGTTGAATTTAACATTTCCAAAACTCAAACTCCTTTCAGCATAGAGAGTGAAATTGTAAAGATAAAAATCTCTATCCCTCTCACTGAGTTAGTCACTCAAGATGTATATAGGTCCCAATTTCTAAAATCTTTGAACATAGGGGATCATAATGAATCTCTTCACTTAAATGATGAAAAACCTGAGCTTCTGTTTGGACCAAAAATTGAAGGGAAATTTCAAGAGGGCGTATTTCCTCCATTTTATGTCAGCTTAAACATCCATGATAACATTCTGCACAATTCTATGCTTCATTCAGGAGCATCACACAACCTCATGCCCAAAGTGATAATGGAAATATTAGGCCTTGCGTTAACCAGACATTATAAATATTTATACTCCTTTAATTCCAATAGAGTTAAATGCCTAGGCCTAATAAAAGATCTCTGTGTAAATTTAGCTCAAATCCTAGCCAAAAACTTAGTGATGGATATAGTGGTGGCTGATATACCTCCCAAATATGGCATGCTCCTTTCAAGATCTTGGGGGGCTAAACTTCAAGGCATAATGAAAATGGATATGACTTATGCCACCATCCCTATCTTAGTCAACCTAGAAGACTTTATAGGGAAACACACATGAAATACATGGTGAGTAGCCAAGAAAGACCAGAAAACTCCCTTCTTTATTCTATACATTCTCATCGACCATAAAACTCCCCTCTTTATTATATACATACCCACCTTGACTCATTCATTTTGTACAATGATGAGATTCCTAATGAGCAACGATTAGAAAATTAAACATCCACCAACATAGTGGCAGCCATAGAACAAGAGGAAGGGAAAGAAAAATCATCCAAATAGTTTTCTATTTCAGAAAATCACAACAAACAAAATAAAGGTCTTAAGCTACAAGACAGTCATCAACATAGTGCCAATCAGAAAAATCAAAGAGAAATTCCTCAACACATTGAAAACCTTGAGGAACAAGACACAAATAAACATAGTGCAGATCCTAAAAATGAACACAGAAAGGATCAAAATAAACATAACAGAGAGGACAAAGAAGAAATTAGCGATGAATCCAAAACCAGTCCTCTTTGGAGTGTGAGTTTTGATGGGTCTTGTAGTAAAACTAGTGCAGGAGCAGGCATATGGGTACATAACATAGAGAATAACCATGCAGAAGGACATTCATATAGATTAAACTTTCATTGCACCAACAACATAGCAGAATATGAAGCACTCCTCTTAGGACTACACTTGCTAAGAAAATTAGGAGCCAAGAGGATAACAGTCCATGGGGATTCAAAATTGATAATTAGGCAATTAAATGAGGAATATACTACTAAACACCCTAGACTAAGAGCCTATAAAGATGATGTCATGGACCTATTAAAATCATTTGCTGAATTCCAACTTACTTTTTTCCCTAGAAACCAAAATATTCTTGCTAATGGATTAGCCTCCGCTGCTAGTACCTATCGGAAACCTTATGAAAGCAAACAATAAAAAATTCAAGTTAAATATAGACCAGCAGTCCTAGACAATGAAAAATACTGGCAATTTTTTGAAGGAGATAAACAAATAGAAGACTTCCTACAGTCCAGAAATGAATTTTAAATGCCAAACTCAGATTTAGAGTATGAAAAAGACTGTCCTGCTGAGGAAAAATCACTTTTAAAGGAAGAAGAAACTCCTGAGATTGCTGATATAAATATGTTAACCAAAGTATCCAAACATAAAATAAATAACTACACAAATTTAGGAAAAGAAGATCTAGAGGTGCTGCAAACCAAAACTGAAAGCTTGCCAAAGGGTTTGGTCCCTTTAGAATAATTATTTGACTTTAAAGATGTTGCAAAAAAAGCCAAAAATGGAACCTACTGAAGCTGAAGTTGAAAAATGTAATATAGGCAGTGAGTCAAAGCCTAAAATGATTAAATTATCCAAAACACTACCAGCTCACATTAAATTGAAATATATTGAGCTATTTAGGGAATTTTCTGATGTGTTTGCATGGAGTTATGAGGATTTAAAATCATATGATACAAAAATAATTCAGCATAAGATACCCCTCAAAGAAAACCAAAAACCTTTCAGACAAAAATTGCGCAGAATCAACCCTGTTCAATTACCTCTGGTAGAGAAAGAATTAAAAAAATGTATGACACTGGAATTATTGTCCCTATGAGATACTCAGAATGGGTATCTAATCTTGTATCAGTTAGGAAGAAAATAAGATAAATAAGGCTTTGTATTGATCTCAGAAACTTAAATAAAGCCTCATTAAAGGACAACTATCCCTTGCCCAAAATGGATCATATTTTACAAAGGGTAGTAGGTTCTATAAAATTTCTTTGCTAGATGGCTTTTCAGGATATAACCAAGTATTGTTACATCCAGATGATCAACTTAAAACAACCTTCACAACTCCTTGGGGCACTTTCATGTATTTGAAAATGCCTTTTGGTTTAATGAATGCTGGTGCCACATTCCAGAGAGCCATGCATATTGCATTCTTAGAAGAAATAGGCTACTTCATTGTGATTTACTTATATGAAATCACAGTTTATTCCAAAATAGATGAAGAACACCTAATACACCTATGAAAAGTCTTTGAGAAATGCATAAAGTATGGTTTATCCTTAAACCCAAAGAAAACATTGTTTGGCCTCCAAGAAGGTAAACTTCTTGGACATATCATATATGAAAAGGGAAAAAAGATATACCCCAAAAGGATTGAGGGTATACTGCAAATCAATCATCCTAGAAACATCAAGGAACTCCAATCTTTCATTGGGAAGATTAATTTCTTGAGAAGGTTCATACCCAACCTAGCTGAACTCTCCTTAGAAACATGACAAATATGCTTAAAATGGAAGAAGGATTTAAATGGACCTTAGAAGAAAAGAAATCATTTGAGCTGGTAAAACAAGCACTTACTAAAACACCAGTTCTCATTAGTCCTGATTTTACAAAAGATTTCTTCATTTTTTCATTTGCATCAGAACATGTAGTGGCTGCTATCCTATTACAGAAAAAATAAAGGGACAAGAGCAGCCAATTGCATTTTTCATCAAGGCATTAAGAGATGCACCTTTGAAGTATAACATAATGGAAAAACAATCCTTTGCCTTGGTTAAAGCCTTAAAATACTTTAGAGTTTACATTTTACATTCACACATCATCGCATTTGTGCCTCATTCAGTGGTAAAAGACATCTTGACTTAAGATCCTGATGGCCAAAAAGGAAAGTGGATTGCTATAATATTAGAATATGATTTAGAAATCAAGCCCACTAAGCTCATAAAAGGTCAAGGACTAGCAAGACTTATGGCTTAATCCAACTTTCAAGCTCTTGATATAAGAATGTTTAATGCATTAGATGAACATGAGGAGTTGGCAGCTCCACTTCTTGAAGATCATTGTCTGAATTCATCTTGGTATGCTGACATTTTGTATGTGCTACTTAATCTTAATGTTCCTCCTGGTTTGTCTAAAACAAAGGCAAGGTTTTTAAAGTTAAAAGCTGTAAATTACTACATTTTAGATAAATGTTTATATTGGAAAAATTCTAGTGGATTATTGCTTAAATGTTTGCTTGAGAATGATGCAGATAAGATCAAGCATGAGTTCCATGAAGGAGAATGTGGAGGCCACCTCTATTGGAAAACTACAGTCAACAAGATCCTTAGAACTGGTTATTACTAGCCCACCCTCTTTCAAGATATCCACAAAATGGTCATTGCCTCCCATAAATGTCAAATCTTTCAAGGCAAAAGAAAATTGTTTCCCTTACCTCTGCAACCAATCACTGTTGAAGCTCCTTTTCAACAGTGGGGTCTATACTTTATTGGGGAAATCCATCCTGACTCATCTACCCAACACAAATGGATCCTCATCGCAATAGATTACTTTACCAAATGGATAGAAGCCATCCCTTCTAGGAATGCCACAGACTCAGTCATCATTTCTTTCATTGAAAATCATATCTTGTCTAGATTTGTCTGTCCTAGGAAAATTATCACCGACAATGTTGTTGCATTTAGATCCAAAAATATGGTTGATTTCTGTCATAAATATCAGATTACATTGGGCCATTCCACAACTTATTACCCTCAAGGTAATGGGCTGGCAGAGCCCTTAAACAAGATTTTGGTGAACATTATCAAGAAATTGCTAGAGGAGAATAAAAAATCATGGCACAAAAAGCTGGTACATGCACTTTGGCTAGACAGATTGACAATCAAAAAATCAGTTGGGATGCCCCCTTATCAACTAGTTTATGGAGTAGATGCAAGATTTCCAACCAGTCTAGGAGTGCCAATCATGAAGTTGATCCAATAAGTGCAGTTTGAAGAAGATGATATGATCAGAAGAATAAACCAGATTGTACAGTTGCAGAAAAACAGAGAAGAAGTCTATAATAAAACACAACAAGTACAAGAAAACATCAATAAGTTGTTTGATAAAAGAACAAAAGAAAGTGATTTCAACATTGGTCACAAAGTGTTGAAATGGGATTCCAGAAAAGAAGATAAGGGCAAACATGGAAAGTTCAAAAGTTTATGGACAGGCCCTTATCTCATTCAATCTTCTATAGGTAAAAATGCTTTTTTTCTTCAAGATATGGATGGAACATAACTTTTTGGAGGTCCTGTCAATGATAGGATGCTCAAACATTATTTTTGTTAAAATATATTTGTTCAAATTTTTTTTCCATCAGAAATAACATTTACTTTTTGAAAGAAAAGATGAAATACAAAAACAAGAGAAAAGGAGAAAAGAGGGTAGATAGAAAAAAAGAGAGGAAAAATCTGCAAGTGTACAAGCTGAAATGCCATTGCTTGAGGAAGAAACTGTTATTTATTCATACAACCTGATTATGACTAAGCAAATTTGAATTTTTTGCTGATAGGTTAGTGAAAACAGATTTTCCAAATAGTGTAATCTTGGCTTGTCAGTAGAATAGATTAGGATAGAGAAGGAATGGTTATAACAAACTCAAAAGCTGAACCAAGAAAAGAAAAGAGAAATGGCTCCAAAAAGATCAGAAACTTGAGCCAAAGAAAGAAGGAAGAGTGCTTAGAAAATTTCAAATCTTAAGCCTTAAAATTTTTTGTTTTAAATCTTTGCAAATAAATTCTATGTGCAGCTTGTATATAATGACATAGCCCCATAGCAAATCAGACTGTTTAATCCTAATTTGACTGTGTTTTAAATTTCATGTTTTAGAAATAGAGAATAAAATCTGTCAAACAGTCTAATCTTGGCAGATAGATATTTGGGTAGAGAAACAATGAGTTCAACTGTCTAATCCGAACTCATGGAAGAAATAAGGGTAGAAATAGATTAGTTTACTTCTTTCAAATAAAAGAATAAAATGATGTTGAAAGGGTTTGCAAGTCCAAATGCACCCACTGAAGAAAAAATGTTAGGAAAAGTAGGATGTGTAGGTAGAATTTTGGGAGAAAATCATCTGATTATGATTCTACAAATCATCTTTTTAAGCAACATGATCAAAGAAGAAAGAGGTTTTCAAAATGTAGCAAAATACAAAGGCACTGATCTACTTTCCAGAGATTTATCTCTGAGGTTCTTGACACCTCCAAGGAGCTGCCCTCCTCAAGTGGAGCCACTCTTAGCCATCAATAAAAAAATTTCATAACTAATGATGGCTAAAACAAGTCTTCCAGCCTTCAAGAAACAAATTTGGAGCAAATTTGGGAGTTCTTGAAGCCTTGCTGTGTCTCTTGTCCAAAAGACCCATCTCACTGATGTTTTCACTTAAAAATCATTCAAAGAAGCCCTCCTAATTCAAAAAGAAAACTGCCTTCAAAGCCATAATTCCCACCATTTCTCCATTTCAAAATATTTCTTTTATTTCACCCATTTTTCCCTCATTTTCCCTTCATTATCCTCCATTTTCTTGGAAAACCCCCAAAAACCATATAAATCTCCTTTATTTGGTTTTAAACCCTTTTTCTAACATATCAGAACTCATTTTTTAGGCCTTAAAAACCTTCATTTAAGCCTTTTTCCGCTCCATTTTTAAAATTAGGCCTTAAGCCCTCTGGCCTTAATCTCTCAGCCCCATTCATCATGTGACCCGACACCCATAACCAGGCACTAAGCCCCTTTCTCTTATATTCTCATTGCACCTTGTTATCTCCCTTGATTGATCGTAGTCATCGATCACGAAGATCTGACGGTCACCACCAGTATCCCACTCCACCCGCGTGCACTTTTAGTGCATAAGTTAACACCATGGGTGCCTTCGCAGTTGACCTGGTTGACTGTGGAAAAATCCCTGATGAATGGTAGAAATATTCTGCAGAGGCACAGGCCAAGAGGTTGATCGGTACCCCCATGTCCCCCCGCTATGATGTATGCCACTGACCTCCCCACGTCGTCCCACTAGCCCACCTTCCACTTTCCTCTCGCCATCAAATCCTTTCCTGCACCCTGCCCCCATCTTTCCTCGGCTACCGTGCATCTTCCCCCCACTGCGCCCATTCTCCGTCGTGGATCTGGCTTCCCCAAATCTGATGGCCCATGATTGAAATCACGCTCAATTCATCAAAATAGGTGAATGCCTCATTTCAACGCGAAATGGGCGGTTTCCCTATGGACGCGTGTCGCATCCTAAGTGTTATCGCGTGTATTCTGCCCTTTACCACTTACCGCTTAATCTCTGCGTGATACCACCTGGTTTCACTACCAAAAACGCCTTTTACCAAATCGTACCAATATTCAAATAAACCACCATTTCGCTTGTGGAACCCCTCCCCTGTGCATTCCTCCTGTTCTGTGCATCGCTCGAAACACCACCCGAGCCTCTAAAAGTAGTCAACCACAAAAATGCAGGTTTTATTTAATCAATTTGTTTGTCTTGCAGGTTTTAATGGTGGCCCAAAGTTTGCAGGCCATCCCATAACCAATCTAAATGCCTTTCTACCTTTGGATGACGATCCAAGGATTGAATTCATAAAGAAAGCGATAAAGGGTTCAATTCAAAGCTCCTATCGATGCTTCATGGCCATCAATGTATTAATGAAACCTTCCAGCGCACCAAGAACACCTACACACAGAATAGAAGGAAAGATCAGTGAAGAATAAAGGATTAAATCCGAAGATCAAAAGCTTAAACCAACAGATTAAGGATAAAGCACAGTTAAAGGACAAAGGAATTAAAATTAAAATAGTCAGCAGAAAGGATAGAGACAGAAGATGATACATTAAAGAAGGCCTAAAATCTAAAATCAAAGGCCTAATTAGAGTTTAAAGAGTTAATTAGACATATCAGCAAGAGAAAGCTTCAAATGCCACATCCACAGAAGCAATTACTCCTCCAATGCCACCTACAGGTCTAATTTGCCTCAAAAGACACAAAAAGTTACTCCAAGTTAGAGATATTTCCAAATGATAGCTCAGAAATTATTATCAGCCTAGCTAAAAAAGCCTAAAAGTCAACAAAAGCAACTAAGTAGTTCAAAGAGTTAACATAACACAGAGTTAGACTTAAATACATTTTGCCTTGGGCCTTGCATGGTCTCAAAGGTCAAAAACATTAAACTCTGTCATTTATGAATAAAGAGATATCCCTCTCTAAAACTAGGAAGGCTAGGTCCTAGGATTCCAAAGTGGTTCTGATGTGGCCCCCTATAGTGTTTGGTCTTGCCTTTCTTACAAATCACAAGGAGCCAACAACTCTGATACCACTGTAATATCCCGAATGGAAATAAACAGCAATATAAAGCACATAAACAAAGAAAAACAACAAATAGAGAGATATCACCTGAATAATAACCAATATGGAGAACATTGAGCCATTTTATTAATACTGAAAGATATAAATGAGTACAAAGGTGATCAAAATGATGGCACCTTGGCTTGCATTAGGCAAGCGTAGAAATACTCTCAAGATATGACCCGAAATGGCTGCTACTCAAGACTGTGTAATATCCAGTGTTCCTGGTGCTATTGCTGCTACTGTTGGAATGAAAGGATGATTTGGGGTTGTTCCCCTCCTCGGAAAATTATGAAACTCTGGAAATGGCCTCTCCACAAAAAACGTAGAAAATCCTAGAGAGCTTTCTAGAAATGGCTGACACCCAAAAATACCTCCCTTGAGGCACTACGTTATTCCCAAAAAGAAACGCTGACCCTGAATGCTATGATTAAAATGATGGCCTTCGTTTTTGTCAAAATGATATAATATGGAAGGGATGATCCCTCTGCAACTCCTCCAGGTTGAATCTCGTGATAAACCCTCAATCCAAAACCACCTCTATCCAAGACTACATCCTCCCTCTCACTGACTACGTTTTCTCTTCCAAGGAATGCTCCCAAATGTGGATGCTGCTATCCTCTCCGATAAAACAAGATGAAACTCCTCACCCGATGAAGCACTCGAAGTCTCCCGAGGCTGAGGTTGCGATCTCCGAACGGAGACACCTGATGTATTGAATAGTATGTGAAGACTTTGCTAAACAACAAGCATGCTCAATGTCAAAAAAAAAAATCTCAATGATGCATAATCAAAATGAATGAGAATGAGGAGACCCTCCCTCCTTTTATTCTTGGTGAACCTTTCCCTCACCTAGGCCCCACCAATCTCTGCGTTGTTTCCTTGAGCCACGTTGTCCATCTCTCTCCGCGCTAGCTTTTCCCCATGCTATCTACACTACCCCTTTTCCCATGTTGCCACTTGACCACTAGGCCCCACTTTTCCAAATAGACATGTCTCTTAAGTTACTTTAGGAAATCATTTTTATCCTAACTGTGAGCTAAGAGTCCTCTTCACTCACTTTATTTATAATTTAACTTTATAAAGGAAAAATAGTCAAAATTAATATTTCCAATTAGCTATTGCTAATTGGGAATATTATAGTCCTCCCTGAAAAAACGTTGCTTGTCCTCAAGCAACTGTAATGATGGATGCTACAGAATCTTCTCACTCTACCAGGTGTCATCCTCATCTGATAAATTCCTCCATCTCACTAGGTACTCTCTAACTGTCCTACTCTGTAGCTGCCTCTCCCTAGTATCAATAATGGCCTTTGGCTGTAGCACAGAATGCCCCTCATCATCTGTGGGCGGGAGCTCCTCTGTTGCAGTCACCTGCTGCCACAATGCCTTCTTAAGACATGACATGTGAAAAGCATTATGAATCTTGCTACCAATGGGCAGCTCCAACTCATATGCAACCTCTCTAACTTTTCGTGTCACCTTGTATGGTCCATAGAAGCGAGGCTTGAGATTTTCAGCCCCCTTCTACTTTAGCGTGCACTACCAATATGGTTGCAAGCATAGGTAGACCAAGTCCCCTACCTCGAACCGCCTCTCAACACATCCCCTGTCGACGTGTAGTTTCTGTTGATTCTGTGTTGTAGCCATTTTATCCTTGAGGGCTCAGAGTATATCCTGACTCTCTTGGATCCAATCCATGGCTCTAGGATCTTTTCTAGTAGCAAACATCATGTCAGCAAAAGATAAATCATGATATCCATGCAATGCATAAAACAAAGACATACCGATGGACATATGATGAGTGTTGTTGTAGCAGTACTCCCCCAATTACAACCATCTCAACCATGCCTTCTATTGCCCACTGAAATTGTTATGCAAGTAGCCCTCCAGCCACTTGTTCACTATCTCTGTATGCCCATCCATTTGGGGGTGTTAACTAGTACTCGGTGTCAACTTAGTGCCCACCAAATAGAAAAGCTCCTGCCAAAACCCGCCCATGAAGCAGTTGTCCCTGCCACTAACAATGGTCTTTGGGAGATCATGCAATCTGAAAATGTCCCTAAAGAACAACTCTGCTACCACTGTTGCAGTTTAATCTGCCAATATGGAAAAAAAATGAGCATATTTAGTCAGCTGATCAACGACTACAAATATGTAATCCTTGCCCTGCAGACTGGGCAACCCTATAATGAAGTCCATAGAAATACTCTCCCATTTCACCTCAGGTATGGGAAGAGGCTACAATAACCCTGCGAGATGGTTCATCTCCCACTTGTTATGCTGGCAAACTTCGCACTCCCTGACATGTTGGAGCCTGTCCTTCTTGAGGCCCTTCCAAGAGAGCCTCTCCCTGATGGCCCTATAGGTTTTGGTAAACCATTGGTGGCCTGATAAAGGTGAATCATGTGAGTTGTGAAATATATTCTTCTTGAGCTGGGAGCCCTCAGTCAAGAAGATCATGTCCCTGTAATAGATCACCTCGTCCATCACTCTATACCTATCATCTATCAACTGTCCATCTAAAATCTCGCAGGAAAAATGGTCGTTGGAGTACTCTACCAATAGTTGAGCCCTCCAGTCTATGTTTGCGTGAAAGTGCATCTCCCACAATGTTGTTCTTCCCGTTGGCATAATTGATGTCAAAGTCATAAGCCTAGATCTTGCTAACCCACTAATGATGCCTCTCTTGCAACTGTTTCTACTCTAGAAAGAATCGGAGGCTGTTGTGATACATCCTCACCCTGAATCTATTCCCTACCTGGTACTGTCGAAACTTGACCAATGCATGCATGATGGAAAACATCTCCTTATCATATATAGCATAGAACCTCTCATGTGGCAATAGCTTCTGGCTCTCGAAAGCTATGGGCTGGCCTCCCTGCATCAAAACTGCGTCAATCCCCTCCCCTAATGCATCACACTCCAAGACAAAGGGCTATGTAAAATCTAGCAATGCTAACACTGGATAGCTGCTCATCACCTCCTTGAGCCTGTCAAAAGCCCTCTATGCTATATCCGTCCAACTGAGTGCCCCCTTCTTGGTGAGGTCTATAAGGGGTGCAACAAGTTGGGAAAATTCCTTGACGAACTTTCGGTAGTAGTTGCAGATCCCCACAAATCCCTGAAGTTCCTTCACATTCTTCAGCTCTGGCCAATACCTGACATGGAAAATTTTAGGGGCTAATATTCGCAAGTGGGATAATACTCCATTTTCTTTCCAAAAAAAATATTCGTCGATTTCTATTTTTCTAAAAATGAATTCGCCCAAATTTTATAGTATAAAATTATTTTACCTTAAAAATCACCAATATTATATATTTTCTAATATAAAATAATTATAAATCTAAAAAAATTTACCAAATTATCGCCAAACACTTTAAAATTTGTATATAAGGGACTAGTAAGATTCACCAAGGTTTCTAAGCTTTAAGATAAACTTCCATCATTAAAAAATTTCCTGATCCCTGATGGCCCTGATCTTCTCCTTGTGGACCTTTGCTACGTCCACCCCGACGATGTGTTCCAAGTAGAGCATCTGGGTCAGCCCAAACTCACATTTGGTGAGCTTAGCATAAAACAGATGCTCTTCCAAAATGCACAATATGGCCTCTATATGTTGGAGGTGCTCCTCCAATGTCCTGTTGTAGATCAAAATGTCGTCAAAAAACACTAACACATACTTCCTCAAGTGACTGTGGAAGATGTGATTCATGCATGACTGAAAAGTGGTCGAGGCATTGGCTAGCACAAAGGGCATCACCAAAAACTAAAAATGGCCGTAATGACACCGAAAAGCCATCTCGGGAATCTCCTGCTCCATCATGTGAATCTGATGGTACCCGGATCTCAAATCAATCTTCGAGAAGAAATTGGACCCCCTCAGCTCATCGATCAACTCATCGATCCATGGGATGGGGTAGCGGTTCTTCATGGTCTTCTTGTTTAGGGTCCTATAATCAATGCACATCCTCAACGCGCCATCCTCCTTCTTCACCATCACTACTAAAGAAGCAAAGGGGATAATGCTAGGAAGGATGTGTCCAAGAGCTAAGATCTCATGGATAAGCCTCTAAATCTCATCATGATAGGCTTTGGGGTGCCTATAGGGTGTAGTGATGACAACTTGGATACCTTGCTCTAGCTCAATAGTGTGCTCAAACCCCAGATCTCATGGCTGTCCTGGTGGTATCTCCCCAAATACCGTAGCATACCTGTCGAGAATGGACTGTACATCTTGGTGTACGGAATACCCTATAGATCTTGCCTTGACACATGCAACGCCACTACCCACTCTATGTCCCCCTTCTGGAAATTTGCCTCCATCCGGTGTGTTAAAACTGTTTGTGGTGGGTAGGCGTGCATACCCCGAATCTTCTCATTCCTCCTAGTCTTCTTATCCATCCACTCCATCTCTAAGGTCTCCCAGTCAGTGGTGACCTTTCCCAGCTTGATCAACCACTGTACACCCAATATCATGTTGGTGTCTGGGTTGTCCACCACAAAAAAAGGATCTATCAGGGTGTATGTCCCCATGGTCACTTCCAAGGCTAGCACATACCTGGCACACTGCATAGTCCAATCTCCTGGGACCAGTACCAAAAACCCATCAAAGGTCTCTGTCGGTATGCCCCTACGTTCTACTAGCTGGGCATCAATGAAGTTGTGGGTGGCCCCACTCACTACTAACACTGAGACACTCTTCCCTCGTATTGTGCCTCAGACACGTGGTGTCAAATACTTGGGAACTCCCTGCAAAGCTACAAGGGCTCCCCGAGTGGGTGAAAAATTTTCACCTCATGCTCTCGACGGTGGATGTGGTAGATGATCCCCTCTCTATGCTATACTTCTGCCTCCAGCCTCTATCTCCTCATACTCCTCTTCTTCCCCACTGCTATCGAAGAAGACCTCGATGTAGTGTACCTTCCCTGAGGCACAACGGTGTCTTGGTGCCCATGGCTCCTATCACGTGAATCATAACCTCCTTCGCTTCATATCTCTACTAGTCTAATCATCTCCAGGCCCTCTACCCTAGTTCCCCCTAGGAGGTGGAACCCTCTCGTCCTTTCCCTTCAGTTGGAATGCTCGTCTTTGGGGAAAAGGAGCTCTACTCCTGGGTAGTGTATCCTGCAAATCCCGAGTCCTCTCACTGCATCATGGAGTGTCGCTGGACTCGTCGATCTGACTAATCCCCCTAGAGGCTCTGCCAATACATCTATGAAAATATAGATCATCTGGGTTGTGGATAAATCAGGTACCATCACGTAGGGTCTCAAAAACTCTGAGATGTACGTGTCCAGCCTCCCAGTCTACATGAGCTTTGTTAGCTCAACAAAATTCTCCTCTAGATCCCTCCGATCAAAATGCTCTACCAACCTCTGTGTAAACTCAGCATATGCTGTCACTCTCGAGTTCCCCAGCGTAACCATCCTATGAAACCACCAATCCTTGGCCTTGCCCTTTAGGTGCAACACTGCCACCTTGATGGCCTCTAGCTCTGCCATCTGATTAATCTGGAAATATATATCCAACTTCTCCACCCAAGATTTTTCTAAACACTTGGGCAATCTGTCAAATGTCGGTAGATGGAATCTGCCCACCGTGCGCTATAATTCCCCGTCGTGTGAATTCTTGTTCTCCCTGTGATGGTTGCGAGGTCTTCTGTCCTACTTGAGCTGAAAAAAATCATGGAAAGTGAGGGCATATCTGAACTCCTGACTGTATGATTGGCACTCAGCAAAGTAATCTCCCATGTGTGCCGGTTCCTACTTCTGATGTGCTTCTGCACCAATGTCTGCAGCAAGAAATGTAGGCATCGTGGAATGGGGAGGTGTGTGTGATGCCATTTGCTGTGCTATGAGGTGCTCCTATAAATGATGAGATGTGCCTGAGCCCTCGTCAACATGGAAACCCCTTGGGGTCTCGCGTTGTCTAGACTCTGTCGTGAACCTTTTCCCCATCTCTTCTATCTGCCTCAACAAATCCTGCACTAATTTGAGGAGGTTTTCCCCATGTATCTTTCCTCCGCCATTGGTTCCTCTTCCTCTGAGTCCACCACTGGAACACTGTCACCTTTCCTGAAAGTGAGCTCTAACCTCTGTTCTTGGTCTTTATACTTTCTTCCCCGGTAAGTGATGTATGGTTTTCCTGCTACTATCATAGACAATCTGCTCCACAGGATGAGCAAAGTCTATGAGCTCTGATACCACTGTAATATCCCAAATGGAAATAAACAACAATATAAAGCAAATAAACAAAGACAAACAACAATTAGAGAGATATCACATGAATAATAACCAAAATGGAGAATGCTGAGCCATTTTATTAATACTGAAAGATAAAAATGAGTAAAAAGGTGATTAGAATGATGGCACCTTGGCTTGTACTAGGAAAGCATAGATATACTCTCAAGATATGACCCGAAATGGCTGCTACTCAAGACTGTGTAATATTCAGTGCTACTAGTGTTGGTGCTGCTACTATTGTAATTAAAGGATGATTTGGGGTTTTTCCCCTCCTCGGAAAATTATGAAACTCCAGAAATTTCCTCTCCACACAAAACCCAAAAAAACCCAGAGAGCTTTCTGGAAATGGCTGACCCCCGAAAATACCTCCCTTGAGGCACTACACTATTCCCCAAGAGAAATGCTAACCCTGAATGCTCTGATGAAAATTATAGCCTTCGGCTCTATCAAAATGATAGAATATGGAAGGTCTAATCCCTCTCCAACTCCTCCGGGCTGAATCCCATTATAAACCCTCAATTCTGAACCACCTCTATCCAAGACTGCGTCCTCCCTCTCACTAACTATGTTGTCTCTTCCAAGGAATGCTCCCAACTGTGGATGCTGCTATCCTCTTTGATAAAACAAGATGAAACTCCTCACCCGATCAAGCACTCGAAGTCTCCCGAGGCTGAGGTTGGGATCTCCGAACGGAGACACCTGATGTACTGAATATTATGTGAAGACTTTGCTAAACAACAATCATGCTCAATGTCAAAAAAACAAATCTCAATGATGCATAATCAGAATGAATGAGAATGAGGAGACCCTCCCTCCTTTTATGCTTGGTGAACCTTTCCTTCACCTAGGCCCCACCAATATCTACACTGTCCCCTTGAGCCATGTTGTCCATCTCTCTCTGGACTAGCTTGGCCCCAGGCTGTCTATGCTGCTCCTTTTCCAACACTGCCACTTGACCACTAGACCCCACTTTGCCAAATAGACATGTCTCTTAAGTGACTTTAGGAAATACTTTTTATCCTAATTGTGAACTAAGTGTCCTCTTCACCCACTTTATTTATAATTTAAATTTATAAAGGAAAAATAGTCAAGAATATTACAATTATTGAAATCCTCTTCCTCTCGTATTGATTCAGTGTACCGCTCACCTTCCGCTGGATCAAATGGGACTATCACCCTTGTGTCTTCATTTTCAAAGATAATTCTTCTTCTTTTTAGATTAATGATGCCTCCCATATCAATATCCCAATCCAAACCCAAGAGTATAGGATAAGGGTCCACGTCATTTACTATCTGTATTACCTCAAAATTAGTGTAAACCTTAACACCCGCAATATCTACCACCACCTTCGTTAGTCTTCCCAATTGGATAATCTTCTACTGATTAGCCATCCGTAGTCGAATAGTCAACCATTCCATCTTAGGTTCTCCCATTCGTTGCCAGGTCTACTTGGTTAGGATGTTATCATATGAGCCCAAGTCAAGGATAACTTGGTCCATTTTGTAGTCTCCAATCTGTGTGGCCATGCGCATTTCTTGTCCCGTCCTTTTTTTTTTTTGTATCTTATTCAAATTTTTAACTTCAGGTTGTAGAGAAATATTTTCTGCATAGCTATCTATTAGCGCTTGGAGATTTTATACGTCATTATGGTTGTGAAGCAACTTCATACATGCCTGGAGGAATGGCTTAACTGCTTCATTTGCTTGTGGATCTATCACACCTTTTACAGTGGGTGATTCATCTTTAGTAATCTCCCTCCATACTTCTATGAACGCTTGTTTCTCATTTTTTAGGTCTAAACCTTTCGTTTTGTCCTCATCCCTCTAGATTAATGATTTAGTTTAAACCTTTTCGTCAGCTCCCCTAGTGGAAATGTCATTGTGCATGACTAAATTGAAACACGACCCCTCGTCCTGTGGTTCTACCTTAACCCTTTTCAAATTTTGTGTAGGCATCTATTGCTTCTCTTTAATTTTTTATATTAATATTGGGTAGTCTTCAATGACATGATCGAACTGCCGGCAATATCTGCAGGATTGGTGTGCCGGGTTCAGGCAATCTCATGCAAAATGTCCTATGTTTCCATAGTTGTAAGAGATCATCTGTTCGCATCCTCGACCAGCACTCCCCCCTCTCCCTCCTCCTCTTCCTCTTGCAGGGGATCCTCCCTATCCATAAGGAGACAGTGGTGATGAGGGGTCCACCTACACCATGTATAAGTTTCCCCTATCTACCATGAGGTTGAAATTTCAGTAGTTTTTCTCATCATGACCCAAAAACGAGCAAAATCTACACCATTGTTGTTTCAGTTCTAGAACATAAGCACCCAACTGTGGGTAGTGATTTATATCCTATCCTCCCGCTATCTGATAGCCAACACACCATAGCATAAGACTGCTAGGCCCACCCATTTCCCTAGGTTGTAGAGGGCTTGGTCCCCCAGCCTGCATATAATCTGATAACAACAAGAATTAATATTTAGTGTGACCCGATACCCTACAGCGTATGCACTTGATATCCAGGCTAGCTTCCTTATCGTCATATTTTCACAAGCTCTGAATTTCTAAGTGCATTTACTCTAGTTGGTTCTGGATCTGTAGGGTAGCGAACTATGTATCATCTCTTGGCGCAACTTCGAATTTCATGTCTATCTCCAGAGCTCCCTCTTGGGAGCTGATATTTTTATGTCCCATGGGTCCACAAAAGTGTGGTAATAGCATAGCGATAAACCATTCGTTGTGCCTCTTATCATCATAGAAAAATCCCCCATCGTTGATAACCCTTTTCAATCATTGGTTAGCTTCCCAGACAGACTCCATAGGTATAATATCCCAAAATGTGAATGCAGCAATACATAAACATGATACTGGAGTAGCAATGATAAATTAACTCATAAAATATGTGTATAACACTTAGCCAACAAATTATTACTACAACAACAAAATTATGATCCACTATGTCATCCCAAAGTGGGGAAATGCAGCAATATGGGCCATAAAAATGTTAATTCCAGAGAATTGATTTATAATAGGAATAAATAATGCTTGGATCCCTTAACTTATGTATTATTGGACTCACATCCAGAAGGGGATCAGAAACAAATCCCATTTGATGAGTTAAATAGATATCTCGGTCCCAATATGACTTAAAAACACTGAAATCCCATGACTTAAGCTATACAGAAATTTATGAAGCACAAAAAGAATAATTGTAAGATGGGTTTTACAAAAATATGACATAAACAATATATCTGGAGTTTATTTATCCAAATTACAAAGAAAAATAGGGATTTAGCCCCTTTTGCACAATATGAAGATAACCCGGCAAGGGTTTCCTGAGAGAGTAAGTACAAAGGAGTGGATCTGCAGATCTGGATCTGAAATATCAAATTTATCTGAAGCTCTGCATACATACAACTGAATAATACAATAAATGAAGGAGGATCCTTCTTACAAGCTTTCTGGTAGAAGGGTTGGCCCTTTTCCTTAGAATCTAGATTAAAAACAAGGGTTTGAACCCTCACACTGCAACACTGCAAGAAATGACACAGTTCCTGCAAGGGACTACACTGTAGATGATGGGAGTACTTTGGCCAAGTGCCAATATATGGAAATATACTCCAGAACCTTCCTTACTGATCCCCCAAAGGAATGCAAGCTCCCTCCTTTGAAAAATGAGTGCAAGAAGTGGTGTTGTGAACCCCCACTGCAACACCCTGCAACACAACGTTATACTGCTGTAGAAATAATGTTGTAGATGAAGGAGGATGTTTGGCTTCAAGCCTGGATGTGGATAAATATAGTACAAGAAACTTCAAGAGGCCTCTCAAGAAAGGAGAAGGGATTCCTAAATAGGAATACCTTGTGCTAAGCAGCACAGCAATCTCAACTAAACAGTTGGAGAAAGCAGAATATTCATGCAGACCAAAATCCAATATTCAATTCATATCCTCATATGGTTGCCTTGCCCTCTTTTTAAAAAATTGTGAGCCTTCTTGCCTTGGGCCCCACACATTAAGGTTTCTTCCACCAAGGAATCTTCCTCCTACTTGCACTTTGTTGTCTCTATGAGTGATCTCCTCCTCTCATATCAGTGTTGTTGACTTGGTCAAACTTGACCTTGTCCACATGGATTTGTCCTTGTTCATACTTGGGAGTGTAAAATCCACCTAGTTTTATGATCCCTTTTCACAACATGAGGGATTTTATTCCTGTTTTTAATATGCATGGGCCTTCTTACACATTTATTCAACTGTTATGTGACAAAAGAAAATTTCAATATTCCAATTAGCTGCATGCTAATTTTAGAATATTACAGTCCTCCCCTCCCAAATGTTTCTTGTCGTCAAGCAACTGTAATGATAGAACTGGAAATTTTCCTTTCCTCCTACTGTAGCATCCTCATATGATGAACTCCTCCAAGGAATATGATGTTGTCTCAACAATAAGTCTCCATAGTGCCCCTCCCAAGCATACAAGCTAGCATTTGGTGAGCATCCCAAATGGCCATCATCATGAAAAGGTGAAATACTCAAGGAGGAAAGTAAGTGTTTTCTAGAGGTACCCTCAGGGCATGGAGTCTGAAATGCATTGGGAACTATAAATCCCTTATGAAACCTCCATCCCCAAGCTATCATCAATAAAAAATGAGTCACCCTCCAACATGGCAACTCATGAAAGATCTCCTCCACCTTGGGCTCCTACAATGAAGGTAGGCTGAATAACTAAAATTGGTAGACAAAATGACCTACCCCACGTTGTCTTCCTCTACATTTATGATAAGTGTAGAGCATATGCTGATCTTGGGATGCAATAAGGTTTCCCTCAAGTGGAAAGAAGAAGATTAGATCTCCAAATATCTTTTCTCCCATGTCATGAATCATGCTGGCCCAAATCATCCCATTCAAAATGAATGGCACATCATCACCATTTGGCATCCAAATTAGAAAAATGCTGAAGGTTATGTGTAATTTTGGATGATACCAATGGTTTCTCAAGTGGATACAACGCAGTCTTCCCAACTGCTGCTTTAGATCATCATGTGGCAAGTGGTATTTCAACAAGATAACAACTGTGCATGTTTTCACATGTACCATGAGGTGGTAAATAACATTATATATCAGCTGAGTACAATGACAACAAACTTGCCCAAAGTCATGTAGAGAAGGGTTATCTCCATCATAGATGTTGGTTCTAGAATGACCAGGAAACCCATAAATAATCTTTCCCTCTTGTGGAGCAATGCACTGTACATACATGGTGAGAAGTATATACTCAATGAAATAATCAATAAGTACATAAATACATTTCTTACCATGCATAAAGAGTAAGCTGAAAGTGAGGT
>CM076582.1:379115640-379389769 GCA_034641835.2 Pinus albicaulis
CCTCTCTTGGTACATTGTAGATGGTGACCCACGAAAGGAGGTTGATTCCATTGTGTACCACATTTATTCCTTTGTGTGCTCCCTTGATGTCCTAAGGAGGCTTGGGTGGCTATCCTTAGGTGGCTTCAAGTGTGGAATCAATCTCTTGGAGTGTGATTTTGTGGTCCCGGAAAGTGACTTCCGCCACTCCCAGGATTGCACACTTTTTGGCTCAAAAGGCATGCAAGGGAGCACTTATCGAAGGATTTTGCACAAAAAATCATGTTTGAATAATTAAAATTTGATTTTTCCTCATACCTTAGAGATTTTTTAAAATAATTTTAGATTCTCTAATGTCTCTCAGCCCTGTAAATCCTTCTGCTTGACATTGAATAATGTCGTCTTTCCTTGTACGATTTTCCAGTGATAACAGTTGCCCCCTAAAGTGTGAGGTCTAGGAAGAATTGTATAGCCGAAATACATTATAGTTTCTTTTCTATATACTGTGCATAGAGAGAGAGAGACCTACGTGTATATTAGAATTGGACACACCCTGCACTGGTTAGAAGAATGACCATGTCCTATGGGACCCTTGTAAGAAAATATAATACACTATATACAAATTTTCTATGAGGTGGGCATGTCCCATGTTTGTAATTATTTGTTTAGTTAAACAAATCTATTTGACAAATACATGTTCTGTCTATGTCACTAATATGGTAGTGATCTGTTGGTTGATGACGACGACTATTGACGCCCTTAGGGGCATTTTTTCTTCGAAAATAGGTGGAATGTGGTACCCATATGCATAAACTTGGTATGGAATATAACTGGGCATTGTAAACATAGGTGCTAGCTGGGACCTTCCCATGTAGGCATTGCTGAAAGAGACGCTTATAAAGGCACGGGTCTTCGACAAATTTGGTCAAAGTGCAATGGTTGTAAGGTACGATACCATATTGACATGAAAGCTTGTGTTGTAGTCGAATGTTGAGAGGATCGATGACATCTGTGGGAAATTATGTCTCCCACAGTGCCATCCGAGGATGTCCCTTTTGTGGAGAGGGGTGGTCCAAGGTACTGCTTCCTTTTTGGAAAATAGGAGTTGATGTCGAAAAAAAGGAAGCTGCAACTGAAAGAGAGGGTCACTAATTCAGGGAATCAGGATCCTGGATATGATGGTTTTAACACAGGCATGATCATGAGGGATGACAGAAAACTGATGATGGGGATTCAGTGGCCCAAGGTCAGAGTATAAAAAGCAGCTTGGTGGCAGTCATAACTATTTCTGATGGGGAGATCCATGGAGTCGGTAGGAATTCTAGGGTGGGTATAAACTGGTTATGAATGTCTTGGTGGCTTTTCCATGAGGGTGTGATACTCTGACCAAGGGTGACTAGGGACTGCTACCATGGGAGAAAAAAATGAATGAGTGGGTGGTGGACATAGTGCGTCGTTTGCTATATTTTTACACTTACCAAAAGAATAAAATAATGGGGTTTGGTTTGTACATAACATAGAGACAGTTGCCCCAAAACATGAAAGTGCTTTCTCACTGATGATGTGAGGAAGGTGTTTTGTTGAGGGTGGGGCCCCCATTGGTTGGTATCATGTGTTAGGTTGATGAAGTGGAGGAAGAAGTATCACAGATGGGATTATGTTGGTGGAGGTATGGTGTGCCAAAATGCGAGGCGCGGTAGTGCACCCTTGATTTTCTTGTACAACTTGGTTGTCCAAGAAAGGGGTTTTATTTCATATGGTAAAAATTGACCTTATTCATGGTGAATGAATGGGCATGATATGCTTCCTGGACTATAGTGGTATGGCCATGGCGTCACTTTTTGTGATATATGGTCTACTTTGGGTGACATGCGCCATAGAGGGGGGGAGGCTCTATCGACCAACGAGAATTCTTATCATGTGCAGGGTGATGTGATGATAAACACAGTTGGATGTGTGGAACCTATGGTTAATTTCTGATGGAGAAATGATGTCAAGATATGCAGATTTTTCTGGGACTCTATCATGCTGGGGGTAGAATGATACCTTCTCTTGAAACTTTTCGTGGATGAATTTGTGGGTGGTTTTCGTGCTTTCTTGCAAAAAAAACTACCTCAAGTGAAATCATCTTCTTTGTCAAATATTATTGAAAGACATGAGCTTTAGAAAATAAGATGAGAGAAGGCATACCTGTCGGCGCTGAAAATTTATTTTTTTAGGAGTGAAAATGTGTGGCATCGCCTCTGTTCGTTATGGAGTGTTGATGACAGTACTCCTTTCGATTTAGAGAACGGACCTTCTGAGCTCTCGTTATGGTCCTCCAAAATTTTTGAAAAGGGCGATAAATAGGTGAATATGGCCCTAATTCAATTCATTTATGCTTGTTGAGTTTTTGAGAGGTCAGCGGATTCTCTGGAGTAGTTCTTACCATTGCAGTCAGCCTGAGCACTAGGGATTAGCAATATCATGCCCAGGTATTCTCCATGATTTTCTGTACTTTCATTTTTTCAGTCTGAGGGTGCCGAGGTCCGTACAAAACTGGTTTGTACATATTCTTAGCCATTTTTACCCTAGATTGCACGAGCGATCAGGGTAAGATTGCACCTTAGGCGCACTTTTCTCATATTTTGGCGCACCTTTGTGCATCTGTGATAAATATAGGCGCTCTTCAGCATGCATGTCTAAGGGACAGGTGCGCAAAGGCCGAGGCAGTTTTTTGTCCAAATTTTTGGATATTTTGCCTATTTTTTGATGTTTTTATGCTGCTGATTACTTCTTGTTTGGATGACAAGATGTTGTGGAGGGAGTGGGATTGGCCCGAGCTCCATACTAAAATAGCCACTGATGGTTAGGTACGCCAACAGTTGGTGCAATGGGGTCTTCTGAAGTTTGCGGAAAACGACCCTCTTCAGTCACAAGATCGACTACTACGTTACTTGCTTGAGCATTGGAACAGGCGGCACAATATGTTTTCATTGTGTGGGACTAACCTTGATATCCATCCTAAGATGGATATATACTTTATGACCAGGCTATTGCCTGAGGGTGGGGCATTGTGGTATCCACTCCCTTTTGGGAGGTTGGATTTTGAGAGGTTCCAGGCCCATCATTGTGGCGAGGTGCCCCTTATGGAGGGGTGCATAGCCATTTTCTCAGTGACAGACTCAACCAAGCAGTGTGCTTTTGCGGCTATCATGTGACTTGCAGGGTCATCAGCTCCACATCGGGCAGCAGGCCCGCAGGTTGGAGTCTTTTTTCGACTGAGGACCACGCACTTTTTCGATTTTTCCTGCTTCTTCTATGATGGGATGGTGGCACAGATTTACAAGATCTGTGATGGAACGATACTCTTTGCGTATGCGAGTATTCTATGTAGCATCATGTAAAAGAGGGTGGTGCTGTTGAGACCGGTGGTGGCAGTGCCTACTGGGGGGCCACGAGAGCCTCACATGAGAAGGTGGGATCCTGTGATGTCGCGAGGAGGTGGGGGTATGGTGGGGCGTTACTGGAACGCTACGATGGAGGGTTGGTTTGAGGCCAACCCCCAGATGTTTCTACCATTTCCATATGTAGGGATGGACTTTTGGGGGGATCCAGAGATGGGTCTCCCTCCTGGCTACGTTTGGGGGCCAACAGGTATGTTTTTATGTTTTCTACATTTATTTGAGTACATATGTTTTTATGTGTTTCTATGGTGACACTAACATATTTTTGGTTACTCTTGCAGATGTTGGTGAAGTTGGTCATCCCATGGCTCGATTAGTTGGCCATGGTCCTCTTAGGAGACCTTGGGGTGGTTGTGAGGGGCTGGGAGGTGATCTTGCATAGGCTCAGTGTGGTGGACCTAGTGGTGGGGATGGCACTTAGGGGGAGGGCAGCAGCTCGGCTACTACTGAGGTTGTGGGCGAGCGAGCTCATGGCGATGCAGAGGCAATGCATGCTGATGTGGCAGAGGCTCGCATTGCTGAGTTGACCACACATGTGTCAATTCTAGAGGACGCTTGGGATTGAGTGGACTAGTTGACCTATGGGATGCCTTCTCAAGGCTTTCTGGATGACCTCGAGGCATTCTAGTTGGAGACATTGATGGCCAGGGAGACAGATTATCGGCCTATTTTACGTTAGGTGGCAGTCTCAGTTTTGATGATGGCTCCAATAGTGGTACCGGGAGTGGTAGTGGGTCCAGGTGCCCCACCTGGGGGAGCACCGCCCTAGAGTATTTTTGTGGATGGGGAAAGGACTCATTATGAGGATGCTTCCCCTATTTCTAATGACTTTTTGTGTATCTTTCGGCTGACTGATGGGTTAGAGACATTATTTTTGTATTCAGACACATACACTATGATATATATATATATAGATATATATGAGAGATATTTTTTGTGGCTCTACATGGTGTGTTTATGGATTTATGTTATGCTTATGGGTATCTATGTTTTCTATGTTTTTGTATTTTATGTATGATGGTTTATTTGAGATGCATTCCATCTTAGAATATTGTTAGCTATGCGATCAACTGATTGGTTTTGACTCCTTGGTACATGTGTGAATGTAATGTAGTCGAATTGTCTGCTTAATATTTTTTCACACAAATGTCTTATAAATATATGTGAATCTCGAATCTCAAATGTTTGGTTTAACTATGACACTACTAAATGGGAACCAAGGTATACATGCATATGGCATATGCCCTGATGGAGGGAGTCGCACATAAGTCCTATGGTGGCTTCATATTTTGCCTCATTGTTTGTTGCTAAATCGATACACACACCGCCTGTGTAGAGGGGTGATTAGTCAGTGCGATAGATAACCTAGGTTGTTGCCGCTAAACTTTGAGACCATCTTGATGCTCCATCAGCAAATCCGAAGTAAGTTTCGGGTTGGTAATCCATTGTGGCACTCGAGCACATTTTGTAACAAGTCTTTTGGTCAAAAATTTAAATTGATTGGGTTTGTGTACATTGACTCTAGGGTAGGGCCTGCTTGGCCCTTATGGGTGGAACTTCTTGAGGTAAAGGTCGTTAACGGGGTTGCTGAGGCATGTCCCATCCAGTTTCGTCAAGATGTATGCCCCCTGGCAGAGGCAATGTTTTACGATGTAGGGTCCTTTCGACAAGGTTTCAAACTTTCCTAGCCATAGGGCTTCTTTTACGACATCATAACGAAGGAATAATTCTCCCTCGGTGAATGATCGAGGGTGGATGTGGCGGTCGAATGATGGTTTTAGCCTTTTCTTATGGGCCTCATTTTTTTTTAGCAACTGTCATCAACTTTTTTCAATGAGCTCTAGTTGTACTACGCATTGTTCTAGAGGCTGGGTATCATCAAGGAGTTTGATGGCAGCATGCAAATTCGGGATCTCACATTCTATGGGAATTACGGCTTCAACCCCGTATACAAAGTGGAAGGGAGTGAAACCAGTGGACATCTTGACAGCCATGCGGTATGCCCACAGGGATTAGAAGAGCATATGGTGCGAGTTGGTTTTATTTTTATTCACCATGTGTTGTAACATTGTTTTGAGGACTTTGTTTACAGCTTCTACATGACCGTTGGATTGGGGGTAGTATGGTGAAGCGAATTCGTGGGTGAAACTGAGGTGGTGAGATAGATCCTTGAAAACTTCATTCTCGAAGTGTTTTCCATGGTCAGAGACTAACTCTTTAGGAAATAAAAACAAGGAAATCACATGGTTAAACAGAAATTGAGCAGTGGTTTCTACAGTGTTGTCGTATGTGAGCATGGCCTCTGCCCACTTGGTGAAATAATCGATAACCAATATGATATATTTATGGTTGCTCAATGATGTGGGGTTGAAAGTCATGAATTTTATTCCCCATTTACAAAAGGGGCCAATGACGATGATAGGGTGCAGAGGAGTGGGGGGAGGCTCTTGATTTATGAGTGAAGCCCTGGTATCGCTCGGATCTCTTGACTGCTGTAATGCAGTCGTGAAATAGGGAGGGCCAAAAATATCCTACCCGTAGGAATTTTTAGGTGGTGGCCATTCCAGATAGGTGGCCACCACAAGAACCTCTGTGGTAGTCATTGAGGGCTTGTTCTTCTTGGTCATGAGTGAGGCATCGACGTAAAATGGTGTCGATGCCCCGTCGATACAAGACGTCTCCCATGAAGAGATATTGGGCATCCTGTTGGTGTATGTGCCGATGGTCGTCTCGAGTGAGATGAGGTATGAAATTTTGAGTTGGTAGGAAGAGGAGAATGTCTCTATACCAAGGGTCGTTGGTTGCTATGAATAAGAGATGTTCATTCGGTAGCGAATCGTTTACTGGTGATCCCTTGGTATCCCTTGGGAGGTTTGTAATGAACTCTTCTAAGGTAAGCACCTTTTTGCTTTTAGGGGAGTGAAACTGTAAGTCGTATTCTTGGGGAATGACTATCTAGTGGGAGTACTTATGGTTCATTAGGTGGCGTGTGAGCAGGTATTTGATGGGATTAATATCTGCGATGACCGCAGTGGTTTTTAAGATGATGTAGTGGCGAAGCTTCTGGACTTCATGTATTAATGATAGGGTAGTCTTTTCTTTTGGCTCATATCTTAATTCTGGGCTCGATAAGGTTTTACTAACGTAATAAATTAAGTTATCCTTCCTATCTCGGCCTTCCTAGATAAAAAATCTGGCTAAGGTGGACCCAGAGGCCGATAGATATAGGATGTAATCTCTATCATAGTCTGGGGGACTGATGAGTGGTGTTGAAGATAATGTTTATTTCAATGCATCAAACGCTTGCTGGGCATTATCAACCCATTTAAATGGGATATCCTGGTGAAGGAGGCATAGGAACCCTTGAGCGGACGTGGCATAACCCGGGATGAAGCGTCTCAGAAAATTCGCTTTCCCCTGTAGGATTTTCAATTTCCTGAGGGTTCGATGTGGAGGTACCTCTTTGATAGCTTGAACCTTGAGGGGGCCCACGTGAATCCCTTGCTGGGACACAATAAAACCTAAAGACTCTACCTCTTGTGATGCAAAAGACACACATGATGGGGTTCAAGCGTAGGTTGTATTGATGACATCGTTGGAATATGAATCCCATATCCTTGAGATGGTCTGAGCGCTTCTCGGAGCGGATGGTCAGGTCATCCAAGTAGGCGAGGATAAGGTGTTACAAGTCATGAAACATATATTCATGGCCCTTTGGAAGGTGGCTCCAGTGTTTTTTAGGCTGAATGGAATTACCTTGTATGTGAATGCGCCCTAGGGGGTGGTGAACACGGTTTTGTACTGGTCCATATGGTGGATTTGAATTTGGTTGTAACCAGAGAATCTATCCATGAAGGAGAGAGCCTCATGTCCTGCAAAAGAATCGATGACCTGGTCGATGAATGGGGCAGGATAATTGTCATTTGGAAAAGCTTTGTTCAAGTCCAAAAAATCAGTGCAAATGTGTATAGTGCCCTATTTTTTCATAACAGGAGTAGGGTTAGAAACCCAAGATGTGTAAGTGATGGGGTAGATAAACCCGGATTTTTGAAGCTTATCAATTTATCGTTTTATTGCTTCTTCCTTGATGGGTGCAGTTGACGTTGTTTCTGGTGTACTAGAGGTACGTCAGGCCAAGTGTCAATATGGTGCTCTACGATGGTGGGACTAAGCCTAGGCATTTCTGAGTAGTCCCACACGAAGATATCTCGATACTCTTGTAGAAATTGGGTATAAGAGGCTATTTATTCTAGAGAGCATGCTTCCCCCAATGATATTTCTTTGACCTTTGCATGATTCTAGGATATGTTCACCTTGATAGTAAGTGAGATGTTTGACATATTTCCTTCCTCGAACGCGTGGGGTGTTGGGATGGGATTTTTGAACCAATCGAATTTTCCTGATGCGAGGAAATATTTTGATACGATTGCATATATCTCTTGTTATTTTGTCTTGTCAGGACTGAACTTATGCTTGGGGAGAAAAAGCGAACAGTGATGCATTGCATCCCATGGATAATTTGGCTCCGTTATTACCTCTAGGATGTCCTCATCTGAATGAAATAGGGACCCTAAGGGGGATTGATCCTGCACAAGGTTATGTTGAATAGGTTCAATTTGCATGAAGCTAGTTGAGAGACATAAGAAGGATTCCATCGTCGATGTGGTGGAACTAGACACGGTCAAAAAAGTGTAGACATATTGGGTCTTCACTGTCGTAGGAAGAGCTACTTCTTTAGTTGTAGCTGACTCAACACCTATGGTAGATGAGTACACAGCTCGAGTCATAGTTCTGATACATGATGATATGAATCGTATATGGTGTATCATGTCGTTGGTGTTTGGTGGGGGAATAATCTCCGTGATGGGAGTTTGTGTAAGCACAACGTTGGGTTCCCCGCTAGGATTGTCAATTTCCTGTTGGTGGAAATTGTGTCTGGTGCAGAGGTGCCTGAATGTTTCCATTAGCGGGCATACCTCTGGTTTGTGGTTTTTTCCCATGAAAATGGTGCTTGATACCACTGTGCCAATTGAGTATATTTTATGGGAATCAACACCACTCGTCATCCCAGATGTGGATGCCTGGAAAGGATCCGTGGTAGAATATGAGGTGTTCTACTTCCATTTTCATGTCGTTGGCTTGGGTGTACCTAATTCTTGTGGGGAGTGTGGACTTAATGTTGCTCCTGCCGCTCTTATTTTGGGTAGATGCTTGCATTTAATAGTATGGTGAAAGTGTGAGAAAATCCTGCAATAGGTACACATAATCTTGTCTTGGTTAGAGAGAAGTATTTGTAGCAAAGAAGAGATTGTGTGAAAACTGCTTGCGAGGGGTTTCAATTCTTTGCACTGATTGACCCAGTGGTAATTTAGGTCCCATAGTCTGCATGTTATCCTAGGTTTGGCCTAGGTCATGCTTGGTTGGTGTGTCATCCCAGTTTTCCCATCACGCCCGTGTGGGTGTGGGGTCACTGGCCTAGGGATGATGTAATTTTTATATCGTTTGAGGAGATCGCCCCATTTTTTCTCTATTGTATGAATCATATCAATGAGAGGAAGAACTCACAGGATATAGGTACAACATTGTCCACAGTGATTTCCCTAACATACTGGGCAAAATAATCTAGATATGGGGGTGTTGTCGTGCTCAGTTTGCAACCATGTGATTAGTCATTTTACATAATGCACATGTTGATCTTATCTCTAGAGAGCAGCTTGGGGTAGCTAAGGGTTCCCTTATTGGTCGCTTTTCAGCATACAAGAATATGATCAATCTACTCATCACATCCTGTTGGGTTGTCAAGTTGTTCATTGATTCTGAGTCCGTGCCATCTTCTTGGGAGAGGCAGACTATAGTTGAGCGCATACAGGCTAGTTTTGTGTGAAACCTAGGTATGTAGTGACAACGGCACACTGGGTGATTGTCGCCACATATCTGACATGAACACTGGATGTCCATGTTATTACGGTACTCTATATGAACGGGGTGTCATCACTAGAACATTTCCAAAGCTGGGAAATCAATGATGAAATGATCGAGCTCATTACAGAGTACATAGCTCTTGATGCAAGGATGGGGCATGACTGGGAGTCTTTCTGGTGCCCATCGTTCCTCCTGTAGGTACAGGATGGTATGAGTTTCATCTCCAGTTGACTAGGTGGAGGGATCCTCTTAATAGGATTGCTCGATGGCATGTAAGGCATCCCTATATCGCGGGATCTCTGGTCAATGATTGGTATAGTGCCCATAATTTCTACAGATAGCGAATGCGTGATTGGTACGTAATGCTTTGCCTTTACCTTTGGTGCCAAGTTCCTTTTTTCAGGACTGTGGCATTGCAATTTCTGCCTTAGAGCCAAGGAATGGTTTTAGTTCATCCAACTCTGGGAAAATATGGGTAGGGAAACCTACTACATCACATATGGTGCAACCTGGTGATTCCCATTGTATGGTGGGAGTTTCTACTCTCTTTCCTCTCTTGTTTTTCTTAGCTGAAGTCATCAGTTTTGCAATGGGAATTTCCTTTGAAGGGATATTTTTGATAGTTTCCTGTATGGGTGGGGCCTCATTGGGACTGAGGGGTTTTAACCCTGTGGTAGTGATGTGTGTGGCTCCTGTCCCAATAGAGGGAATGAGATACCAAACTGGTATTGTGAAAGAGATTTTTGGTAACACCATTGTTTCCAAAACCTATTGGGATATGAAACCAGCTGGGGGGTAGAGGAAAGGGTTTTGGGAAGCAGTGTAGGCTAGAGAGGTTGTCACAACCGAGGACTCGGTGTCTATCCTAACTAGCTTTAGTACTCGATGTGGAAATCATGCACATCGGAGCTCCTGTGACATTAGGTAATGACTCAAGTATGATGGGGGGGATATCCTAGGAATGATCCTAGGATGGATGAAGGTTTGAACTTGCCAAGGCTAAATTCTTGGTACTGTGAAAACGTGTCCGTGGATGTATCTACGTAGGGTAGAATTACATTGGTGTTTTTTATGGGTCTTTTTTCGCTATGCGTCAATTGGTCAACAGTAACGATGTGGTCCTCATGGGGGAACATCATAGTGTGGAAGACATAGGAGGCTATGGCTAACATGATGTAAATATAACTCCGACCAAGGAGTATATTATAGTCCAAGTGAGCATCCAAGACTTCAATGTCTATAAGGATCATCTTTCCAGCTAAGAAAACTGAGACATTTTGGTAGATACTGACTGGGGTTGAAGGACGACCATCATATGCTTTAAGCGTGATGAATGATGGTTTTAGTTTGGGAGACCCTAACTTCTGCCAAAAATTATTTGACATGATGCACGTGGATGCACCCTCGTCAATGACACATCAATGAATGTTAATATTTTGGATCGATACTGGTATCTGAAAGGAGACCATTAAAGGAAGCATATGGGTGTCTTTTTCTAAGTCAAAAGTCATTAGGCATGTATCGGCAGGGTCAATAGCACCTAATTCAGAAAGCAAGGCTTTCCGTTTTTTTGAGCATGATTGCAATACTTCCAAAGATGACATGGCAACGGGAGATTGAGCTAGGTCATCTATGATGCTATAGCTATGGGCTGCTTTGGAATAGTTTTCTGCTCACCTAGTTGGTCCCTTAGCCATCTTTGGAAAAGGTTGAATAGGCATCTTTGATATGTTCAAAGTTTTTTTTAGCACATTGGTACTAGCCCCTGACGTCTTGGTGTCTGGTGCGGTGTCGTAATTTCGATTCCATGTCTAAAAAAAAAATTCCTTGCCAATCATGTAGAGTTCGTGGTTGTTCTTTCTGAAGTTGTCAGGAGTTTTTTGTTGTGTGATAACTGTCCCTTGATGAGGGAAAGGTTCCTGCATGATGGTTGTCTACTGGGAAGATCCCCCTTGTCCACGGTTACTCTGTAGATTCTTCAGCTCAGGGAGGTCAGGACAGTGGTGAGCGTAATGGCCGTACTCACCACAGATTGAACAAGAGTGGTTTGTTCGAAGAGGTGGCCTTTTGTTCTGTGGTTGGGAATTTCTTGGCTCCTAGTTTTTATTTCAGTTGGAGTTACCTCCATCTTGAGATCATGGAGGGCATTGTGTATTGTTACCCCCGTGTCCAGGATTTCCTTTAGGCTGGTTTTTCCTTAATTTCTTAACCACGTTAGGAGGGTAGTTCTGCTGGTTATATGGTTGGTGCAGTTGGTGTTGGGAAGGTGCACAAAGTTCACCTGTGCATTATTCTGCATAGGCGGGTCTTGTGCCGGGGACTCTACATAATGCGGTCCTTGGTTTGCAAATGGATGTTGGGGAGGAGCTCTTTTGTCAGTATTTATATCTGCGTACTGGGTCCCCTGAGCTAGAGGATAAGATCCTCTGTGTTGATGGTGATATGAAGACACCCTACTGGTCAAATTTTGCGGAGGCATATGATGACTTTGGTAGCCAGGTTGTGGTACGTTCTGGGTAGAATCATATGTGTAACCAGGGTTTTGAAAATTATTTCCTGGGTAGCTTTGGGTCAATCACCCAATTAAAACATATCTAGAGTTCGATGTGCCAGGAAATTCTTTCTAAGTTTGTAGGCACGGGGCGTTTGGCAGGATATTGTAAATATACCATAACTACATATAGATCAACTTGAGCTGTTGGTCCTTACTGATGGCGTCCTCTTTGAATATGGATTTTTTCTGTGCCACATCCTTTGAAATATCTGTGGTGAGAGTTTTTAGGAACAGTTCTAACAGAACTCGATCATCAATTTTGGATTTTCACAAAATATAATGTCATCGCCATTCATGGAGATGGTCCGAGATATGGACAGCGGGGGTTTGCCTAAAGTGGGTCAGTAATTCCATTCTGGAATCATGGTGAATGGGTAGCTAAAAATATGTTAGTAACACAGTGGTGAGGGCACTAAAGGTTCCATGTGTAGCAGAGGGTTTCTCCACATACCATTTCACTGCCTCTTTAGTCATAGTGCATTGAAACAGTCTCAGTCGAATAGTATCGTCAACGATGTTGTTCAACTAACACCACAGGTGGAAATTCATAACATGATTTCTGGAGTCTTTCGCTTGCTTTCCTTCAAACTTTTGAATGTCTGAGGGGAGCTTCGTGGGCATGGGAGGCCATATGGGGTTATGTGCAATGGGTTCATTTGTCAACTTGGTTAAATGTTAAGATTTAAGGAAGCTAGAAAAAGTGACTACAAGGTTGTAGCCATTGCGACTTGTGAAAACACAATGTTCCAGTTAGGAATAGGGTTTCTCTGGGACGTACCCTACTATGCGTTCGATTGGCTTCCTGAATGGGTATCATTCCTCTACCCTTTAGGGGTTGTGGGAGGAGTGGTGTGTGGTGTGGAATTGGGAGACTGACTAGGGTTCCTAGCTAAATATGCCGCAATAAAGGATGAACGAATAATGATGGCAGTGTTCTGTCTTTGACGCCGAAATGGAAAAAGACCAGGAACCCCTCCCGGTAATGGGGGGAGGTCCAAAAGACATCTAGATCGATGAGGTCCTGTTGGGTCCATTCTGGTGTCAACTAGGTATGGCTTTGGAAATATTTGAGAGGACGGAGATTATAATCAAAGAAAAATTTTGATCGCATACATAAAACAAAGAGAAAATAAAATAAACTTTCCCTTTAAATTAATCCTATGTGATCAGTCAATCAAAAAAATGGTTTTTGTTTGTTTGCGTATGATACTCAAATCCTATAAGACCTAATTGTCCTCACACACTCAAATGTAACTGGGCCTTGAGAAGATATCTTGCGAGTGCTGGCACAACGTTCTGTAAGAGCTGGCAATACCCCCAGTCAGCCGAAGAAAATACACCAAGGTAAGGGTAGAGGATCTAGTGCTTGCCTACACCGTCAACTATAGGGAAAGGATGCCCAAACTTTGGCCACTAAGTACCACCATCCCACGTGAGCGTTCAAGTCTTGGGATTCTTGGTAGTTCAGCTAACAGTACTGAGCATCAGCCAGGTCAGGTAGCCCCAACTGATACTACACGCACTGCACCTAAGCCTAACCCCCTCCGAATCGGGTCTCTGTTGTGCTCAAGTTTTCATTTCCGTGGGCTGATAGGTCGATTTGAAAGCTCCCTAAATAGTCAACTTATATGTTTTGAGATGAAGAGCAATCAAGGCGGCTTATTGGATGCCTACCCCCTTGATCCTAACTTAGACTATAAATACTTTTTTGGCCCATGTGGGGAGAATTTAGTGAGTTTTGTTAAGTTAGTTTTAGGTGTCTTTGCTTTTCTTAGTGTGTGGATGTGTGTGAGAAAAAATTGAACAAGCACATAGTTTGAACGTGTGGATATCCAATGATCCTTTTCAAAAACTCCTATTAAACTATGTTCTATTGTTCCTTGCTCAAAATAAAAACATGTGCAGATATGGGTCACTTTCAATTTTTCCTAGTTAATCTATGTGATCAACTATATGGAGATGGTGAATTATGAATAGAGAGAATTCATATGATTACCTAGGATCACCAAAGGGTGCAAAGGAAATAGATATTACTTGCTCTTTTATCGACAATTCAATCCTGGTCCAGAAGTCCTAGTGCAAAAATTGAACTAAACTAATGACTTTTACACTAGAAAAAGGGACTAGCTAAGCATGTGTGGACTTGGACCACATAGTTTGGCTAATTATATAGGTGTTTTGGTACCTAAATTTGAAAAACATAATTTTTTTTCGAAATTCAAGTTAATTTGCCTCCCTACTTAAACTATGTGTGAACTTTGCAAAATCAACTTGAAATAAAACTAAAACCAAGCCTACCAAAAGCAGCTAAGAGTGAGCTTTAGCAAGCTGCGAGGCACCTCAACCAGTGCTGGCAGATGTATTATGGACTGCCAGGCACTTTACAAGTAGGAAATTATAGAAATATGGGAGAAATTTCTCATTCCATTTTTTGCATGCAAAAGGCTGAAACGGGCGCGATGTCTTCACACAGGTCAGATCTAAAGTGCGCCTTGGGCACACCTGTCTGAGGGAAATGCGAGAAAAATCCTGAAATGTAATTATTTGGAGCTCTTCTGCTTTAGTCTGTCACTTGGGATGAATCAGAGAATGAAGGAGAGGAAGGGAGCAATTCCAGCCTAACTCCACAACACAAATGGAGGTCTCTGCAAAAAGGCACAACCCATTAGGGGAATTTTGAGGTTTAAAATGGGCCTCCTAAGGAAATTATAAAATAATAGTGGAAATAATAAAACAATATTTGATTACATCATCAAATTGTAGAGGGAAAAAAGGAAAAACTACTTTTTCAACTCGTATTTTCAACTTATCTCCCAAAATTTTCAATCAAATTGCATAGGAGGGTCCATCAAAAGTATGCAACATTGGTACTCCTTGGACAAGGAATTAAATTTTGCATTCAATGAGTACTCTTGCTCGAAATCTGAGTAAACACTTTGGGAGATAAGTTGAAATACAAGTTGAAAAAATAGTTTTATTATTTTATTATTTTTTAATATTTTTACCCTTTTACTTAAAAAATGCTGAATCATCCCCCATGGTTGATATCATCATCTTGAATCCAATTGGTTCTTATAAAGTTTATTTTGGTTGTACATTTTTCTTAGGAGGCCCATTTTAGACCTCAAAATTCCTCTAATGCACATAAACTTGGAAATAAAAGTTAGTGGAGTCGCCAATCCTGTGTTAGTATGTTTGGTGCACGTATGTCCAAAATAACACCAACTTAAGGGGTGTGGTTTTCCCTCTTAGGTTATTGGTCACAGGAAGAAAATATATGGATTCAAGAAAGTTAGTGGAACATTCTAGAACATCAACATACTAGATAGAGAAATAACATGCATATTCAAACATAAAACTGAATCAAATAACACAAAATCTCTAAATAGAGTCAAACAACTTCAATAATCCAAATGGTGGTGCTTACATCCCCTCTTATTGAATGCTGGTAGGAAATGAGGATGAAAATTTAACCCATTTTCCAAGGGGCCCTTAGAACTTGGGGTTCTAAGTCTCGATGCAAGGATGTATTTACTTCCGAGCTGCCTTGGAGAAAATTCTCCCTCTCTCTACTATGGTGGAATGGAGTTGTTGGATGGCCAACAACTGAGTCCCCTCTATCTTTGCTCTGGATCACACACTGCTGGTATTTCTTGGGGAAATTTTTTCCAGCATAACAATGTTCTATCCTATTTCTCATCTCTTTGTGGCCTTTTATAGGAGAATTCAAAGCCTTCTACCCTCTCTTGGTACATTGTAGATGGTGACCCAAGAGAGGAGGGTGATTCCATTGTGTGCCATATGTATTCCATTGTGTGCTCTCTTGATGTCCTAAGGAGGCTTGGGTGGTTGTTATTAGGTGGCTTCAAGTGTGGAATCAATGTCTTGGAGTGTGCTTTTGTGGTCTCAGAAAGTGACTTCTGCCACACCCAGGATTGCACGCTTTTTGGGTCAAAAGGCACGCAAGGTCACACTTATCAAAGGATTTTGCGTGCAAAAGCATGTTTGACTAGTTCAAATTTGATTTTTCCTCAGACCTTAGAGATTTTTTTAAATACTTTCAGATTCTCTAATGTCTCTCAGCCATGTATATCCTTCTGCCTGACATTAAATAATGTTGTCTTTTCTTGTATGATTTTCTAGTGATAACAATCATCTTTAACATACTTCTTAAGAAATGATATATGAAAACCATCATGGAATTTTACTGTGAAGTTAGTTCAAGTCGATAGGCTACTAGTCTGATCCTTTTAATAATCTTGAAAGGTCCACAAAACCGTGGTGCCAGCTTGGCACATGATCCAATCCCAAGGAGCTCTTCTTGGGCTTGATGTGAAAGTACACCTATTCCACAACCTCAAACTCCTTAAAAACCTATTCCAGTATGAATAACTCATCTTCTTATCTTGTGTTTCTTTCAAATTATTCTTGATTACTTGCATTTCTTGTTCCATCTCTGCCAACATGTCTAGTCCAATCAACACCCTATTAACCGGATCACTCCAACTGATGGGATTATTGCAGCTCTACCCATACAATGCCTCAAATAGACTCATACTCAATGATTCCTAGTACCCACTTGTGTAAGTGAAATCTACCAGTGGAATATACTCTTTCCACTTTCGTTTTTGATGCATCACATACATACTCAACATATCCTCCAATATCTTATTGAACCTCTCTATTTTTTCATCTGTTTACAGATGATAAGTTGTGCTGAAGGCAAACTCCGTGCCCAAAACTGCAAACAAATCCTTCCAAATCTTGGAATTGAACATCGCATCAATGTCTAACACAATATTCTTTGGAACACCATGCAATCTAACCATGTTTCTGATGAATAATTGTGCCAAATCGCTAGCTTAATATGTAGTCTTCACTAGAATGGAGTGCGCAACCTCTTTCAACCTGTCCACAATAACCATGATGGAATCATGTTGTCTAGATGTCTTGGGAAACCTTGTGATTAAATCCATTGAAATGACCTCCCATTTCCACTATGGAATCGAAATGGGTTGTAGCAGTCAACCTGGATGACTGCACTCTGCCTTTACCTATTGACAATCAAAACATCTAGCCACAAAATCCCCCACATCCTTCTTTATCTTCGGCCAATAATATAACCTCTTCACTGAATTCAATGTCTTATGATAGCCTGGGTGACCTAAATATAGTTTCATATGAAACGCACTCAAGGTCACCTTCATGAGTTCATTATTTTCTAACACATATATAATGTCTCTAAACCTAACCAATCTATCTATCGTGAGATGATATTCCACATCATGTACACCTGCACCTATACCACCACTTTTACCTATGCATGTACCACTACCTTTGCCTGTACCTGTACCACTACCTATACTCTACTACAAGTTATGCACAATCTCCACATACCTGTCATCATGCCGACCTTCCTGCAAGATCTTATCCTGTAAATGTGTAACGGAGGAGATCACAGTTGCTATGTGATTTACATGTATTCACCTACTAATATCATCTGTGACCCTGTTATCCTTCCCTTTTATGTACCTAATATTGAAGTAAAACTCATTGATCATGGCCAACCATCTAGATTGCCTAGCGTTCAGATTTTGCTGGTCAAACAAGTATCTCAATCCACTATGTTCACTCATCAGTACAAACCTCCTTCCAAGAAGATAGTGCACCCACATCTTCAATTCATAAATGATCCCTTCTAGCTCTAGATCATGTGTTGGATAGTTCTTCTCGTTCTCATTCAGTTTCTGTGAATCATAACATACCACCTATCCATTCTACATAAGAACTCCACCAAGTCCTCTCTTGAAAGCATTTGTACATAATAAAAACTCTTTGTGTGGATCTGCAATCTTTAACACTAGAGCATGTTTCAACAACTTCTTAAGCTGCTCAAAACTGGCCTCACACTCCTTTTTCCATTCACACTTCTTACCTTTCCTTTGTAATGATGTAATAGGATAAGTAATCTGTGAGAAATTCCTGATGAACCTCCTATAATAACCTACCAATCCCATGAAGGATCTCACCTTGTCTATATTTCTACGAGCTTCCCACTCCATGATAGCTCTTACCTTTTTTGGATCCATTACTATTCTCTCCTTGGAGACAACACATCCTACATAATGTACCTAAGTCTAAAACAAACCGCACTTGTTGAGCTTAGCATACAACTAATATTCTCTCAACAATATCAACATTGTTGCCAAATAATCGACATGCGCTTCCTCATTTTTAGAATATACCAATATGGCATCAATGAATACTATGAAAAACTTTTCCAAATAAGGACGCAACACACTATTCATCAAGCACATAAAGGTAGCTTGATCATTAGTCAAACCAAATGGAACTACAACAAACTCATAATGCCCATACCTGGTCCAAATATTTGTCTTGTAAATTTTCTCCTCCTTAATGTGTATCTAATGATATACAAATCTCAAATAAATCTTTGAGAACATTTTGGCTCCCTTCAGCTGATCAAACAACTCATCAATCCTTGGAAATGGATACAAGCTATTGATGGTAACTTTTTTCAACTACCTATAGTCAATTCACAATATGAGAGTACCATCCTTCTTCTTTACAAACAATATCGGTGAGCCCCATGGTGATACTCTTGGCCTAATGTATCCTTTGTCAATCATCTCTTTCAGCTACAAATTTAACTCTACCAACTTAGGTTTGTTCATCCTGTAAGGTGATTTTGATGGTGGAGCTTCCCCTAGTAAAAAATCAATAGAAAAGTATACTTCCCTGTGAGGTGGAAACTCTAAAATATCTATAGGAAATACATCATAAAATTGTTGTAGAACTGGATACCTTCTCAAAAAATTTGCATCCTCAACTTCCTTTCCTTTTTCATTAGAAATATGTATTAAGAACAGTATACACCATTTCTTGTGATTGTGCTTGGCTTGCATAGTTATCCCCATCCTAACTAATGTGGCTTTCTTCTTTCCCTTTAAGACTCTTCGTTCCCCATTGTCATCCAAGAACTCAGTGGATTTGTCATAAAAATCCATAAGGTCCTGTGAAGGTATAGCCATTCCATACCCAATAGAATACTATATGATCCCAATGGTAATATGTTCAAGTGCAGTGATGTAAACATGTCATTCAACTCAAGTGTACAAGCTCTTAACCAATGGTGAACTCTTTTATTTGTACCTGTATCCAACTTCACTAACCAAGATTTTGCATGAATTTATTTATTAAAACCACACTTATCCACCAATTCAAAACTAACTTAACTATAATTAGATCCAGGGTCAATCAAAATATAAATAACATGATGAAAATTCTTATCGTCCATCTCAATAATAGATTCCTAGTGATATACCTTCTTTTTTTCCACTACTTCATAAATACGAGGAATGTTCTACCTGACATCCCCAATATTTTGTTTCTCCTGTGCACTATATATCGGACACCTACCACCCTAGTTCTCTGGACAATCTCTCCTAAGGTGTTCCTTACCACATGTACAACACTCCAACCATCCAAGACCATCAACTCTATGTTTTTGTTGTGATCTGTTAAGATTCAACAAGATGATGAGCTTAGTGAAAAGAGTTGCCTTCACTAAGTGGGCCCGCAGGCTATTTTTGGTGCAAGTCTAGTTTTAGACTATGTCTATTTTTAGACATGATGATCATATTTCAGAAGTTGCAAGATGCTATTTGTGGATGGTTGATCAAGTTGGAAAAATAGATGAGATTCTATTTTTAGAATATTGGGCGAAGTCTATTTATAGATTGCTGATCTAAAAAGAGACGCATGTCGATTATTATTAGCTCTTAATAATAATCAGACACTAAACAAAAACTTATTCTCTTGGAGCACTTTGTTTTAGTGCACAGATGTGGCACATCAGTGGACTCAGGGAATTACACAATTCCCAAGGTTTTTCTGGAGCTAATGCATGGAGGACTTAGTTATAACTCAAGTGGCAGAGTTATGACACAGTTGGAAGAAGTAGTTCATGGAGTTGTATTTAGTTTAACTCAGTTAGACTCAGTTGAGCTAGTTGTATATAGTCTAACTGATTGATACACTAGTGAGAGTGGAGTGAATTAATTAGTTAATTAATTCACAAATGATAACTGATTAATCAACTGAACAATACATCAGTTAACTACAGTGCATGGCAGTTTCAGTGGAGACCCAGTGGAGAGATAGGTGAAAGGGCAAGATGGACTATCTGTTGTGACTATAGTGATGCATTGATTGCATCACAAACACATTGGAGTTGCTAATGAGGATTGCGCAGTCAAGGAAAGGGTAATTCAAATTCATTCAAAGCTATTATTTAGTAGGGATTTCACAGTGGAGGCAGGCTAGCAGGAGGGAAAGATCGGTGCATGGATTTGCAAGATTGTTCCTGATTAGTGTATGACGATTGTACTATAATGAGAGCGTGATAAGCTTTGTATGAGGATTTTCATATGATTCCATGATACATAATATATAGTTGGGGATTTCAGCTTCAGGCTTTCCTGGTTAAAAACTGTGTTATGTGCGATTGTTTTTATTTATGCTTTACATGTGTGTGCAATTAAATTTTCTGCAAAAGATGAACAAGTGGAATAGATTCAGTATGTTGCATAAAGTTAAATATTGTGAGATCAGGTGGATCTAGGACATATGCATCCTTATTGCATATAATTTTCTACATGGTATCGGAGCCATTGTTGATTGAAGATTGCAATTGTAAAGTGAGTTTGTGCTGGTGGACAATTCGAATTTGCTACAGAAGATTCTTGGTGTAGAAGTTGAGTATAAATTGAAATGGCTTTCAATGGGTTGCGATTGGAGTATGCCCTTGATGGGAGCTTGAATTACATAGCCTGGAAGGATAGGATGGAGGCATTGTTGGAGGATAATGGACTAAAGGATTTCATCGATAGCGATGTTCCTAAGCCGGGATCTAGCAATGCTACATTATTTGACGCATGGAAAAAGAAGATGGAAAAGACGAGGAGAATGATGTTGGAAGGTGTGAAGGACCATATTGTGTCCAGCCTTCATGGGAAATCCACTCCATTCTTAATGTGGAAGGCTTTGACAGACTTATTCCAAAGCAAAAGTGACCAGAGGAAGTTGGCGCTTAAAGACAAGCTCAGAAAAATAAAAATGGAGAAAGGCGACAGTATTCCAAAATACCTCACAAAGTTTGTCCACTGCAAGGATGAACTAGGAAGTGTGGGGGTTCCTGCTGATGATGAATACTTGATGAGCTTGGCTCTCCTTGGGCTTCCTAAGATTTGGCATAGCTACGAAGACTCTTTCAATGGACGGGAGAAACTGTTAGGATGGGAGCGAATTTTGTCGGATCTTGTGCAGGAGGAGATAAGGTGGGGTACCAGGGATGGATCTTCATCGAAGAATGAAGATGAAGATAATTTCTCTTTGGCTTCCAAAGAAAGGAAAGGGAAGGGGAAGAAACATCCTTCAAAATCCGATGCTAAAGGCAAGAAGCAGGATTTGTCCAAAGTGAAGTGTTTTCATTGTCCCGAACATGGACATTTCCCCACTAACTGTCCACAGAAGAAGAAGAACAAGAAGGTTGTTGGATCTGCAGTCGGAGAGGCCTTAGCCTCGCAATTTGAACTTGATTTCTCCTTGATCTCATGCTTGGTTTCAAGTTGTACGGGATCGGTGTGGTATCTTGATAGTGGTGCGTCTTTTCATATGACAAGAGACAAAGAGTTGTTTAGTGACTTGGAGGAGAAGGACCTCCAGATGCATATAGAGATGGGCGATGATGGTCGGTATAGTGCGACTAGCATTAGGACCATTACCTTTGAGAGGGAGTCCTGTAATCCATTCTTGTTGAGGAATTTTATTCATGTTCCAGGTCTGAAGAAGAACTTGGTCTCAGTCGCAATGCTGGAAGACAAAGGTTATGATGTTGTTTTCAGTGAGAGAAAAGCCTTCCTTCGACATAAAACAATGGGTCAAACCAAGAAGATAGGGGTTCGAATTAATAATCTCTACAAGCTAAAAGTAGATGGCTATTATGCAATGGTGGGCAAAGCAGAAGAAGTGGTGAGCTGAGATGATGGCGAATTATGGCACAGGAGATTGGGCCATCTTCACCTTGGCGCTTTGAATATTTTGCAGAAAATTTCTACTAGACTTCCCAAGGGTACTCTTGCGCAATCATATCAGTGCAAGGGATGTACTATGGGTAAGTTTGTGAAGACCACCTTTCATGAGAAGGAGAACCATGCTTCGGTGATCCTGGAGAGAATTCACACAGACGTGTGTGGACCTTTCTCGGTTGCTTCAATAGAAAAACACAAGTATTATGTTATATTTGTTGATGACTATTCCCGTAGATGTCGAATCTTCTTCATGCAGAAGAAGAGTGAAACTTTCTCAAAGTTTTGTGAGTTCAAGGCATTGGTGGAGAAGGAGTTGGGGAAGCAAGTGAAAGCTCTATAGAGTGATAATGGTGGTGAATACATCTCAGGTGAATTCAAAGACTTCTGTAGCAAAGAAGGAATTCGAAGAGAACTCATAGCGCCTCATAACCCACAACAGAATGGGATCACGGAGAGGAAGAACAAAATGATCGTGGGTGCTACATGAGTGATGTTGCATCACCACAACCTACTGATGCACTTGTGGGTGGAAGCATGCAACACTGCAGTTTATGTGCAAAACCATTGTCCTCATAGAGTACTTGGCATGAGTACACCTGAAGAAGATTTTACTGGTAAGAAGCCTGATATTTCTCATTTGAAGATTTTTGGCTCACCTATTTACATTCATGTGACAAAGGATGCCAGGAAGAAGTTGGAGCTAACTGCAGAAGTTGGGATATTTGAGGGGTACATAGAAACACCCCATAATTATCATGTGTATTTTCCTGAAATTTAGATGATTGTTGTGCGACGGGATATAAAATTAAATGAGGTGAAAGCCATGAAGTTGATGCTTGAGAGGGAGCTACACTTGCATGTGGAGGAGGAACTTCTTGTTCCCAAAGATGAGCCTCTAGATGTGGATCAGCCATAGGAGGAGATTCATGGAGTGGAGGATTCCACTCATGCAGAACCAAACAGCAGACAAGGAAAAAAGCGTACCACAGAAGCTGAGAGGCTGAAGCTTGATGCGGCATAGAATAGGAGTCCCTACATCACAGCACAGATAGAGACAGTAACCTGACTAATTTACTGGATACATGGCTCTTATGAGAAAGTGTATCGTGACAGAGCCATCTTCTTTTGAAGAAGCAGTGTAGGAGCCCACATGGGTAGATGCCATGGTGGAGGATTATGATTCCATTGTTAGAAACAGTGCTTGGGAGATTGTTCCAAGGCCGGTGGGAAAATCAGTTGTAGGATAAATATGGATCTACAAGGTAAATTAAGCTGCTGATGGGAGTGTTGAGAATTATAAGGCAATATTTGTTGCTCAGGGCTTCTCACAGATTGAGGGGATTGACTATGACGAAAACTTTGCACTTGTCACACGGTATTCTTCCATACGGACCATCCTTTTTCTCTCAGCACAGATGGGTTGGCACATTCATCAGATGGATGTGAAGATTGCGTTCCTTAATGGGATAATTGAGGAAGAGGTGTACATTGAGCAGCCTGAAGTATTTGAGATCTTCAGCAGCGATTTGCATGTGTGCAGGCTTAAAAGAGCGCTATATGGGCTGAAACAAGCACCCCGTGCTTGGTACACTCGGATCGACAGCTATTTCACTGGACTTGGCTTCACTAAGAGTCAGGCGGATGCAAACCTGTACCAGATTGTGGTGGAGGGTAAGATTTTAATCATTGTAATTTATGTTGATGATTTAATACTAACAGGTGATGATCTCTTGATACACTCATGCAAGGCAGATCTTGCAAAGGAGTTTGAGATGAAGGATTTGGGCCTCCTTCATTATTTCCTTGGATTGGAAATATGGCAGCGGGAAGGTGAACTGTTTGTGTCTCAAGGAAAGTATGCCCAGGAGATACTAGAGAAGTTTCACATGCAAGGATGCAAGCCTATCGACACTCCTCTTCTAGGAAATTGGAAGAAAGAGGATGCTACATTGGCAGAGGTAGTGGATTCCACTGTTTATCGACAGTTGGTGGGTTTTCTCATGTATTTAGTCAATACAAGACCGGACATATGCTATGCGGTGAACCAGCTTTCACAAGCGATGGTTAAGCCTACCAAGCTCTTTTGGAAGGCGGGCAAGCATGTCCTAAGATATCTCAGGGGTACATCTAAGTATGGTTTATGGTACAGACAGACAGATGAGGTGAAGTTGCATGGCTTCACGGATGAAGATTGGGTAGGAAGCCCAAAAGATAGAAAGAGCACATCACGAGATATTTTCAGTTTCAGATCTACGGCAGTTTCTTGGTACAGCAGGAAACAAAGATCCGTGGCACTCAGTTCAGTGAAAGCAGAATACATGGTAGCAAGTCAAGCTGCATGTGAGGCTATCTGGATGAGGAAGATTCTAGTTGGTTTGTTCGGTTCACATTTAGATCCCACAGTGATACATTGTGATAAAAAGAGTTGCATTAAAATATCGGTTAATCATGTGTTTCATGATAGATCTAAATCTATTGATATCTGGTATCATCATATCAGAGATTGTGTGTAGCAGAAGATCATGCTGCTTCAGTACATTCCTACGGAGGATCAGGATGTAGATATTCTGACGAAGGCGCTCACCAGGAGCACCATAGAGGTAGGATCGGGGCGAAGGATGATCCCTATCTTGTTGAGAGGGAGTGTTGAGATTCAATAAGATGATGAGCTTAGTGAAAAGAGTCGCCTTCACTAAGTGGGCCCGCAGGCTATTTTTGGCGCAAGTCTATTTTTAGACTATATCTATTTTTAGACATGATGATCATATTTCAGAAGTTTCAGGATGCTATTTGTGGATGGTTGATCAAGTTGGAAAAATAGATGAAATTCTATTTTTAGAATATTAGGCGAAGTCTATTTATAGATCGCTGATCTAAAAATAGATGCATATCGATTATTATTAGCTCTTAATAATAGTCAGACACTAAACAACAACTTATTATCTTGGAGCACTTTGTTTCAGTGCACAGATGTGGCACATCAGTGGACTGAGGGAATTACGCAATTCCCAAGGGTTTACTGGAGCTAATGCATGGAGGACTCAGTTAGAACTCAAGTGGCAGAGTTATGACACAGTTGGAAGAAGTAGTTCATGGAGCTGTATTTAGTTTAACTCAGTTAGACCCGTTGAGCTAGTTGTATCTAGTCTAACTGATTGATACATTGGTGAGAGTGGAGTGAATTAATTAGTTAATTAATTCACAAATAATAACTCATTAATCAACTGAAAAATACAGCAGTTAACTACAGTGCATGGTAGTTTCAGTGGAGACCCAGTGGAGAGATAGGTGAAAGGGAAAGATGGACTATCTGTTGTGACTATCATGATGCATTGATTGCATCACACACACATTGGAGTTTCCAATGAGGATTGTGCAGTCAAGGCAAGGGTAATTCGAATTCATTCAGAGTTATTCTTTAGCAGGGATTTCGCAGTGGAGGCAGGCTAGCAGGAGGGAAAGATCGGTGCATGGATTTGCAAGATTGTTCCTGATTAGTGTATGAAAATTGTACTATACTGAGAGCTTGATAAGATTTGTATGAGGATTGTCATATAATTCCATGATACATAATATATAGTTGGGGTTTTCAGCTTTAGGATTTCCCGGTTAAAAACTGTGTTATGTGCGATTGTTTTTATTTATGCTTTACATGTGTGTGCAATTAAATTTTCTGCAAAAGATTAACAAGTTGAATAGATTCAGTATCTTTCATAAAGTTAAATAGTGTGAGATCAGGTGGATCTAGGACATATGCATGCTTAGTGCATATAATTTTCTACATCATCCATGTCCCTATCTAGTTGCATTGAACTTATTTTTTGGTGCCACATTTTATTTCTCTTCTACATTATGAGGCCTTGTTCTTTTCGGCTTCCATTTACCCTTACCTTTATATTTACCTTTCCATCCTTTTCGAGATTCATTCTTATGCTTTAACTATTCATTCAAATACTTCAATTTCCCAATAAATTTCTCATGTGACTGAGGTTCATCATACTCAATCCAATCTCTAAATTCTAATGGAAAACCGCTAAAAAATTGTTGAACTTTAGCCTTCTCATCTTTAAGATAAGGTACATACCTCAATAGCTCCAAGAAATTAGTCATGTACTGCTTGTCTATCATTGATCACATATTTAGCTCATAAAATATCAGTGTCATAATACCTTTCTGGCATGTAATTCTTCCTTAAAATCCTCTTGAACTCATGCTAACTCAAGTCCTAATCTGTCCTGATGTCTTTGACCCACTTCACGTCTTCCCACAAAATGTCTTCTTTACCTTTCAGGATAAAGCTAGCAATTATGGCCTTTATATTATATTTGTACTCATGCAACTCAAATAACTTGTTCATCCCAAGTATCCAAGCCTCTGCATATTATGGTTTCTTCAAGACTCCATCAAAATTAGGTGGCTTTTATTTCTTAGATTCATCTGGCAAGTATCACCTACCACTCCTCCTATAAGGATGATAACAATGACGATCATAATTCCTATCCAAACCAGAACTAGAATAGTACTTGTGTCCATCACCTTTCCTATCCAAAGTATCCAACATCCTGCCATCTCTCACTGTGTCATACCTATCTGATTTGTGTCTATCAAGAGACCTACCGCCATATGCCCCATTATTTCTCTCCTCCTACCCATGGTTGATCCAAAGTGACCCTTGTCACTACAATTCTAACAAACTCTGAAGGAGTATTGCATTAACCTCTACCTGTGTCTCTTGTGCCTATATGATTATGTCATTGTCTATCGTAAAAATCCTTATTTCTTCCTTCAAGCTTCTCAATGTGTCTACCAAATCATAATAGTGCCCACCACGCTACCCATTTGATTCATAGGGAGAGTTTTTTTAGTCTACCATATTGCTATTCATTTTGATCTCTTTCTTGCAAGGCATAATATGTCAGCTAAACCAAATCATAATATACCAGTGTACCTTATTATTATTCAAGGAGGATACCTCATATGTAAGATCATCCAAATCAGTGTAATACATGTACAAGCATAATCATAACAACATATAGACATATAACATATAAGTGTACCAATGCATAAAAATCATTCTAGCTAGATTCCAGTCATCACTGCATGACCATATCACTACACATACTATGACCTCATGCATAACAAGATCAACCATACCAGTGTATAGTGCACAAGCATAAACATGAACAATACACAAGCGTAAACATGGAAAATACACAAGCATAAACACATACAGTACACAAGCATAAAAACATACAATACAAAAGCATAAACATAGGAAATACACCAGCATAAACACATGTAACCAAGCATAAACACACAATACTTGTGAAAAAAGGTAACCAAGCATACACGAAAAATACCTGTAAGAACTAATCAATGCATAGCCAACCATACACTCATGAACAAACACTTTACAACAACAACATCCTCTTTCACATGGATAAATCAATACCACCATGACCGACACCATGCATATGCAACAATCACGCGTACAAAAAGGATGATTAAAACTCACGAAACCGACATGAATGCATGACCAACACACACCACTGATCCAGTCCAAGGGGTGAACCATGCTCGGTTACCACTCTGTAACACCCTCATCCCACATCTACCTAATTAGTTGTCTAACCAGGGTAAACATGTGATGAAGAGTTACTATTATCTTATTCAACCTCCTAAGTGACCTTAAGGAAGTGGAATCGATGGAAACACATCACACCAATCTTCCACAACAGCAAACAAACTCCCAAGAGCCATCCCAAGCACTCAAGTAATTATCCCCTATGTACCACTGAGGTTTTATACCTTCAAACACCCAGACGCTCCCACAGTATAGGCATGGTTGCATCTGGGAGGCTTTGGATGCTCCCACATCATAGGCATGCATGCGTTGAGGGACTTTTTCCCATATACTTGTGCCAGCGTCCTCGAGATTTGAGCCAATTTTTTAGGCCCAGAGCCGAGGTCACTGCCCAAAACGCAAAGACAAGTTTGAAAATTATATATGATAGTGAAACAATGGTGCATAAGCAAACATTCAAACAAGGACTTCACAACCCCTACTATCCATGATGGGAATTTCGTCAAACATGTCTCAAATATGTAATCTACAAGTTTAAATAACATATCTAAGCATAAGGGTCTCATACTTATCTAGGAATTTATAAGAAGCATTGTTCCCTTCCATCATTAGCTACATTATCATCTATTAGGTCATAGACACATCATTTATTCATTTACAAATAAAAATATGAGGAGAGCCATACATCATCACTATCATAATACATGCTTATAACAAAAACAATAACAACAAAAATATCAAGGATACATTAGCCATAGAATGCACAAATAATCCAGTACATTTACACATAGAATTCCAGGGAATTAACTTCTTATTAATTAATGTAAAAACCAACCGGGGATGGGACTACCACGTTCCACCCAAACATAGATTTGCTGAGCCAAATATATCTTCAGCCAATCACCATCATTCCATATTCCAAGCATCAATGTGGGACTCATAACCTACCAAAAATAACCAAATAAGCATGGATGCTATCACAATTCTCCAGCTACACCGTGAGGAATTTTACTAGCTCCTAGTCTCTCAGGATTTACCATAATCCACAGTCTTATGCAGTGATCACTAGGACCTACACTGAGACCCACTCTCCAGGATATATTGTAAATCCCATCCCAAGACTACTAGGCCTAGCAGAGAGCACCCACCTCTTGCCTTTACTGTATATATTGAAATTCACTGAAAATGATTCCTAGGCCCACCAAGGCACACAATCCCGGATTAACCGCAACCCATAGTCTGGTTTAGGGATCACTAGACCAGTGGCTTTATCATAATCCACAATCTAATTTAGATATCACTATGCCATGTTTTTTTCCTTTTGTAGATCCACCTCACTTAGCTTCGAATCCATCCGGCAATCTAGCTCAACCAAAACATGAGAACCCATCACCTCAATCCTATCTGAAAATGGCAAGGCTAGGCTAAAAACATTGTCACACCTCACAAAACCCATGCCATGATAGAAACGAAACACATGCAATACCATGCATTCCAAATATAGCAAGGAAATCACACATGCATATCAACACCTGCAAAGAATCTTGTTGTAGTTACTAGATCATGCTCTTCCTTACTTGCTCCTTCCTTCCTCTTGACTTCTTTTCCTTTCTTGGTCCAATGCCAAAGTGCTCCAAGAAAAATTTAAGTGTCCAAGAGTGAGAGAGAGAGAGAGAGAGAGAGATAATAATGAGAGAGCTCCAAAACTAAACTAAAAAAAAGTACCAACTGATCCTCAAAATCCTTTTTATCAATTAGGCCTTTATTTTCTTCATTTTCCATTATTTTCCTTCATTTTCCTCCTCACATGCAACCTGTGATTTTTCACTTTCATTTTCTCCTAATTTCCATTATTTTCATAAATAAATGTGCCAAAAATCCCATTTTTCCTTTCCATTGCCTTCGCCAATTTTTGTATCCATGTTAACCAAAGTGAACACCCACTAGTAAGTTTTTGCCCAACATTCAGCTTGGAATAAGTGTCCAATCAATTATGGCCGTTATTTTTTCCTTTATTATTTTTTATTACATGGAATTTTCACCAAGGCTATTACAATGTCCAAGAAATCCATTTCTACTTGTATATACCTATGTAGGCTACTACATTATCTTGAAATCAAGTGTTGCATAGAAGCTCTAATACCCAAATTTTAGTGGAATTTATGGAAAATATTGGTGTACTTTGGAACCATCTAGTGTCTCTCCTATTGCATAGTTTTCCATCTCATGTATTGGTCATCGGGAAAAAATGAGCCTCAAAAGAGGAAATATACTAAAAAAATTCAATTTAAAAGATCCAATAAGGTTCAAGATGATGATCTCATCCTTAGGTATAAATATTTTTAAAGGGAAAAGAAGAAATCCGTTTTTTTCTTATTGTATTTTCAAGTTATCTCCTTACAGGTCTACTCGAATGTCAAGTGCATGCCCCTGTTGTATGCAGAATTAAATTCCACATCAAATGAGTACCCACTCTACCTACTTTTTAGTATACCCACACTATAAAAAAAAAAAAAATACTCGCAAAATACATGCTTCTTTCAAGAAACACATTTTTTTAAGTGTTTTCATTTTTCCTCGATGTGAATCTACTCGAAATTATATAGAGTGGATACTCATTGGATTTAGAATTTAATTCCACATATAATGGGTTCCTACATGTTATGAAACCAGCTCCAAAAATAGAATAAAGGAGAGATCAATGCCTTAGAAATCAGCCACTTCAAGGGGGAAACCTCCAATAGATTACATAAATGAGCAATTCTTGGATGACACAAATGACAAAGCCTCCTTCTATAAATAGAAGTCCATGGGATCAAAATATAATCATATCCGACCTAACAATAATAATGTAAGGGCACAATAATAACAATGTTGGGGTTACACGGGTACAACAATAACAATAGGGGGTTACACTAACAACAATAAGGTACTATACTAGTAATATAGGGACCTAACATGTCCCTCTCCTTCAAAAAAGTGTTATCCTCAATGCTTGAGTAGCTCCGGATGCTTCCGTATAAAATTCTCATCCTCCTATGTAGAATATTCAGTGGGTAAGTTCTTCCACTTGATGAGATTCTCTGAAATTTATCGATTTTGTAGCTATCGAGTTCTTGCTTACGTGACTTCTTCAGGTTCCAATATGATTTTTCCTTCCTCATCAAGTTATGTAAATATTGTTTGAACTTGAATTTTGTCACCTATAACCTTCTTTAAGCATGAAACATGGAAAAATGGATGCACTCTGGAAGAAACAGGAAGCTCCAATTTGTATCCCATAGTACCAATCTTTAGCAACACCTTGTAAGGACCATAGTACTTTGGCGATAATTTATTATCCTTCTTAGCTTGCTTGAGGGGCATTTGCTTGTATGGTTGTAGCTATAAAAATACACATTCTCCTACATCAAAACTTCTCTCGCTGCGATGTTGATCTGCATGTTGTTTCATTCGATTTTGTGCCAAATTTAGGTTATCCTTTAAGAGTTGGAGAAGTTCTTGTTGATGCTCGATGTGATCTTCCACTGCTTGAACCTTATAATTTTCACTTAAAGATGATGCAATGGATGGTGGATTATATCCATAAAGTTCCATAAATGGGTTCATTTTTGCTGCAGTATGGAAGGAAATTTTATACCACCGTTCAACGAGAGGTAACCACTTAACCCATTGTGTTTTCTTATCAGATATGTTCTCACAAAATTGCACTTGATTGGCTGCTAATCAGACAACTCTATGTAAATGTTTCAAACCAACTTTTGATTGAAGCTTAGCCTCTTCAGTCTGAGAGGGATCTCTCAAATGGATTTAATGATATTGGTTAATGATAGTGCTAGATGGCTAGCTCTATAGGATTTTTATCTTCTTCTTTTTTATGATTACAGATTGAAAGAATGCAGGCTTGCTACCATTGGGCTTATGGAGTCAACAATTAGTATTTTCAGTGACAAGGTTTCTTAACATGGAAGATAAGGAAGATAGAGGTATTTTTAAGAGGAAAATAACACATAAAAAATAGAGCAACACAGTCTTTTCATCACTAAAGGAAGTCAGAGCATGTAATATTCATTTTTCCGGATTGCTCATAAATCAAGCATCAAAAACGCGTTTCCAGCAACAAATGTAATAAAACAGTAAAATGGACTCTTGGATCCCATATATTAGTCAATTTAAATTATAAATCCAAGAAAAGAGCTGAAACAAAGCAAACTAGGTGGGTTAAACAGATCTTCCACACCTAGGATTGCCAAAAAGTGCTAAAACCCCAAGATTGCAAAATGTTGGAGCAGCTGCTCAAGGGACTATGCAGTCTAAGAGAGGGATTACACATAAAATGATAAGAGAACAATATAGCTACTCATTTATTTATAAATAATGCTGAAGAACAGATATCTAAGCTCCCTTTACAAAATACAAAAGAAACCGGCAAGGGTTTCTTGTCAAACACTCTGCATACAAAATGGGATATTCAGTAATTTACTAAATCACCACTGCAAAAATGAATTACATGAGTGTATTAGGCTGAAATATTTCTGATATGATGTATAACCCTCAAGGCCTTCCTCCCATGAAAGGATGAACCTCTCAATCACAAGGAAACACTACAACAGAGCCACCAAACCATGCAATGATCACTGCCTCCAAAATAACGCACTCCCTAGCAGAAAAAACGCTGGGAGGGTATGAGAAATGTGTGGTCTGATACCGCAGATCTGAAATAATCTCTGGAGCTCTCCAAACAGATCTCTTAAGTGAAGGAAAGTTTCCTCCAATGAGAAACTAGCTCAGAAGCCGAGATTCTAATCCCTTCCACTACTGCACCCAGCAACACTACACAATCTCCGAAAAAGTTGTGCTGATGAAGATGGCTGAAGCTTGGCCTAAAAACCTGATGTGTAATGATGAATGAAAACTCTCCCAATGATATTCTCAAAGGAAAGATGTGGGATTCCCGCCGGGGAACACCCAGTGCTAAACAACACTACAACATTGCTAAGTAGCAAAGCAGCAAGAATTCTTGGCAGCCAAGAATAATAATCTACAACATGATGAATAACGTTTCCATCCTCTTCCTTAAATAATATATGATTTTTCTTGGCCTTGGCCCCACTCAATTAGGTTACTTCTAACCCAAGTTACATTTCCCTCCAAAATTGCGTTATCCAACCTAGGATTCCTCCTCCACTAAAACAGTGCTATTGACTTAGTCAAAGCAGCTTCAATTTAACCCTTTTCACACATGGAGGTGTCTTATTGAGCTAGAAAGAGTGTCTCCTTTCACACTTGGAGTGTTTTTATCTTCCTTAGCAGACTTATGGGATTTTCTACCCATTTATTTACTGGCTATAGCTGCTGATAACTCTAATGTTCCATTTAGCTTGGAAGCTAAAATTTTGGGAACATTACAGAGCATAAAAATATGAACTCTGAGTAATAGATATGCAATCTACTGCAAGAGTTAAAAGTAAATATATAGATAATAAAGGCATTAAAAACACCATGATAATCTCAGGTCTATCAAGAAGAAAGTTCTCTGTATTACTGATATCAGTGAAATACATAAAAGAAGCATTTTAGTGCAAAAAATATCCAACCCTTTACTACTTCAATGATTTCCCTTTAAATAGACATTCTTACAGCAAGGATGATATCCCTAATGGCTAGATTCATCGAATTCTTCCTATGACACATAACATAACTGAAAAAAATATCTTCTAGCAAGAAAATCACAGCTACACCCTAAAGAAGACATTTCCTAATAGGACTCAAACTCATATTTATTACATCAGTCTACCTTATCTTTGAAATAGTTAAATTTCAGTTACAATAAGCATCACATGCTCGAAGGATTGATGATAGGTTCATTACCACCTTTACATATTAAAAAATCTCCTAGACATGTGGAACAAAACCCTATTTTTCAGGAATGAATAGTCCTCATCTTCAACAAGATCTTTGGTTGATGACCTATATCCACAGCACCTACTTAGAGTCATAAATGTTTTATGTTAAGGTAAGTTGACCTATTGGAGGAGTCCAAATGTCCAAAAATTCCATTAAGATGCTCCAAAACCTTCAAAAGTAGCTCGCTACGAAAACAGGACAATTTCGTAGCGAGCTTTCATAGCGTTGAAAAATAAGCTTCTGCACCCAAAAACTCTACTCTTTTGTTGTTTCATGGTGTCACCCTAGTCATGAAACATCATCACCATCATTACCCCTCCTTGAAAACTGCAAAGAGTAAATTTAGAGGCAAAAAGGCTGCTGCAAAAATTTTCGTTTCGTTTTCCTGGCTTTAAGCCTAGGAAACGCTACGAAACTGCGAAAAAGTGTAGAATTTCCAGATTTCAACATTGTCTCCAAAAAGTGACCTCCAGCTGTAAAAATTTGATCTTTAGCATGCCATGAACCTTTTAAAACACACTCAAACTCAACTTAAGACCCTTGTGGTGTTTCCTCTTCATTAATGATCAGTTGAGTAATGGGCTCCTCAACCACATCCATATTCAAACCCTTCTTCTCCATCTCTTCATGAATCAAATCCAGTTGTTCTTGTAGGTATTTGACTTGGTATTTTAGTGTCCTATTCTTAGACTGTAAGTGCAGGTTCATTTTTCTGATATGCTTCACCTTTCCTCTCAATGGCTTAGTCCATTTGATTAGTTTTTCTATGTTGTCCAAGGTCTTAGAGACACTTGTGACTTGATCCTCCCAAATTTCTTTCATTTTCTCAAATTGTACCTTCTAAACCTTGTGCTTCCATGCCTCTTTATTTAAGACTGATATTTCATCATTTTCCAGCTTCAACTGCTCCTTAAGGACTTCAATATCTATTTTTTCAATTATTTTCTCTTTACCTTTCCTTTGTCTAATGACTAATTCTTCTTTTGCAGGTGAGGAAAGGTCTATTATGCTTGGTGGTGGTTTAATAATTCCACTGACCTTCTGAGCCTCTTTGCTGCTTTCCAAGACTTTTCTAGCATATCTTGTCATTGGTTTTCTAGCTTGAAACATGAATCCTGCATCTTCACCTGCAAATTCTAACTTTTTAGCTGTTTTGGCTTTCTTGAGCTTCCTTCCTCCCTCATCTATGTCTTCATCTTGAACTATGGGAGTTTCTTCAATATCAAAAGCATGCAAAATGTCCTCTAAGCTACCCTTAGCCACTGTTTGCCTTCTTGTAACCCTTTTTCTGTCCTGTTTGCTCACTATTGGCTTTTGTTTTGAAGGTGTAACTTTGGGTGTGTCAGCTTTCTGCAATGACTCTGTCTCCATGATCACTAGCTCAACTTGCTCTACCACTGAAGATGATGGTGTTACGCGGAATTATGTATTACAGATTAAATATTATTCCCTAAATGTGGTGTTATGCATTTAGAACAACAGATTAAATACTTTGCAGATACTTTTCCTAACATTAAATAGACACACATAATAGATCAAGAAACCTACTTGGGGTCCAAGAAATTCCTATTCTCCTTTGGTCGCTCTTGATGAAGCTTCAAATCCAAGCTAGATCGCCAAAATATTTCCTGCAAGAATGAACACTAAACATCAAAGAGATTGCAATATACATATGCCTATTCAATTTATTCAGTTAAATCATTGAAACATGAACCATATATATCAGATAAGAATTCATAATATGAAAGACAGAAGCTTATAAATACATATGTGGGAAAGTAAGAAACAATCTTTATTAGTGGATAGAAGGGGAGATTACGACCAACGATTGATTTGATGTCACCATCTCCAGCATCATCCCGTCATCATCACAATGAACATCTCTCCAACAGCATATCACTCAAATCAAATCCTCAATTGAAATTCCACCAACATTTCTCTACTCAATTTCTTCCTTCTCAAGAACTAGGATCTATGATCAATTTATAGATGAACTTAAGGTAGTTTCACAATCAATGAATTTATAGTAATAGGAAAGACATGTTCCCAAGCTCAGAGGTATCAAATGGACAAATGGATTCAAATTTTGACACATATGCACTCTTCTAGAAGGCAATAGCCAAGCGGAGATTCTGGAACAATGAGAATTTCACTCCGAAATGACCAATGCACCCTTGAGTGTCGGGAAGTTATTTTCAGAGCACCATTGAGTGGAGTTGCCTGCATATGCAACACACTTAGCCCCTTGAGAGACTAAGTTGGTGAGCTCATAGGTGATATAACATATACTTCAAATCTTGGAAACCTTGCAATGGAAATCATGGATGATTTGTCCTTGTTCTTTGTCTTCGGGCATGTATCAACTGAAATGATAATGGATGATAGACCCTATTCATTGGTTCTGGGGATGATTTCTAGTTAACCAGGTCATTGGGAATGGTGCCCAAATTGACCTATAACAATTTCCCCCTAAAGCATGAAGTCAGAATAATAATAAAAATAATTTTTGAATGAGATGCTTTACACTGTGATGGGTTGGAGTTGAAGCAGAGTGGCAACCTGCATCAATCTTACAATACATTACGAGGGAAGGCATTCCCATGCTCAGCACATAAACTATCTAATAACATGTACATAGTGCAGAAAGTCATCTACATTGGAATGTTTCCCAATATAGACATGCCTACAGATATAGGCCCATGTTTGGATGACGATCTGTATGTAAGGTCACTGTATAGATGATGTGTACAAAAATATGGAAATCGTAGCCCGGATGTCTGAAACTAGATCTGGGGTTTTCTTATCTCATTCTCTCGATCATTCGGGTACAAGTCTAGCCATGAAAATATATGATTTGTAGTCGAACATGGTAAGACATCATTTGATTACAAGCCAATTATGTGAGTTGTTAACAAATGCGAGAGAACCACCATCGATGTCAATGTCCCTCAAGGTACTGCAATACATTTCGTAAGGCATGAATAGGTGATTTGATGTCGAACGCCAAAAAAAATCTTTCAGTTGAAAATCTGAAAGCGAGGATCTTGTCAATGTTGTAACAAGCCTCATGGTAGTGGAATATGATGTTTCTAAGTGAAATTCCTGTATGATGATTTTCCGTCGACAGGAAGCCACTTTATTGTGAAACGGGAGTTACTAATTTTGGAGACAAAGGATGACTTGATATAGCAATGTTCAGGGATGACTTTCATGGGAATGAAAGTTTATGAGTATTGCATAAGGATGAGCATTCACTGGATGACTTCTCTTGAACATATCGGCCACACTGAGATGAGTTGGCAGCATTGACCCAAAACTGAAGTGAAGGTATGATGAACCATAGGTATGAATGAACTATCAAGAATATTACCCAACCCAAACAGTCACGTTGATGGAGTGAAGTGTCATGTTCAAAGGCAACCTACTACCGTAAAAAGTTCTGTTCACTTTCCCAAAATTTCCCCGGTCATTTGTCGACCAGTACCTCTCTATTTTTTAACAATATTGAGGAGGATAACATACGTTTGATCTATAATTCAACCCTTCGGGCGAACAATGTATCGCTATTTAATAATTTAATTTGTTTAGCGATGAATGAAACGTGATTCTTTCCATGATCGACAAACCTATTGCTATCTTATATTTTAACGAGCCTAACGACAGTGACAACCCAATCCTTTTTCATATTTAGAGAGTTTGAAAAAGAGGACAAAAGAAAACGCCATTAGTACATTTTCGTAAAGTTGTCACTCAGATCCGAAAAGGTGTAAAATAATATCTGAGAGAACCTCTTTAGTCATGTTTGACCAAGGTATTCCTTTTTCGTAAATAATCTATCTCAGTGTGGAAAAGGGTTAAACTTATACTGGGTAGATATCAATTCATTTACTTTTACGAGCTCGAAAACACAAGTGCTTGGAAATAATTTCGCATTATCAGAGTCTGAAAAGAGCTAAAAGAAGACTCCAATGGTTCCTTTTTCGCTGTTATCGAAGCTCAAAAAAGAGATAAAAGTGTGCTTCAAATCCTTTTTCGTTTTTAACAAAGCTCGAAAAATAAGGATAAAGGTATGCTTTGTGGTCAAATCATTCTTGAAATAAATATGTATGACTAATATGTTCATCAGTTGTAAAACCTATTCAGAACAACATCAAATGGATTAAAAATACTTGTTTCATGATAAAAATATAATAAAACCATAGTCACACCAATAAATATTCATTGAAAATAATTAAATGACTAAATAAAAAGAGTTTTATTATTCATTTTTACCATTCAATAGTTACCATTTGCATTTTGGAGCTCTGAACTTATTTTTTCCCTCGAACTTCAGCTGCTAAATGAGATCGATTCTGTGGACGGTTTTCATCGCCATTCGATCCAGGTTAGTTCCATTAACCCTCTCTTTCTTTCAATAATCAATTCATTTCCTTTCATTGCAATTTTTTAGGGTTTTGAGCCCCTTAGGGTAAATTTTTCTTCCAAAGAGGCCAATGCACCCCTGAGCATCGACAAGTGCATTTTGGGGCATCTAAGCTGAATTCCAGCTGCATATGCAATGCAATGTCCCTTGTTCAAGACTGCGTTGGGCACAATATCCATTTTTTATTCTTGCACTATGCCCAAAATTTGTCTAATTTTTTTCATTGAAAGGAGTCTAATGAGTCTTATGATTATGTTTTAGGATTTCATTAGACTATAATGACGATTACATCAAGGGAAAGAGAGCATGAAGAATAAAATATGGTTTCCCTAAATGATTCAGGTACAGTAAGATCCCTAAGAGATTTTGGGTTGTTAAAGTACTTCTACCTGTCAGGGATGAGGCAATAGATAGAAATCTTGGAGTTTCTAGTTCGAACATGGGATCTGGCTATTGAGGCATTTCACATTAGGAACAAATTGGTTCCTATTATAGTAGAGGATGTATATTTTCTCACAAGTTTGTCGAGGAGAGGCTTGCCTATTTCCCTCTCAGGGTCTGCTCTTGGAGGAGAGATTGTGAGAGATTATGTTTTGCAGTATTGCTATAGAGGGGCAGAGCCAAGAAAATATGGGAAGATAAACATGTGGGACATTCAAGATTTTCCTTTGAGAACCATTATTTTCATGATCGCAAAACTTGTTGGCACCGTTACACTACATGTAGCAAATAGATCATGTATGTAGTATGTGCTAGAGTGCATGGAGCCAACAGTCTTCAACTAGGGTGAAGTTGTACTTTCCCAAATAAAGGAACAACTAAAAAAATCAAAGGGAGGAAGGAAGAAGAACTTCAGTTATATTTTGATCCTCATTTCATTTTCCTTAGAGCGGATTCCATTGATGCAACCTCATCATGTGACACTAGGTGTGTCTAACCCTAGAGATCTGAGGATGCAAAGATGGGTAGAACTAATGGGTAGGCATGCAGGCCAATCGACCATTATGTTCTCGATTATGTTCTTCGCTTGGTTCAGGAAACAGGTTGTCACCATCGATGAGTGTGCATATGTAGGCATTGATTTCCGAGGAGATTCAAACTTAGCTTTACCAAAAGGTGCTCAGTGGGGTGAAATAGGTAAGAATGTTTTTACCATGTTTTTTATTTTTCTAAGTTTTACACAATTTTTTTTGTATTTTGATGTTTTTCCAAGACTAAACTAATTTTTTTATGTAATGTAGATGTTGTTCGAGTTCAACCGGTGGAGGAACCAGGGCATGGAGTAGATGAGCCAGCAGAGAGGGCTGTCGGAAGAGCAATCCTTCAGGATCTAGACATGGCTGAGACTCTGACTCAGCTTCAGAAGCACATAGAGTGGTTGACCTTCGGGATTCTGGATTGCCGGATCGAAGAGTTACCCATGCGACTATAGTGCTACACTATAGGCGTTCCTAACCACTAGACACGGTTACTATGTAGGATAGCTAAATCTATAGCATGTTACCATGAGCACCACTAGTTTACTTTTGACATGTTGCATACATTTTGAGGTTAGATGACCAATGTGTCTTGGGCACAAATTTTTGTAAAAACCTATAACTATCTATCTATTTGATTTCAATTTTTCCCTATGTTTACTGCACAATCTTATTCAATTATGTGAATGTTTTCTTTACATGTGTTGCAAATGTCTATCTAAAACTTAATTATCCAAAGAATCAGTCAATGTGTTCAATTTTTTGGAAATTTGTTGATATTGAATAAAATCAAAGTGTCTTTCCAAAAGTCAAACTCTTAGGAACAAACGATGCAGTGTTGGATTTCTAATAGTATAAACACTAGTAAGTTGTAATACCACAAGTTGTGAGTCTAAACTTATGATAATGTGGTTAATACCAAATGAAATGGCATCAGAGAGAATTTTGATCAACACGCTATACTCAGCGATATTTTTTGTCGATCTACCGATACAAATCCCTTGAAAACTCACTAACCCGCCGTTTAGAGTGAAAATGGCCCATGTTGCAGAGGATAGATTCTGCGTACTATGACTAGCACAATTAGCATATCCAACAAATGGTTCCAAAGATTCAGAAATTTGCGATGAAATGTAAAGAGGATTACTAATGTCAAGAAAACTCTAAAAAACAAACTAAGATCGTGAATGAAAATCAACAAAATATATATATATATATATATATATATATATATATATATATATATATATATATACACAATATAATACAAAAAATCACTACGCTCATGATTAAGAGTAGTAATGTTTCAGATACAACCCATTTATGGGCTATGCCAATGGAGTTCCATCGTAATCCACCAACTCATAGGCACCCTTAGCAAGAACTCTTTTGACAATATAGCGGCCATGCCATAATGGCTCAAATTTCCCTGTACCTATTACATCAGCTTCTTGATCATAAAGAAGGACCAAGTCGCCCTCTGAGAAAATGCGAGGCTGAACATTTTTGTTGTAATAAACCTTTATACGTCTCTTATGCGTTTCGTTGGTGAATTGGGCTTCACAACGCGTTTCATCAAGATGGATGAGGTTAAGAATACATCCTTCTTCTTCTGAGGTGTGAGGTAAGTAACAAGTCGATTGTGAGTTTTAACGATGGTATTTCACATTGGATTGGTAAGATAGGTTCCAGAACATACACCAATTGAAAGGGAGTAAATCCGGTTGCATTTCTCACCGAGGTTAGGTACACCCACAAGGCCGAGTACAGGATCAAATGCCAGTTTATTTTACGAACTCCTATCATTTGTTGAAGCATGCATTTAAGAATATTATTGATAGCCTCAACTTGTCCATGTGATTGTGGATAATAAGGAGTAGAATTATCATGTGAAAATATTAACTTAGCAGTCAATTCAGTCATCATGTGTTTTCAAAAATGTTTCCCATGATCTGTAACTATAGCCTGTGGGACCCCAAACCATGCAATAACATGATTAAAGAAAAACAATGCAGTTGTTTTTCCTATGTTGTTGAATGTAGGCATCACTTCGGCCCATTTGGTAAAGTAGTCTACTATGACAATAATATAACAATGCCCCTCGGACGAACGAAGGTTACAGGTCATGAAGTCAATACCCCATTTCGAGAATGGTCCTACAGAGACAACAGGATGCATTGGCGCTAGCAGTTTTTGGATTTTACGATCAAATATCTGGCATGCATGACAAGTTCTAACTACGAGAATGCACTCGCGAAATATGGTAGGCCAAAAGTAACCTGCGTGGAGTATCTTCTACGTGGTAGCATATCTAGACAAGTGTCCACCACAAGCCCCAACATGACAATCATTTAAAACCTTTTTAGCCTCCTCATGAGTGAGGCACCTTCTTAAAATTGTATCGATACCATGACGATAAAGTGTATTGCCGAAGATCAGATAATATTTAGCTTGGTATCGAATACGTCATTATTTAGAGAAAGAGGTATCGGGCCAAAAAGTTTGAGTTTGGAGATAAATGATTAAATATCCATACCAAGGATTAGATGATCTGATAAAAAACAGAGATTCGTTAGGAATTGATGGTTCCGGCATAGTAGCAGTACTATCAGAGGGAAGGTCACAGAGAAGCTCAGCCAAAACTAAAGACTTATTTGACTTGGATTTGATGAATTCCAAATCAAATTCCTACAAAATGACAATCCCTTTTGAATATTTGACCCCCAATAATTGACGTGATAAAATATAAGTCATGGTGTTGCAATATGAAACGAAAATGGTCTTTCAGAATAGGATATAGTGGCGAAATCTTTGGACATATTGAACAACTTCCAAGGAAAGCTTTTCTATGTACGAATACTTAACTTCTGCATCATTCAGATTACGACTCAAATAATAGATCAGATGTTCTATCCCATTTTCTACTTGTACCAATACCATAGCAATGGTCGTATCAGCCACGGAGATATATGGGAAATAATCACTCTGATAATTGGGGGGATACATTAATGACACCCAGACAAGAGTATCATTGATAGCATCAAAAGAAGCTTGTACAACTTGGTCCCATTGGAAGGGAACCCCTTTTTTCAAGAGCCGAGTAAATCCTTTATCCATTTCGGCGTAGTTGGGTATGAACCTCCTTAGGAAGTTAGCCTTTCCTTGAAGTTCTTATCTCTAAAGTAAATTTGATGGCGCAGGAAAATCAATAATGGCCTGGACCTTCAATGGGTCGATTTGAATTCCTTCTTTTGAGACAACGAATCTAAGAAAATTACCAGAACCAACACAAAACACACATTTATGTGGATTGAGGCGTATTTTGTAATGTCCGCAATGTAAGAAGATGGCTCTCAAATTCATCAGGTGATCAGTCTGATTTCATGAATGCGTGGGGAAATCATCTAGATAGGGTTGAACAATGTGCTTGATGTCATTGAAAGCATAATCCATTGTTCTCTTAAATTTTTCCCCAGTGTTCTTTAAACCAAATTGTAGTTTCCTATAAGCGAATGTGCCCCAGGGATAGATGAATGTTGTCTTATGTTGATCCTCTGGGAAAATATTGACTTGATTGTACCCGGAAAATCCATCCATGAATGAAAATATTTCACATCTAGTACAATCGTCAATATGGTCAATAAAGGGAGTAGGATAGTTGTCTTTCAAACAAGCCATATTGACATCCCGATAATCGACTCACACTCTGATGGTTCCTTGTTTTTTCATGACAAGAACAATGTTGGAAACCCACTCAATTAGCGGAACAGGTTAAATTAAACCAGCACGCAAAATTTTCTAAAATTTTGCTTTAATGGCAGCGGCCTTCTTTGGATGAATAGGACAAAGGCGTTGACGCACTGGTTTGACATCAGGATACACGTTAATAGTGTGTTCAAAAATACTAGTATCTATGCCTAATATTTCCTCATATGACCAAGAAAATACATCAGAGAATTCATGAAAGAGAGAGCGATATGTTTTGAGTTATGATGAGGAACAAGATACGCCGACATGAATATTTTCTACAATGCCAGGTTTGGTCGAAATATCAATAGAAATGGTTTCTTCAATATTTGACAAATTTCTCTCGGAATCGATTGCATTAATAGGTAAAGAATTCGAAAAGATATTTTTGATTGATGGGTGATATATTTAACTAAGATAATTTTTTTCATAATTAGGAAGATGGGAGTGATAATTATAATCTTCCCATGGTTCTCCTTCTGACATCATGGTCTCCAAAATATTCTCATCTGTCAAGAAAGTTGAGGAAAAATGATCAGATGGAGTGCCAAAATCTAAGAAACGATCAACCCAAACAATCGGTGATGTTGATTTTGGATTCGCCACCCAAGCCAGATAGATTGAATTCTAGGCTAGCTCAATATGACTAGGTGGCAAAAACTCATCCAACATAAAAATTTCAGAATCACCCATACTCTTCCTTAAGCCAGATGGAGTAGAAGAGATCATGTAGCAGGTCTCTATACTTGCAATTGCTGTCGATGTCGCAGGCGGCGGTAATGCAAAGGTTCCCATGAGAGTGGAATCTTTTAAGAGTCCTACACCAATTTTCTAAAGTTCTAGTCGGGGTGCGTGAACGAATGGAACACTTCCAATTACCTGCGAAGTGAATGCAGAGAAGGATAGTTGATTGATGAATGTGATGGTACCTTTATATGGAAAGGAGATCATTCTAAAATATGTAGAAACAATTGTAGTCATAGAATATTATATTCAAGGGGTCCATCAACAGCCTCGACATCAACATTCACTATTTCCCCCCCGGTTCAACATGTAGGTTATTGATAATAACACAAGGTTTATATGTACGTCCATCGAAATCCTTCAACGTCGTTCATGATTGAGATAAGCGCAATGAGCCAATTGACTTCCATCAGTTTAGAGACATAATGCATGTAGATTATCCCTCATCAATAATAGTACAATGAACAAGGTGATTGAGAACATTTACTTGTATGGAGAATTCCAATTCTGCTGGTAATTGCAGCACATAGCCCATATGATTAAAGACGACGAGATTAGAATCATTCGGATCAATTCCACCAATAGTTGATAATAAAGCCTATTTCTAGGAGGGAAAATTTTGTAATACCTCAAGAGAAGACATAGCTGAAGGGGATTGAGCCAAAAATTCAACTATATTATAATTTTGAGCAGATCTTGCTCAAGGATTATATGTTGATTTATGGACAGCTCCCTTTGGTGGCTTAATCGTCAATTTAGGAATAGCAGTAGGCGATACTGATTCTGTAGACGGATTCATGGTCAAGGTAGTAGGTTGATAAATTGCCTGACTACCATAATCTTTATTACACATTGACACAAAAATATTTTTTCAAGGTTTTGTGACAGATAACATAACAACTTGGGAAATAGAAGCTGGATCTGTAGCAACCAAATTTGTGTCCGGATTCGGAAATGGATCTGTCAACACAGCTGACACATGTGAAGTATTAATCATTTTTGAGACTTCAGCGTGGTGAGGAAATCTCAAAAAAAGTGTTCCTCATTACAGATTATGCATGGATAATGAGGTTTCATATTTCTAGACTATTGATTAGATGATCTTTCCTGTGAGTTAGAAGTTTTTTTTTCTTAGATTTCCCTTTTTTCTTACTTCCGAGTTTCTTGTCACTTTTTCCTTTCTCAAATGACATGGAATTAATTTCAGAAGAAGGTGCAGGATCAGATGTAGTAGTATGATGTGTGCTTGCAATACCAATCAAACTATCTCTGGCATGAGAGTCCTTTAATTGAGGAGGAACAGTAAAATTAGACCGCGGCGCGTTAGGAATTTTTTCATAGAGCGTGCCAGACTAGGTATAGATCAAGTCTAAATATTGGGCATGAGTAATGACCTTCTCTTTAGTGACGATGCCACCATTAGCCAAATCCTCAGTTATAGATGGTAAAGGGACTTAATGAACCACTCAGTAAGGAGCTGATTAAGAACAAACGTCTTAACCATTCTACGACGATGATGCCACTCAAGAATCTGATCAGAAATGTGAGTAGCATTAGTCTATTTGAAATTGGTCAAGAGTTCTGTTCCAGTTTAATATCGTATGGGTAGCTGGAATTGAGTCAAAAATACAATAGCTAGGGAGATGAAATTATCAAAAGAAGCTCTAGGTAACTCAATGTACCATTTTGTAGCCAGACCAATGAGTGTATGCTAGAAAAGTCATAGTCAAACAGAGTCATCATTCAAGGAGTTTGATGAACACCAAAAATGATAAGTCATAACATGAGTCGACGGGTCTTCCCAGGGTTTCCATTAAAATTAGGAATATCCAAGGGTAATGTGTGAGGTATCACCGGCCACCAAGGAGCATATTTGATTGAATCATTAGTTAGCCGATTTAAATCTGGTAACTCTAAAGTTGCAACAAAAGGAAACTGTCGATTAAGGTCAGGTTGAGCATAGCCAGGGTATGATATAATTTCTTGAGAAATAGGCCTTTGAGCACCATCATAAGGAATCTACTGTTGGTAACACAGATAAGGGTTCTTTTGATAAGCAAACACTTGAGGATTCTGTTGACCAAAACCTGGGTACAATACTTGTTGAAATGAAGGTTGAGGTATTTGCGCCTGAGGCTGCCAAGGGATCTGTCCACCAATGTTATAACCCAAATTAGAATAACTTGGATTCATTTGAGGATAAGTATAACCTGGTTGTGGCTGTGACATCCCATAATATGGTAAACCAGCTTGTGAATATATGATTCCAGGTATAGGTTGTTGTTGTAAATTGATCGAAGGATTTGGATTATGTGGGCCCAATATTTGAGGGTATTGAGTTGAAGGATCCACCTGAAATGGTTGTTTTATAACATTTTGATTCTGTAATAGGGGTAAATATGTATTAACAAGTGGAAGTGATGTGGGTGTAACAGGTTGAACTAGTTGATACGAGTAGACAATCATTTGTGGTTGGATAGGAAGAGTGGGTTGCATTGAAAAACATTCATTTTGATATTAGGTTGACCAAAAAATGACGGATTAATGTCAAAGTGGGTGAACAAAGGTTGTCCCCCAGCATGAGGAGGATAATAAGACGGAAAATATTTCTCTCCAAATGCAGGGAGTCTAGTTGATATGGTACTGAATGGAATAGACCCAGAAGGACCAGCTTGATATTTCCCTGATGATGTGTATAAAGAATCAAACCGTTCATTACTCACTATAGGTTTACTAGTTAGAAAACCAGACGATGACATTGGTGAAGTCCATGGGTTTGAAGATGCACCAGAAAAAATTCCAGATAAAGATTTATAACTTGATGGGTCCAAAGGGCCACCATGAAAATATGATTCTGGTAAAGTTGTGAACATCTACAGTGTAGCGAGAGCAAGTTCTGACACAATTGGAACAGATGGTCCAAGCGAAGATGTTGGTTTAGGCATGGTTACTTGACCAAATGTATACCCTTTTGAATCAACAGGTATTTGAATAGGAACAAGATCAACAAAAGTAGAGGATGGTGATTTAGGAAAAGACTCGTACAGGTAAAGATCCTCCCCAAAATGGGTTGGATTTAAAGGTGTCTCATCTTGTGGGATTTCTTCAATCGAAATTAAATCAGGTGGAAGTATTTCACCGTCAAGCCCAAAGTATATTTCAGGAGGTTGAATTTGTGATATGGGAGGCTCAAAGGCTATAGAAAATTGTGGGATGAACAATGCAGGAACAACTTCTGGTCGTTCGACTTCAGGATGCAGATGTTCTGGCAAAAAAGAGAGAGGATCTGGATCAACTTCCAGTTGAACAACGTCGAGTTCAGGAGGTATGGTCTCACTGATTGGATGGATCGTGACCACAGGTAGCTGTGAGGACTCCATCTCAACAATAGTAGATGAACCAGGATGTGTAGAAACAACTTGTGCCGACTCTGGTATATGTGAAGATGATGCTTCACCAGAGGTACTGATAGTACTGGTTTCAGTAGAGTGATGTCGCCTTCGCCGACCAGGAGTAACTTCTGGTGGTAAAGGTGGTTTCAACGATAATCTACGCGAACGACGGGGAAAATGATTTTGTTCTTCCAAGATGACTGATTTATTTTATCCAAAAACAAATAAACAAAAATAAAAGGGTAATGCTAGGAAAAAGGTTTACTAATAAACTGTGAACTGCAGAATACCTCCTAGCGAACCAAGAAGTATGGGCAGGAAATCTCCCCAAATGTTGTGTTCGATGTATCACAATTTACAAGGTGGTCGACTTGGTTCACTATGGATGGATAGCAACCTAAAGTTTCCCTCCCAAATATACTCGAAGGCACGTGGAGGCCCAAGTCCATATTTGTGCTGTTTGATGTGAAACCGCACAGTGAGAGCACCCATTTATACTTTTCGTACTGTAAAACCACCCGATATACCCAAAAGTACGTGGACGAGCTATGATATACTTACGTATGTGGAGTGAGGTATCACACTCAGAATATATCGCATACAATTAACGACAGCTGTTATGTTTTACGATGCTAGAACATGTCTCTAGCCTAGACCTTCTAAATGTTATCGTTATGGTTCAAATGATTTGTTAGGTAAATTGATTTAAATTTTAAGTTGATCTTGTTTATCATTTTGCCTTTCAAGATTCACTACGATGATGTGATGGAAATTCCTAAAATTCAAACTAAAATGATAAGAAAACTTTTCACTTTTATCTTTTTCAATGAAAATCCTAGCTACTATAGGTAAAAAGCAATCAATTTGAGAGAAAACAACAAAGAGCACAAACTAATATGCAATTTTCCTAATTGTTCCTATGCAAAACACACAATCCATTACATGCAAATGCAGGTTTTTCTTTTCATTCCATTTAATGTGAATGAAAAAAAGGAAACTAAGTGCATCAAATCAATAAATAAAAAAATGCCTTTTACTTTGAGAAATGGGGAATTTGAACAACAATTTCTCTTTTTAGGAAAAATGAAGAATTTAACTACAATTTATCCTATAGGAAATGAACAATTTAATGAAAAATTCCTTTTCAAATGAAAATGGATCTAATGCAGTAATGAAAATACTTTCAAATTAATTCTTCAATGATACAGAAAAACACCTTAAATAAACATTGAACAAACTTTTCTTTCAAAGGAGGAAGAGGCAGGTAAATTTACTGGTCTCTATGACGCATCGGGTACTTTGAAAACACAACAAACAAAAACTGAAAGCAAATGTAATAAAAAATTCAATAGGAATTTGGTTGGCTCTAAGGGGAAATGCAGTCTCTAAGGGGAGGCAGTGTGTTGCAAAGAACCCTTGAGTGGGACACAGTACTCTGCAAAGCACTGTGTCATGTTCAACAGTGTGTTGGGCGCAGCAGAGAACAAAAACCTTAAGCAGTTTAACACATTTCTAATGCAAATTTTGATTTCAAAAAGCCTAATATTTTAGAGTAAATTCTATTGGGTGAATATACAGAGGAAAACACACCAAGGATGAAGGCTAAATCCCCCAGTCGAGTTGCCAATTTGTTATGAATAATTTTGAATTACAGATAAAACATTCTTCCCTAAATGTGGTGCTATGCATTTAGAACAAGAGACTAAAGACTTTGCAGATAATTTTCCTAAAAGTAAATAGATACACAGAAGATATCAAGAAACCTACTTGGGGTCCAAGCGCTTCCTATTCTCCTTCTGTCACTCTTGCTATAGCTTCAAATCCAAGCTAGATCGCCAAAATATTTCCTGCAAGAATGAACACTAAACAACAAAGATATTGCAATATACAGATGCCTATTCAAGTTATTCAGTTAAATCAATGAAACATGAACTTTATACATCATATAAGAATTCATAATATGTAAAACATAAGCTTATACAGATACATATGTGGGAAAGTAAGCAAGAATATTTATTAATGGATAGAAGGGGAGGTTACAAGTAGCGATTGATTTGATGTCACCATCTCCAGCATCATCCCAGCCTCATCACAATGAACATCTCTCCAGTAGCATATAACTCAAACAAAATCCTCAATTGAAATTCCACCAGCATTTATCTACTCAATTTCTTCCTTCTCAAGCACTAGGATTTGTGCTCAATTTATAGATGAAATTTCGAAGATGGTCACAATCAATGAATTTCTAATAATAGGCAAGACATGTTCCCAAGCTCAGAGGTATCAAATGGACACATGGATTTGAAGTTTGACACATATGCACTCTTCTAGAAGGCACTAGCCAAGTGGAGATCATGGAACAATGATAATTTCGTTCCCAATTGACCAACGCACCCTTGAGTGTCAAGAAGTGCTTTACAGAGCACCCTTTAGTGGAGTTGCCTGCATATGTAATGCATTTAGCCCCTTGAGAGACTGCGTTGGTGAGCTCATAGATGATATAACATATACTTCAAATATTGAAAACCTTGCAATGGAAGTCATGGATGATTTGTCCTTGTTCGTTGTCTTAGGGCATGTAGCAACTGAAATGATAGGGGATGATAGACCCTATTCATTGCTTCTAGGTATGATGTCCATTTAACCAGGTCATTGGGAATGGTGCCAAAATTGACCTATAACAGATGGGATATCTCTAGGGTTGGGAGTCCTTTTTGGGAGTGATGGCATCTACTTCAAAACCACTGATGAATAGAAAAGATGACCAGTCTCTGCCTAAACTCTTTAACTCTTCTAATACCAGCAACTTGATCAAACCATGATGAAATATTGATGTTTCATTTCCTTATTTTTTAACGTGGACCTTATCTGACATTTTAGCTAAGATTATGTATCAGTAAAAAGGTAAATCAAGAAGGTAAATCAAGAGACCTCTTACCAAAAAAATGTAGCAGAAGCCTAAGGTGGTAGGAATAGACCATGTGATATCTCCCTTCACAAGTGAAGTACTTTTGAATAATTAGTAGCAGCTTTGAGAAGTTTTCTTTCATGTATCTCCTTGGGATGGAATTTGTGAGATCAATCTCACTATGCTCTGGTTTGATAAAGTCTTTATAGTCCTGCATGGTGAACTTGAAACCTTTGAACCATTTTTCTCATCCTATAGGGATTCTTGTTGCTGCTGCAATGTTCTCTGGTGTTACTATGAGGTTTAACATCTGCAACTTTGAAGCTGTCCCATTGAAACTAGTAGAAAGCTCCTTAGAAAGTTGTACATGGCACCCTTGCAATCTTTGGCAGAACTGCAAACACCCTGTTATTCTGAAAAACTTCTAAGGTTTTTGGATCTTCATTCAAAAAATTAATGTCTGATGGCTTATATCTAAGGAAGTGGCCACCTTTTTTGATCTTCCTCTTTGCAGCCATGTTGATTTTATACCTTCTCTCCCTCCCTTGATTAGTGACACCTGCAACTTTTTAAAATGCCAGCAACCAACTTGGCTTGGTGAAACAACTCTCCAAAACTTAGTAGCAAGCAAAGATGAAGAAAATAATGACAAAAGACTAAATTTGGGTATGTTTTAAAGTTTCAATGACAGCTCATGGGTTAATCATGACTCATGCATGCTAAAAACAGTAATAATGACCTCATCCATGACCTTTGTACCTTGATTTAACTCTAACTTACTCGAATGACATCCACCCTAACACTTCCGATCATTGACTGACACCTTGCACCGAATTTAAAAATACAGATAGAAAAATCTCTTTTTGTAGTGTAGTTAGTTCATTTCCTAGCAGTTTCGCTACGAAACTATTAGCAGCTTCGTAGCGAAAACTGCCTTTTTACAATGTAAAGCACTACGAAAAGGAGAAACATTGGCTAAAGTGACATTTTTAAATTCAAAATCTTGGGAAATGAAATATGTCAACAAATGATGACAGATGGGACATGATATGACTTGAATGGGGGTGGGTTTGGAGCTTAGGATAAGTTAATATGAAAAAACTAAATTTTTCCGTTACCAACTTGTGACAAATGAACTCTATGACCATACCTTTGACAAATGAACTTCTAAGACTATGTCAAATGATTTTTCACTTTTTATGAGTGATAACAAGATACAAAACAATGAATATATCCTTCCAAACATTTATTCACTATCTCATTTTTACCATTGGAATGAGGATGATAAGATGAGCTATGAGCTAGTTGAGTACCCAAACAAGAAAATAATTCCGTCCAAAAATTTCCAGTAAAAATGGGATCTCTGTCACTTGCAATAATATTTGGATTTCCATATAGCTTTTGAATTGTTTCCATAAATGAAGTAGCAATTGTAATTACTTTAAATGGATGAGATAATGCACAAAAGTGTGCATACTTGGTAAGTCTATCAACTACCACCATGATGACACTCTTTCCTTCGGACTTAGGTAAACCTATGATAAAATCCATTGAAATCTCCTCCCAATGTTGACTTGGAATGGATAAAGGTTATAGAAGACATGGGGTCTTAATTGTCTCAACTTTATTTTGCTAGCAAACCAAACATTCCGCCACAAACTTTTGAATATCACATTTAAGGCCATCCCAAAAAAATTCTTTTTTCACCCTATGGTAAGAATTTAAAAATCCTAATTTTCTTCCTAAAGGAGAAGTGTACAATTCCAAAAGAATATTTTGTTTTAGTTGGGAATTATTACAAATATATAAGCGATCTGTGTACCATAAAGAATCATTTTTCCAACAAAATGTATCAGATGTACTAGGATCTTACTGCAACTTTTGAATGGGTGTCCACACTTCTTCTTCCTTCTTCCATTCATCCCTTGCTTCAAATATCCAATCTGGTTGGATAATAGAAATGGCACAAATCAATGCTTCCACCTCTTCATCCTTTCTTGAGAGTGCATCTGCAAAAACATTTATCTTCCCTTTTTTGTAGATGATTTCAAATTCATAACCCAACATCTTTGTGACCCATTTTTGCTACTCTTCTGAAGATATTTTTTGTTCCAAAAATTATTTAAGACTATCATGATCATTTTTTACCTTGAAGTGTTTCCCCATTAGGTAAGGTCGCCATTTCTTTAGTGCATGTAATATTGCCAACATTTCCTTCTCATAAATAACTTTACGTAAATACTTTCCTTTGATTGGATGACTTTCAAAAGAAATGGGTCTTCCTTCTTGCATTAAAAAAGCACCAATTCCATTTCTTGAGCGATCTCATTCCACAATAAAAAAAAATTTGAAGTTTGAGGTAGCTAAGACCGGTGCTAGGCACATTGCCTCTTTAAGATGTTCAAAGGCCTTAGTTGCTTCAGGATTCCATGAAAATGCATCTTTCTTCAATAATTTTGTTAGGGGTGCTGTTATTCTCCCATAATTCTTTAAAAACTTGAGATAATACCATGTTAACTCGATAATCCTCACAACTGCTTTATGCTTGTGGGGACTTTCCATTCCTTAATGGCTTTGATTTTTTTAGGGTCTACCTTAAAACCCTCATGAGATATAATATGACCTACATATTTCACCTCTTGTACTCCAAATAAACATTTGGATGATTTTTCATATAATTGTTTCTCCTCCAATAGTTTGAGCACCCTTTCAACATGTTGAACATGATCCTTCCAAGACTTGCTGTAGATTAGTATATCATCAAAAAATACTAGTACAAATTTTCTAATGAATGGTTTAAAAATGGAATTCTTCAACCCTTGAAATGTAGAAGGTGCATTGGTAATGCCAAAAGGCATGACCAAAAATTCATAATGACCCTCATGAGTTTGAAATATTGTTTTTAGAATATCTTCCGTCTTCACTCTAATTTGATGATATCCTGAATGAAGATCCAACTTAGTAGAATAAATTGCTCTGTGTAATTCATCCAATATTTCATCAATCACAGGAATGGGAAATTTATCTTTAATAGTGAGCTTATTGAGCTCCCTATAATCCGAACACATGCACCATGATCCATCCTTCTTGTGAACCAATACTACTGGAGCAGAGAAAGAACTTTGAATAGGTTGAATTATACCAACCTCTAACATTTATGCAATCATACATTCAATTTCTCTCTTCTGGACATAAGGATATCGGTAAGGCCTGATGTTTGGAGGAACAATTCCTCGAATCAAATGATTAGCATGATCATGATCACGAATAGGTGGGATTCCTTTTGGAGTTTCAAACACCTTGGAATGATTGTCCAAGACTTTTTGGAGATCTGGAGAAATAGATGATTTTAATATCTAGTGAGCATAATTGTGCAATTACGCCTTTGTTCTTTCTTCAGAATATTTATCATGAAATTAGAGCTTATTATCTTTCTCAGCTTCCTTGCGATACCCCATAATTTGACTTCCTTCCCTTCCGAAAATAAAATCAAGAAAAGTTCTTGAAAATTAAAAGATACCATCCCCAAATATTGTAACCATTGTACTCCTAGTACAACGTCAGCACCTCCCATTGGAATGGAAAGCATTGGACTATTCAATACATATTCCCCCATGGTTAGATTGATATTATGACATTTTCTAGAGAAATTTATAGTTCCTCCATTTGCAACCATCACTTGAAATTCTGGTGCTAGGTATATGAAACAATTCAAATCCTTGGCTACCTTACAATGAATAAAATTATGGGTACTACTCAAATCAATCAACACTATTACGTTTTTCTTCTTGACATCTCCTTCTATCTTAAGATTTTGAGGAGTGGTAATACCTTCCAATGCATTACATGATATGGTCAAACTCATTTCTTCTTCTTCTAGCATTGGTTCCTAGTGTATATCCTCTTCTTTTGAAGTTTCTTGTTCATTTTCTTCCTCCTCTTCACAATCTATGTAAAATTATTTCTTCTCTGCACACTTATGACCTTTAGTGTATTTGCTATCACAACTATAGAAAATACATTTTTCTCTTTTTTCTTCCAATTGTTGTGGTGTAAACCTTGTAGGTTGTGGAAGTTTAGGAGTGGAAACACTTCCATTTTTATAGATGTGAGAGGTAGGCTTCATTATCGCCATTCTTTTACATTCAATTTTTCTTGCCAATCTGAATGCCTTCTCCAATGAATTTGGTTCCCAAACGCGAACTTCATGTTGGATGTTATCCTTTAAAGTCCCTATGAAGACATCAATCATGTGTTCCTCTGGAATAATAGTAACCCTTATATTCAATTTTTGGAAGTCCTCAATGTGCTCCACCACTAAACCCTTTTGTTTGAGATTTATCAATTGGCTAAAGAAGGTGTTTCTCTTTGTATCCTCATAATGTGCTATCATTTCCTCCATAAAAATTGACCAGGTGAAAAAATTTTACATGATCAAAGCCATCGATACCATACAAATTTATTTTTTTCTAAATGTAAAGTTGCAATGTGTACCTTTTGTGTGTTTTTACACATTATTGAGATCAAAATATTGCTCCATCTTTAGTATCCATGTTACGTGATCCTTGCCATCAAACTTCCTCATATCCATCTTTGGAATATGGTGGTTCTTCCATCCAACATTATAGTTTATAAAATCACGATTAATAGTTATTTTTTTCTCATCATGAGTTTCCTCTACTATCTTTTCGCCATTAGGAAAAAATTCTTGTATCAACTTTTTCAAACCTTCCATGTCTGCTTTTAGATCATTATTCATGTTTTACATGTTGTCTTTCATTTTTTATTGCATGGAATCCATATTAGCTTCCATTCCAGCTTCCATGCCATCCATCTTAGCTTCCATGCATTTCTTCAAACCATCCATCTTAGCTTCCACACCTTTCTTCAAAACTTCCATTTCATTTTTTGTTTCTCTTTGCGAGAGCGAAATTTGGTGCACTTTCTCTTGTAATTTTGACATTTCATGTTGCAATTCTTCATCTTCATGAGATATAGTAGATCCTTCTAAAGGCTTAATGGGTATTGAATTCTTTTTAAGGGGAATTTTACAACCCAATACTGATATCTATTCTACAATATGCACTTGGAATCAATTCAAACTAATTTTTCACACAAGAATTAATTTGAAAATGTGATACACACATTTTTCTTGCTTTTAAGGAGCTTGATAATGAAACTGAATTATATCTATGATTGTGGACCTTCAATATCTGAAATTCGGCCTTCTAGTAGCCCTATGAAGCTTCTTTCAAATTCCACAGGTTTGACCTGATTTGGATTCTTCAATACAAAGTTCTAACCAATATCCCACAATGGCTTAATTATGTATGGTTTCGTAGAGTGAACTTCTATGGTGTGGCATGTGTCACTTTTTCCTCCTTCAACTCTGAAATTGATACATAGGAAATGAAAGTCCGTGTGATTGTGACTGCTTTTTACATAATTCCAATCTGATGCTCAGAGAGAGAGCTATGTTGATTTTCCCACGGTCACCTCTTTGAGATGAAATTCAGGATCCTGAAAATCCCTAACTTCCACAGATCATATCTCCAAAAATATTTCAAACCAAGATTTGAAATTTTTACACGACGCTCCTTAGCATTTCGGCTTCGCTTTGTAAAAATTTCAGCTTCTGAACCTTAGTATAAAAAAATTTATAGCGAAACTTCCACGATGACTTGTTTTAGGTGAAATTCGAGAGCTTGAACAAATCCTAACTTCCACTGCTCATATCTCCGAAAATATTGCGAACCAAGACCTGAAATTTTTACATGACATTCCTCAGGATTTCGGCTTCGCTCTATACAACTTTCAGCTTATGAACCTTCGTATAAAAAACATTATAGCAAAAATTACACGATGACATGTTTGGAGCAGCAAAACCCTAGAATCCAAAGTTCTGATACCAAATGTTATGAGACCAGCTCCAAAAATAGAAGAAAAGAGAGATCAACGCTTTAAAAATCAGCCACTTTGAGGGGGGAACCTCCCATACATTACATAAATGAGAAATTCTTGGATGATACAAATGAAAAAACCTCCTTCTATATATAGGAGTCCATGGGATCACAATATAATCCTATCCGACCTAAAAATAATAATGTAAGGGCACAATAATATCAATATTGGGGTTACAAGGGTACAAAAATAACAATAACAAGGTTACACTAACAACAATAGGGGACTATACTAGTAATATAGAGACCTAACACTACACTTTACATTTGAATAAAATTGTAAGTACATAATCTAAAAATACAATAAATAGTTTCATTTTTTTCCCTTTACATATTAGTCACTCTTATTTTATTATTTTAGTTATTATTTTAGTATTTTCCTTTGCAAACCCATCTTATACCTCAAAATTCCCCTAATGATAGTTCCTTATATGATAGAATTCTTCCTTGAGGGCATAATCAAAAGTGGACCAAGTGGGTCCTACATTTAATATCATATCCATCTTCTTTTTTTCTCTCCCAACAACCTTCCTACCCATGTTGTACATCGAGAAGGACTCTCAATAGTGAAAAGTTGATCTTCTCATCATTAGGAAATTTTCGAACATAGTAAAACTCATCTAATAGATTTAACCCTTCCCCAAATAATATTTATATGCTTTTCCTTTGAATAAAGGGACATCAAAGTTAACTTGTGTCTTGAAGGGTGTCATGCCTCCAAACTTTATGCTTGTTAGTGATGTCTTTGATATTGTTGGAAATCATCGAAGGACCTAGGTGAAATTTTCCATCATATCATTCCTCCATCATGTAAGTACTTCTTCAAGAAAAAATATGATAGGTCTATTTATTTTTCATATTTCTTTTGGTCTTCCATGGGAGTTCACTTGGGTTTTTTATAGTAACCATTCCCAAGTTAAACTAACTTGAGACCCAAACCTCCATACCTTAAGGTCGTTGAGGGCATGCAATGAGAAACAACAAAAATAATATTTTTCTAATACCACTAATCACGATTGTACAAGGAACGAAATGAAAATTAGGATAGGAATTTGAACACACAAATGGATAAATATAGAAAAAATAATAGTAATATAGTGAAATCCCTTCTTTGATAAATAAAATAATAGAATAATGTAGAACATAAACTAGCTATAATGTTGGTAGATATCTCTAAAGGGAGAATGATGGAAGTTATACACATTCAGAAAAATCCATTACAAGAGGTATAAATAATTACCATTTAGCATGAATAAATATCCCTACATGTCCAAAACCATCACCATAAAATATGAAGCTCCACAAGGTTTATGGACGTCAAGGTGGTTATTTGGTAGATCAGCTTCATAGGAGAAAAACATTTCATATAATGTTTTTTTGGGGCATAAAAAGTCCTATTGAAAATAATTATTCAAGGATTGAAAGTTTTGGCTAGGTAAAATACAAGTCATGGCAATATATGGCCCCTTAAATGAATAAACAAACATCATTTAGGGCCTATTAACAAACCTAAAAGCTTGGGACTGAAAAAACTATATTGAAAACCACTAAGAATATAAAGAAGCACTAAGCTAGCGGGAGAGGTAGGTGGCCACTAATATCCATTTAGATCAATTTCCCCCCCTTTGGAACCAATAGTAATGATTTTGTAAAGTTACCTCATCAAGAAGGAAATTTTACTGGAATTTTCTCTTGGTGAGCCACTTTCCTTGGTGAAGAAGTTTCTTTGCTTTGATAACTCAATAAATTGGTATGTTCTACTGTAAAGTATTGTTTGTCTTGGTGTCCATGATTCATTCCACTGTAACCTATTCTATGTATTCAATATTTAGTTCTAGAGTGTCCAACAAAGGTGGAAAATATGGTCGAGTGCACGCCAAGGAAGGGGGGAATACTCAATTCAAAGTATTTTTAACCTATAGCCTTTGTGATTGTGTAAGAGCCATATAAGAGTTGTATAAGACTCATATGGGTACTTTTCAACACTCTTTATATAAATGTAACCACTCCTTGTCAACAACTTAAATTTTGTGTGGAAATCAATGTTGGTCAATGATGAGCCTCAGTATTGCAACAAGAATTCTACAACTACTGAGGCTATCAACTTTAATTATCAACCTGGGGTTCGTACAAACTTAATAGGCATCGGCACTATATGTTCAGCATACAATGTGTCCTTATTTTCTTGATCTGATGTAACTGAGTGAATTTCATGAAATCAAAGCCTAAACTAATTTCATAAATGGAAGTGTTGCTTTGAAAATAAATTAATCCTAGGCAAGAACAACAATTTGTTATTGATATCCTAAGAACATGAATTCAAACAAATAGGCCTAATATAATTTGTAAAAATGCATGTTCTAAATGGTTTTTATTATTCATAAATCATGGATTTAGATCCTAGGGGTCATGATTTAATCCTAAGAGAAAAAAACCAAGATTTGGGTGCAAATATGGTCGAGTTTATACGTGCTATAGGAAACTCTGTTTTTACTACAAGAAGTCTTGTTTTGGAAATAAATCACCGAATTACTAAGTAAATAAAATTAAAATGGGATGGGAATTTTTATTATTATTAATTATTATGTCTTAGGTCTCCATTCCAAGTCGAATCACTCCAAAATACCCCTGTTCACATGCCCCAAAAAATAACAGAAAATTAATACTTTAAAATATGGAAATTCGAGAATTATTGAGCTAGTTAATCTATCAAATGCCTAAACTAATAAAGTGCAAATGCAATGTGGTAAATTTTGTTATTAAATTTAACATTATTATGACCTAATACAAGTGGAATCAAGTAAAATGAAGTTCATTAACCCATTCTAGAAAATAGCATAAATTTACTACTATTTCGCTACAAGGCATTTCCAAAAATCTTATATTCATGAACTAGTAACCAAATCCAAGTAACTTAATGATTAAGATGACCTTACAAAGTTACTTGAACGATAAATAATGTTTTTGATCCCATAAAAAAACTGGAAAATAACTCACTTAAATCATTTAGATCAATCCTACAGCAAGAAAAGAAACAATACTAAATACATAAATATGCAAAATAGAAATAAGAGATGCATGTGAATAAGAAGTGAAAAGAACATAAATAAATTATGCAAGAGGACTTTGAGGCCCTTGGGATGGCCAAGCCCAAGGAGGAATCAGAGTCATATGGAAGAAACCAAGCCTTAGAAGCTAAAAATGGCACCAATCTTCATTATTGAATTAGTCCAAGTACATCGTTGCAAGAAAAGAAAGTGGAGCTGCCAGAAAACAAGTTTTATCTACAATAAGAATAAACAATACATGCCCCTAGAGCCCAATTCGAATTGGTACTTATAAAAAATGATGAGGAAGCATTACCCTTGAAAGGAGGAAGCTTTCCCCTCAAAAATCCCTCAAATATTTGATCGGTTCCCAACACTAGGAGTTTGCAGTAAATGACACAAAACACATTCCTAGATTTTCTCAATCATCACGGTTCCAGATTCTCTCCAGAATTTCTCAATAATTTCATGATATTTTTTCATTTATTTTCCAATCTTGATCCTCCAGTAGTAGGGAGAAAGTCTCTAAATTATCTTCTTCTCCAAATCTTCATAATCTGCCCAATATTCTCACAATATTCTACAAAAATAAATAATATTAGGAAAAAATATGCAATTATCTTTAAATATTCATAATGAACATATTAAAGTTAAAAATATGTCATCTAATGCTAAAACAGAGATTTAATGTGCTGAAGGATGGTCATATGGGCCTTAATTTATGTCTAATTTGGAGGCCCTTCATACCCCCTACTTAACGCGTTGCTCATCCTCTGGGAAACTTAGTGACTTAATTGTGTTTCCTTCATGGAACCGATGTCCTTTCTCTTGTATATTCCTTGTCCTTTCTCTTAAGAATCTTGTTTGTAGGTTCTGCAAGGATAAACAAAGAAAATTTATTTGTTCTTTTCATGATTGTTTAGCAGTCTTTCAAGAAAAGAAAAAAAACTTCCCTCTTTGAAAATGAACTATCTTGGCTTGCAGGTCTATTGCACTCACACCCTCTCCCTTGACACCTTCATTAAATTTTCACTCATTTTTCCAAGTATGTTTGTGCATAGAAAAATCAAAGTGTTTCTAGAGACCAGTTGCCTACCCTTTTCCCTTGTGCAAGATGGGTTCTCAAATATTTTTCAGTTTGGAAAGGTCTTCCACATCCTTTTCCAATTTCCTGCTACATTTTTCCATCATTTGGACACCTATGACCCCCTCAAAAAAACTTCGATGTGATCTTGTAGTAACTCATAGCATTATATAGTAGACTTGTAGCAGACCAATACAACTTTCCAAAATTGGAAAGGAAATTATCTATTTCTGCTACAAGTTTTAGATATTTCTATGTAATGAGGGTTTTTAAGACAAAGGAAAATTGAACTTTCATGCTCACGCAAATAAATTGAAATTCCCTTTCTTATCAAGCTCAATTCAAAGGAAACATCCACATTTCATTTTATTTTTTTTTGTAAACTTTACAGAAGTTTCCCATAGATTGTACCAATGAAAAAAATGAACATTTTTTAGGCTTCTTGTTCACATATACCAAGTAAAATATGTATTTACCCTTCCTTTGGATGTTTTCCTTTGAATCCTATGGTTTGGGGGTGAAATTCCCCAAAATAAGGGTTTTTTACAATAGCTTTTGTCTTCTTGTGGCATCTCTGTTTTTTCTTGTAGCAGTCATGTTTCTCCTGTAGCAACCATGCCTGATCCTGTAGCACCTAAAAATCAACTCTATATCTCTTCTTTCATCCTATAAAACCCCTGGTAGAATCTAGCTCGAGCTTTGATGCCTTAATGAGCCTCTCTAACTATTTTGGGAATGAGGTTCGATACATGTAAAGTTTATCCTTGTTTTTTATTTTATTCGATTTCCTTCTTTGCTAGTGGGTTTAGTGTGCTTGGTGATCTAGTCCAATTTCCTCTTAATTATCACTTTCCTTCATTTTTATTTTCCATTTTTCATGAGTGAGGGAGTTATTTGCGCTTAAATAGATGAGGGTGGCTTATACCACTAACTCATCCTTATGTTATAAAGCATCATCTCTAATGCATTTAAAAAAAAAATTCTAACCATAAAACACTCACCAGAAGAGGTAAATAATATTTCATACCTATACCTGCCTGTGATGTCGATTTTATGGAGATGTTTTAATGCTAAAGTTGGATTTTGGTGATATCCATGGACATCTTTCTCTTCTTGTGTTTTTAGCCATGTATTTTTTGAGTGAGAAGCTTGTTTCTACGTGAGCTTCTTAACCTTTTTATTTATTTATTTTTCTACTTGCAGGTGATGCATGGAGGTCTTTGGGTGCCTTTACTGGTGTTTTCATCCTCCAGGAGTCTTCTGGTGGTCATTTGAACCCATTTTCATCAATTTATCCTCATATTTTGATCTTGTTGTGCCATGTCCAAGTTTGCTAAAAGAAAATTTTCAACTTCCTGTAGCAGTCTCTTCTCTGCTTCTTGGGGACTCTAGATTGCTTAGAGATGAAGGGGAATGGTGTGTGGAGGTTAGGGATGGAGTTTTGGAGTGAGTGGAGTGATGAAGAGGTGGCGGAAGAGGTCCCATGTCAAGGTATAGGTGATCTAGCTGCTAGTGGCGAAACATAGGGTTTAGAGAGTGAATCCTTATCCAGGGATTGAAGTGATGGTTAAGAGTGGTAGGTATAGGAAAAAAATCAATTCTAGTTCTCTTTTTGAAGTGTATAATCCCTTGAGAGAGCTAATTTTCTTGCATATAAGTTTCTTGTAGCAGTTACAGGGTTTCTTGTAGCACTACAGGAACCCTGTAGCAGTTCAGGACAACCCCTTGTAGCATATTTGTTTTATCCATATCTCTCAAAAGGTATATTGGATTGAACTGATATTTTATGAGCATGTTACCATCATCCATATTCACCTTTCCATAACAATTCTCGGTCATTGGATGCATGAATTGCAAGAAAAAATAAAAATGGATGTCGGTGATGGAGGTTGATTTCTCACAAATTGTACACCAGAAATAATTGAAATTTCTTGAGCATGTTACTATCATATATATGCAAATCCCCATGAAACAAATCGGCAAATGGATGCACGGTTTTCAAGATATAAGAAAAATAATTTTCTACTCAAAAACATGGTTTCTTGTATCAAAAACAGGCTTTCCTGTAGAATTTTAGGATAGTGAGGAAAATGAATGAGAAAGCTTGGAAATGATAGGTGGATGTTGGAAATGTATGAGGGTGATGAATTGAAATGACCTTGGTCATTTTGGAGCATATGAGAAAATGAGGATGATGTCCAAGTTTGACTTCATTTAACTATGGTTTTGACCAAATTTTTCTTTTCGTATCAACTTATTTATTTTATTTTATTTCAAAGGTTGGAGAGAACTTGCATTAATTAGAGAGAGATACATTGAGAAAATACATTTTTATTTTCATTTTTTTCACTTTTTTTCTTCTTTTTTAGGCCTACTAGCTGCCTCAATGAGGTTTTCAACTAGTAGGTCTGCCTATGTGCCTCAAAGGAGGTTTTCACCTAGGATATTTTATTTTTCTCTTGCTTTATTTTTTTTCCAACCCATTGACTACCTCATGAAGGTTTTCAATCAGTGAGCCAATCTCAAGTGCTTCAAAAGAGGTTTTCACCTGATATTTTATTATTTTTCCTTTTTCCTGTTTTTCCATTTTTTAATTTTTTCTATCCTACTCTACTTGAAAAAACAAAACCTCTTTCAAGTATAGGAATACTTCCAATAGAGCCATGTGCACATTAAGATGACAGATAAAATCATGCATATACTTGAAATACATGCTTTTACATGTACCTAAATATGAGGGGCCAAATTATTTGACTGAGAAGATAAAAAGTAATTGATCGGAATCTAGATTGGGGGCGAAAATTTGCTAAAAAATCAAAGTGGTCAGAATTGATCCAAACCAGAATGTCCAGATAGGTCTTGTTGTTAGGAATATGGTGCACTTTGTTTCACTCAAAATGGAGTCCATATGAGGAATATAGAGCTTGTTGTTTGTTTTCCTAAAGAGCTAAAAAATTTGTAGAAAATGACAGAAAGGTGACATGGCAGCCTGGTCAACAAAAAAGAATATTCTGGGAATATTCCTTCATTTCACATTCCAAGTGTCAATTCATAAATGGTTTCTAAGTGGGTTATTTGTCACGTTTTTATTTGATTTGGGAGGAGCCAATGGGAAGAGAACATGTGGCAAACCCAGAGGTCGCCATGTGTCCCCCCCCCCCAAGGCAGAATTTGGTTAATTCTGGGTTGAAATTCATATTGTATATAGAGAAAAAATTTATGTATTGGTGGAAGGGTGGAGGTCATGGTCAATCCCACGACCTCCCCCACAGAAATCACATGTCATACCACTATACCATAGCCAGGGTCTTAATAGACTATGCAACGAAAACATATTTATGTGTTAACAAAGGTTTCAACGGGGGTTGAGAGGGCCAGCCCCGAAGGGACAACCCTCAATCCACGGGACCACTCAATGTGACCTATGGTGGGGGCTCCAACATAAATGGAGGATTTAACATTTAAACAAGTTTTAATTAACCTTAAAACCCATTTAAAAATTCCCTAATCCTCCACTAATCACAGATTAACCTTAAGTTCAGGATTAGGGGATAAGTAGGATTGTTGGCGTTAATCGAGCTTAACTTAGTGCTAATCACAAATTAAATTTTGCGGGTCCGCTATTTTCAGCGCCAACTCCAAAATTAGTGGAGTTAACTGGAGTTTCTCCAGTTTTGGAGGATTTTTTCTAGGAAATACTGAAGAAGCCATAACTTTGGCATATTTTGACCAAAATAGACTCAGAACGAGTTAATCCTAGATTTTTTGGATTCTCTGAGCATGATGGTCTAGATTGCAGAGCCGTAGGAGCACTTATGTAAGTGATTTTTCTGCTTTGAAGATTAAAGAAGCCTAGGGCCACCAGGAGAGGAGGTCATGCCTAGTCCACTTGAACACCATTTTCAGAGCCAAAAGAGTCTATTTTGAGGTTTTTGGGTCTTCTAAATCCAATGGAGCAGGTTGCAAAGCCATTGAAGCACTACAGGTGCATTTAATTAGATAATTTACCATTAATCCAAAGAGGGTGTAGGCATTGAACCAGGTCCATGGAGATGTAGCCCATGAGGGGTGAACTCCTTTATCAAAATTGAAGCAGGTCCATGGAGATGTAGCCCTGGAGGGGTGAACTCCATTATCATCCATTGTGTAATGTGTTTGATGTGTATTATTTCTTGTAATTTACTTGTTTTACATGTGCTTTTAACATCTAATTAACTCATGAATTGCTCATAAAATAACACAAAACTAGACACATAAACCCTCACATAAATGGCTAATTTGAGATGATCCTAAGCACATTTATTTGATACTGATGAGAGATCTAGCACATAAAACTATTTTTCCCATATTCTGATCAAGTTGGTATCAGATCAGAGTTTAGCTCATTTTGAGCCCTGAGATGGTTTGCCAAGGTTAGCTAGAGAATTAGCTATTGGTTTTTTATTTGTGCAAGGAGAATTTAACTGTGTTCAAGTTTATGTCTATAAGATGAAGAGAAGAGAAGTTCAAGATTTAGGACTCAGCTCTCAAATCATAGCAAAGAATATTTTAATGCATTTCAATTGTGATGGAAACTTCATTAAGTGATGTTTCTAATCCATCTTCCTTAGCAAGATTCTTTGATAAATAGATGCTATAGAAGCTCTACATCATGAGAGATATGGTGCAAGGGTTGGTTGAAGATAGGAAGGAGAACACTATAATTCAAGATGGGTTGATTGCGATGAAGGAGGAGAAGCAATAACTTCTTAAAAATATGCATGAGATGGAGACTCAGCTCCATATTGCAAATGAAACTCTAGAAAGGATGCTTGAGATGGAGACTCAAATCCATGATGCCAAGGAAACTCTAGCCAAGTATGTGCATGAAAAAGAGGTATGAAATTAAACTTTATCTTCTATTTCCTCTCAAAATGATTTTTTTGGTGGTTTTTAAAGACACACTAGGGGAATAGGGTCCAAAATATTGATGAATATGGGCTATGAAGGTAAAGGGTTAGGAAAACATGCACAAGGCATAGTTGAGCCAATTGTTGTTGAGGAAAGGCTTAGGTATTTGGGTCTTGCTTATGGAAAACATGATTGAGAATGATCCAAAGCCAAGGAGGAACATGAAGGTGTTCCAAGAAGGAATTTCATTACATTTTCATTACCTCAAGCTTGTGAAGCTTGTGTTCATGAAGAACAAAAAAGTTTTATACCCACTTTGCAAGAAGATGCTCATAAGCATGCAAATAATGGCAATGGAAAACAAGAGGATGTTGAAAGCTCTAAATTCATTGAATCCATTGTTGGTATTCCAAAGAGAGCCACTATCTCATCAAATTCACCTCCTAAAGAAGGAAACAAAGGTGAATGTGCAAGGTATAAATCTGCCTTTAATCAAGTTGCTTGTGATTATTATAAACATGGAAAATCCTGACATAAGATTTGGAGAAAGTTTACATGTTCCTTTTGTGGTTTGAATAACCATATTGTTTTGAGGTGTTGGAAGAAGATAGCCATACACAATAAACCTTGAAAACAAAGGAGGTAGAAAGCCAAAGGTTAATTGGATAATGAAAACCATGTTGAAAAGAAGATGCAATTGTTTTTCACTCATTTCCATAAGCAGGGTCATCTTGTAGAAAAGTGTTGGACTTTGTATCCAAAAAGTCATCCATGACATTTGAAGAAGGAAGAAACAAATATTGAAAAGAATGGAAAAGAAGATTCCATAATTGATGTGGGTTAGGATGATTCACATGATGAAGTGCAACTGAAATAAGCGCCATGGAATTGGTTTGGAAAGATATGGTTAGATTTCTTAACCAATTAAGGCCTTGCATTTCTTTTGATGATTGATGCAAATACTCCCTTATTGATGCATTTCTTTGCCAATTTAATGCATTTATTTTCTCTAGAACGCATGTTGCATTTTTATGCCAGGAAGGTGTTTGAAAGTGGAGTATGTTGACTCAATTTGTTTTGTCAACTTGAGAGTGTTGATCATTTTCACATGCATGAGTGTCAACTTGTGTTGGTCGATTGATTGTTATATGCATGTCATATCAACTTGGAAGAGTTGATTTTTTCTCCAATGATGAAAGGGAGATGTTGACTAATTGTTTCATGAGATTGTAAATTATTGTTGTTTTGAGAAAATAATCGTCAAGTTATTGAAAAAAGCATGTACAATAACTTTTGTTTGACTTGAGAGTCAGTTGTTTGAAGAGGCATGTTTTGTCGACTTGTAATTGGTCGATGAGTTTGTACACCAATATGTAAGAGTAAATAGAAATGTTCACAAGATGTGACATTTGTTGCTTTGAAGGAGAAAAATAAAGAGAACATCAATTTGTGTTCTTGCATGATGTGTTTTCCAAATTAATGGTTTTTTCTTGTGACAAGATGTCGCGGGATTTTGGAAGGTCCAATCTTGAGCGAGAGGCTCATGATTAGATTTCATTATCAAATCATGGCATGAGCAGCATGTCAATACTGGAGGATGATGGAATCAAGAAGCGGAAAGTGGACAAGATGCCAAAAATATTGCAACCAAAACAACATCCATAGTAGACCATTTGATGTGTTGACGCCAAGAAGCGAAAGAGATGGTGAATGCATTCTTCAAGATGTGGAATTTGGAACCGTGGAGGTAAAAATAATGGTCATTTATTTTCTTTTGATTATTGATATTGAAACTCATTTCGATAGTTCAATCAGATGGGCTTAACTTGGAAAAGTGGTTTCCAAGGAGAAGCTTGCATCAAATGCATGTGTGTGCAAAGGAGGAACATAATTCTGAGTGGGAAGGCCATTAGTCTATTTTCCAAGCACTGAGGAATCGCTTTGGTATAGCAAGGTGTTTAATTAGTTAGCAAGTAGCTAGCAATTGTTGGATTGGGTCAGCAACAAAAGGAAGATATTGGTTGAAGTGCCAAGCTTTGCAAGGCAAGGCATGTTAGTGAACCCAAGTGGTTGTCATGGAGATTTTTCCAAGTAGAATAAAGTTGATATAACTTGGAAAATAGAAGAGTATTCAGCTCTCATCAGATACTCAGCTTTTCTGGGTCCAAAATCCTGTCAGTGGGAAGGAGTGATCGGAATCTGGATTGGGGGAAAAAATTTGTTAAAAATTCAAAGTGGTCTTAATCGCTCTAAACTAGAATGACTCGAGAGGTTTTGTTGCCAGGAATCTGTCGCACTTCATTTCACTCAAAATGGAGTCCATATGAGGAATATAGAGCATGTTGTTCGTTTTCCTAAACAACTAAAAGATTTGAAGAAAAAGACAGAAATGTGACATGGTAGCCTAGTCAGCAAAAAGGAATATCCTAGGAATATTCCTTCGTTTTGCCCAATCACACTATGCCAAGTGTCAATTCATGGATGGTTTCTAAGTGGATGATTTTTCACGTTTTTATTTGATTTGGGAGGATCCAATGGGAAGAGGACACATGGCAAGCCCGGAGGCCACCACGTGCCCCCCCCGCCCTCCAAGGCCGAATTTGGTTAAGTATCAGTCAAAATTCATATTGTATATGGAGCAAAATTTTATGTATTGGCAGAAGGGTGGAGGTCAAGGTCGACCCCACGACCTTCCCCACACAAATCACATGTCATACCATTATACGATAGCCAAGGTCTTAATAGATTATGCAATGAAAACATATTTATGTGTTAACAAAGGTTTTGGCAGAGGTTGAGAGGGCCAACCCTGAAGGGCTAGCCCTCAATCCACTGGACCATGAAACGTGACCTATGGTAGAGGCTCCAACATAAATGACAAGTTTAGCATTTAAATAGGTTTTAATTAACCTTAAACCCCATTTAAAAACACGTTAATTCTCCACTAATCACGGATTAACCTTAAGTGCGGGATTAGGGGATAAGTATGATTTTTAGAGCTAATCACACTTAACTTAGGAATAATCATAGATTATGTTTGGTGGGTCTGCTATTTTTGGCGCCATCTCCAAAATTTGCAGAGTTAACTGGATTTTCTCCATTTTTGGAGGAGTTTTTCTAGGAAACGCTGAAGAAGCCGTAACTTAGGCATATTTCAACAAAATTAGGCTCAGAAAGAGTCAATCCTAGATGTTTTGGATGCTATGAGCATGATGGTGCAAGTTGTAGAGGTAGAGGAGTACTTTTTTAAGTGATTTTTCCACTTTTAATATTAAATAATCCTAGGGCCACCAAGAGAGGAGGTCATGCCTAGTACACATGAAGACCATTTTCAGAGCCAAAAGAGTCTATTTTGAGGTTTTTGGATCTTAGAAATCTAATGGATCAGGTTGCAAAGCCATTAGAGCATTGTAGGTGCATACAGTTAGAGAATTAACCATTAATCCAAAGAGGGCCTAGCCATTGAAGCAGGTCCATGGAGATGTAGCCCAGAAGGGATGAACTTTGTTATCAACTATTATGTAATGTGTTTTCTATGTATTATTTCTATGCAATTTACTTGATGTACATGTTTTTTTAAAAACTAATTAACTCATGAATTTCTCATTAAAAAACACAAAACTAGACACATAAACCCTCACATAATAGGCTAATTTGAGACGATCCTAAACACATTTATTTGATACCGATGAGGAGCTAGCATAGAAAAAATATTTTCCCATATTCAAATCAGTAATGTTGAAAAAGAGTTTGTTGTTGCAACTTAATGACTGTCTGGAACCATATTTCAATATGGTTGTGATACCCTTGGTCCACTTGCTGATTTGGATCATCTTGGATGTCCTCTTCTACCATGACATTCAAATCTTTCTCTTTCTGTTGATTGTTCTCTTGAACACATGGAGGATCTAATGGTAAACCTGAGGGAATCTTCTCAATTTTTTATTCTGATGTCTTTTCTCCATAAAGTGTAGCCCGTGATTCTTTGGTCTTCTCATTTGAATCTTCTTTTTCTGAATTTTGTCCTTCAATGGAAACAAGAGAATCACTTTTTTGCAATACTCTTCTTGAGTTAAGATGGATACCATTTAGATCAAGAGGACATTTTGGAAGTGTTTTACCTTAACATTGTAAGTGGGGTGAGTTACTTCTTTGTATGGGTTTGGAAATGGTGGTACAGGTAGTTGAGTGGGAGTGGATCTATGAGATGGATGTGGTTGAGGTTGTGGTTGTGGTAGAGGTGGATGGTAGGGATAGCATGGAGTTGGGTATGGAGGATATTGAGGAAAATATTGAGGATATTGTTGATCTTTCCCATAAGGTCCTTGCCAACCTTGTTGCCAAGATTGGTTTTGGGGTTGAAATGGCCAAGGTTGCCCAGGAGGGAGTGTGTTCCAATTATTTTGAGATGGATGTGGATAAGCTTGAAATTGTGAAGTAGGTCCTCACATCATATCAGGTTGACTAGGCTGCCATGGTCTTCTTGGAGCTACCTAACATTGCTTCTTTGGTGATTGTCTTGCTCCATTGTATTCTCAGTAAACTTCCTTAAACCTTCGTATTGATGGAAAATATTTAGTAGCATATGATTTGAAACTCTAGTTTATGTCTTTTAGGCAATGGATCGTGATTTCAAAAGCACACAAACTTAGATAGATTTTGCAAAATTTTAATGGTTAAAATGGACAATAAGCAACATCAAAACATAGCAAATTGATGATGGCTACCTATCTGGGTCTAGCTTCTAATGGTGGATGTTTTAATTACATGCTAAAACTCTCAATTACATCAACATACAAGTCTCAATTTGCAAAAATGACATTGCCATTGCATCCATAATTCCCAAAAAATGCTATGTAGGCTCTTCTTAGGCTCAAAAAGGTTGAAAAATGGAAAACATAGGAATCCTTCTTCAAACTTCTTGCAAATAGCTCCATAGAATGGTTCGTTCTGCAACTTGGGTAGCAAAATCATCTTATGGTGTAATGGTTTAGGCACTTCATTGGTAACTTGGAGATCTTAGGTTCAATCCATGATCCTCAATGAGCTTAGCATTTTGAATAAATTTTAAACAAAAAATTTAAAGGTTGAATCCCCTTCTACCTCCTTCCCCTTCTGCCTTCCGCGTTGGTGGCCATGTGGTGCCATATATGACCAAGGGGTGTGAGCCATATGCCACACGCCTCCCTGACCCCGCTCTTGGTCGTGTGACATTAATAAAACCTGGACCTGTGATGCGGGCGTGGTGTCACACGTCCCAACCCCTTCGCATCTGTTGGTGGTCATGTTGCAACAAGAAATCATGGGTCGGGTTAGTCAGGCTCACCCGTCAGCCCGCGTATCCCCCCAATCATCCAACCACATGATTTTAAATACAAACTACCCACTTCACTTTATAAGAACCACCTGTAGTCAAGTTGTTTGGGTATCCATTTCACACTTATGAAGTCATGGGGCCAAACCCCACAAAGGCTATTTAGTTGGTTAACCAATTTTTGGTGTTAATATTAAGTCCACTTGCTGGCCTCTCATTGGACCATGTGGCACCCTCTCATTGGCTCACATGGTGGCTTAGGATTGGCCCAACTCATGTACTTGCAACCTAGTCATCATGATCCACGTGCTGATTCCTGATTAGCTCACATATTTTTCGGTCAATAGATGACATCATCACGATGTCATCGTATGGACTACCACGTGGCATCCATACATTGCATAGTCAAACCTGCAAGTTGCCTTTTTAGTTGCATTCCAAAAACTCCAAAATGTGATAACTTCCTCATATAGTGTTGGATTTATACGATTCAAGCATCGCTAGAATCAGAACAACGAGATCTATGATTTGGCTCTATGTTTGGGAGATTTTGAGAAATTTCATTTTTTAGCATATTTTTTATCCCTTGGATCATTCCTCCCTACTAGAAGCTTTTTGACCACCAAAAGTATGTTTTTAATCAACAATTAAGTGAGGATACAACTCCCTCACTTTCTCGGTCCCTGTCCACCTTGATTTTCTTGGATTGATACCTTTGAGCCCCACACGAAGATACTCCACATTGCCTCTACATGAAGTTCTTATCGTCTTCTCAAGAATTGAGTCTTCCTGCAACTCATTTAAATATTCAAGAGATATATCTTCTATAGATGGAATCTAAACATTCTATTCTTGATCAAAAATAATATGAGGCTCATACAATCTCAAGTTTTCCACATTCACAACAGAATAAATTTGTAGTAAGGTGGAAAATATAATTAGAAAGCATTGTTACTAATCTTCTCCAAGATTTTGAAAGGTCCATATCTAATTGGATTGAAATTTTTACCTTCACCTTATAGTATTTCCTTTAGGATATACAACCGAACTTGATCTCCCACTTGGAAATCATGATCAACCCAATGCTTATCATGTCTTGCTTTGTACTTGGCTTGGATTTTCTCCACTTGTTCTTGTACTCTTTGATGCACTAGCTGAATTTATTCAATGAAATGATTCGATTTATCCACATCACTATGTCCATATACTGTAATATATTTACCGAATATGAAATCAAAAGGAGACTTTGGCAAATAACCCAAAAAATATTCAAATGGAGATACTTGTAGATGAATACTTGGCATGATTGTAGGATGCTTACCAAAATATACTTGAAGGATATGCACTACTATTCTATTCACTACATCTATCTGGCTATCACTTTGTGGATGAAATGTTGTGCTCTTCTTCAACTTTGTGTCCATGAGTTCCCATAAACTAGGCCAAAACTTCCCGATAAATACATAATCTCGATAAGGAATAATCAAAGTAGCTAGCCCACAATGAACCCATACATTTTGGAAGAAAATCTTTGCGGTTTTTAGTTGTAACTAGTTTCTTACATGGCATCAACATACACATTTTGCTGAAACGATCCACTACAACATATAAATAATCATGACCTTTCCTATGTATTGGTAGTCCCCTAACAAAATCCATAGAAATACTTTCCCAAGGATGAGAAGAGATAGGAAGTGGAGTGTAAAAACCCAATTTCCTATTACTTGGCTTGCTCATAGCGCACATAGAACATCCTTTCACATATCTTGATACAATTTCATTCATTTGAGTCCAATAAAAATATCTATGTAATTGAGCAATTGTTTTTCCTACACCAAAGTGACCAAAAATAAGAGAAGTATGGGCTTCCCTTCTAACATCCACTATTTCACCCTATGGAACAAATAACTTTCCAAGATGATATAAAAACTTTTTATGAACATGATAATCGTGACTCTTCAACATGGTTTCCTTGACTCAAAATTGCATAAAAATATTTATACTATTCATCTTGAGCATATTGTTCAATACAAATTTCATGCATGATTGAGTTAAGCTTAAGAATAACAGATGCATTAAAAATAGGCCTTGATAACATATCCACAACTTTTTTATATATTCCTTTCTTATACCTGATTACCAAATGAAATTTTTGTAGGAATCACATCCATATGAAATGTCTAGCTTGTTTTTATCTTGGTTTGCGATTGTAAATATTTCAAAGGTTGATGGTCAGTATGAATAATCGTTTCTTTACCCATAAAATAATGCTTGCATTTATTCATACTTTGTACCAAAGAAAACAACTCTTTATCATAAGTTGGATAGTTAATTACTACATTGGAAAATATTTCAAAATGATAACATATTGGCTTACCATGTTGCATCAAAAATTATCCCATAGCATATTCACTTGCATTGGCTTGAATTTAAAATGGTTGCTTAAGATCTGGAAGTGATAGAACTGGTGTTGTATTGATTTTCTCTTTCAAAGTATCAAAGGATTTCTATTGTTTTCCTCTCCACTAAAATACCTGCTTCAGACTTTTCAAAGAATGTAATGTTACTACAATGAATGAGAAGTTAGCGATAAATTTTCTCCAATATTGGGTTGCTCCCAAAAAGCTCCTAACTTATGTTACATTGTTTTTTTTAGGCCAATTCAAAATAATATCAACTTTGGAGGGATCAATCTTCAATTCACCACCTCCTACAATATGACCCAAATTAACCAAAGAGGTTTTCCCAAATTCACATTTAGACATATTCAAATACAAATTTTCTTTTTCCAATACATCTAGAACTTGTTCTACATGCAGTGACATGCTCTTCATGAGTATTAATGAAAATCAAAATATCATCGAAGTAGACTATGACAAAATCATCAAGTAATGGTCGCAATACATCATTCATTACTCTCATGAATGTGGCGGGTTCACTTCAAAGCCCAAACAATATAACTAACCATTCAAACAAACCTTGTTTTTCCTTGAAAGCAGTTTTCCAAATATCATCTTCAACAATCTTTATCTAATGATAATCGCTTCTCAAATCTAACTTAGTAAAATAAAAAAAATCCTTTAATTGATCTAGCAAATCATCAATGTGAGGAAGAGGATAGTGACTCTTTATCATGATCTTGTTTAAGGCTCGGAAATCCATACACATGCGCCATGTACCATATTTACTTGGAACTAAACAATAGGAGACCCACAAGGATATGTATTAGGTATGATGACCCCTTTGTCAAGAAACTCTTGAATTTGCTTCTTAATTTTTGAATTCTCTAAAATTGACATTTTATACATGCCAATATTCGAAAGTGGTGCATCATGTTGCAATTGAATCTCATGTTGGATTCCTCTTTTTGGAGGTAACCCTTCAGGTTCCTGAAACATATTTTCATAAGTGTTAACAAATTAAATCAATTGATTATTGAGTTTAGAATCAAATCCCGAGAAAGCTTCAGATTCAGCAATATATTTAGCTTTAATCATCAACAACACAAAATTATTACTAGCATTCACAAGCTTTTTCATTTAACTAATAAGTAATAGATAATTTCATCTTCTTGTGATGTGATCTAACAATATACTCAACTCCATCATCGAAAATATGATATTTTTCTCATGATGATAGAATATGGTTTTTCGATCAATAAGTATGGACTCCCTAAGACAATCCCACAAATATCAAGTGGTACAACATCAATCTCTACCTCATCTATAAGATTAGCAGTGATGGCAAAATTGAGTTTACATTTTCTTGTCACTTGTAATTTGGCATCATCGCATACCCAACCCAAGGAGTAAGTTTTTGCATGAGGTTTTCTGGGCCTCAAATATGCCCATTTTTCCATCATACAAAACCATTATTCATAACATAAATTCCAACACTTTTACACTCATTTCACACCATAATTCCATCACTTGTTACCAATTCATGACTTACACCTCGTGGTTGATTATCATTATTTTTATTAGATTTCAATGATTAGAGATGATTTAGTCATGATTTTATACTGAAAATTTTTCTAAGTTCATTTTTCACAGGGTTCCATTGTCAAAATTCTTCACAAGCCAGTTAAACTAGTTACTCCAAGTAGAGTACGGAAATATCCAATTTGGAGCTTCGACATCTCGGCACTCTTCCGTGGAAAACCGAGGAAGGTTATTGTCCAAAATGATGTTCCAAAACCTTCCCATGAGTTGGATTGTACGCATGTTGCACATGTGGGTCTCTAGAAGCAAATCAACAAATCTGCTCAAAATGTGCATAGTTTCCAAACAACCAAGTTTGACTTTGGTTTGTGTGCAGCTGGAGGTGAATATGGAAACTATGAGAAAATGGGTTTGTTATAAATATAACCAATTATCCATATCGAAAACCTTTTCTCCATATTTGAATTGGTATAAAATTCATATGTGTGTCTTGGAGGCTGTTTTGTAAAAAATGATTGTTTTTCGAGAATTCTAGAACCTTGCAAAAAGAGCCAGATAGCCAACTTTGGGCACGAGTTCCGAGGATATGGATTTGAATGAGACAAATAAAATAGAGGCTTTTGTTTAAAATATAACAAATTAGGCTCCCTCCGAACTATTTTCCAAAATTCTCCATGGTTAGGAAGATATGCCTATATCTTTGAGGTCAGTTTGTTAAAATTATTCAATTTTCCAAAATTGAGGAGAATGACTAATTCGCCTTGTAAATATTATAAATGGCTCAGCCCTAGTTTTTATTGTAAGCTTGGGAAGTTTTTGAAAGAGGAGGATGTCAAAGTGTGAACATGAGACAAATGATTGAAGGAATGTATGTAAGTGAACTTATGATTTGAATCTTAATACAATTTGACTTTGCCAAGAATTCTTTGTAAATGTTATGGTTTTGCTTAGTATTTAGGCATTGATTTAGTTTAGACTTTATCCGGGAGTAGCAAGGGCCCACCATCGCCTGGAAGCAATTTTTGTAAACATCATAGGATAGAGGTAGTGTGTTTGATTTAGATCTAGGTGTAGGGATTTTATTTTAAAAGAATTTGTTAAGTAGATCTCATAATTTTGATTATGTAATCAAGACTGTAATTTATTTTCTTGAAATTAAATAGATACTTCATCTTCAACTCATTGCATACCAAACTGAATTGTGTTGATTAATTATGCCATTGCATAAATGAACCCTTTGTTACAGTCTGATGAATCCGAAGTGTTTAAACATGCTTTTCAATTGGATAAACAAAGATACCAATAAATCTCTTTTCAAATCTAAATTAAAATATCATCGATTCCGTACCTTACTGATTTAATGATTTTTTCTATAACTTGGTAGTAAAGTATTTGATAGGAATTAAATGAGACCATTAAACCATTGTTTGGAGTTGTAGTTTAGTTTTGAAATGCATTATAATTGTAGTTAGTTCTTGGTAGAACCATTAGTCAATGTGTTTATGTTTGAATGATTTCTTGAGTTTGATTAAAAGTAATCTAAGGATAAAATATTTTCTTATTTTGCAGTCTTTTAGAGTTGCAAGCATGTCAATTAGAATCTTGGTTTACTTAGTTTATTTTGAAGCAATTGCAGAGTAGTGATAGAGTTTAGTTTGAATGATTACTTGAATTGTTTTTTGCATCCCAGGAACTAGATTAGTTGAAGTCTTGTGTGTCCATTGCCTTAGTTTCAGATCATTTTAATGACAATGAATTTTATTGGGATTAAGATTTAACATAAGTTTGGTATCATTTTAAATTAATTGTGATTCTATTTAGATTAAATATATCTTAGTATTTAGATTGAGATTTCCATTTAGATTAAAATAATTTGAATAATAATTTGTATTTCTTGGTTTAAGATTAATTAGATTTAGTTTTGTTTGCACAATGATTAGAATCTCTTGTTTGTTTGAGCATGTTTTCCTCAATTGATTAGTTTCAAATTAGGAATAGGAATTTTTTACTTAATCTAGGAATAGATTTTAGATTTCATGATGATTAGTTTAGATTAGACGCTCTAATTCTGCGGTACCTTCGCTTGCACCTCGAAGATTACGAGCCCTAGATTGATAATTTAATGTTGGAAATTATAGAAATATATTTCCTCAACATTTTTGGTGATTTTTCCGGGGAGGTGCTAAAGGGATTACAGTCTAGTTTCTTTCACAAGTTTTTTGTGTGATCTTAGTTGTAGAACAATCAAAGGGTGGAGAGTGTACAATAAGACGTGAATGAAGAGCCACGCATCGACTATGGTGGGGTTGCTCCAAAGTTTGGTTGTCCAAGTAAGCAAGTTTGGTGAGTTTTATTGCAATTAATTTTAATTCATTTAGATTAAAATTTCAAGCTCTTTCAAGATAAAACATTTTTGGGGTGTTGTAAGAACCCCTTTTTACTAATCCATGTTGTCAGACAAGGATCATCAACGAGCAGGAGAATTCAAAGAATGATTGAGAGCTTGAAGAATGTCCCTCGAGGAAATCTCTCAAATCCTAGCAGTAGCTGGGATATCTTCCTCTCACGAAGAGTTCATCCCGACCGCATTCAGGAAATTATCTATCTCTCCACAACCAAAAATGGATTTTGAAGTCTCCCTTCATTCCTCTTGCCTATATACCAAGAAGATTGAGAAATCATGTACCAAATCTGATGGGGAGCATCCAGTTGAACCTGAGATCCAAAAAATTTCACCATGCCCAGCAACAAGCCTTGTATGCATTCCCGTGACCAATTATCCAAGTTTTCCTTGCACGACTAAGGTGGAATTTTGGAGTGGTCCAAAAGAAGAAATGAGCCAATACCACTAGGATTACATTGAGCATTGGTTCCATATCAAAATCCAGTCAAAGTACCACTCTCATCTTCAAATACTCTTTGTATCACATCTTTCATGTGTAACATCCCAAAATATGGAAATTATTCACTATTGGGAATATCTTAAGATATTCCAAATGTGGAGATCCAACAATATGAAAACATAAGAATGAAAGAGCACGGTTGCATCAACTACATAAAATGATAGAAGAACTCATAGCCATCTTATAAACATTATAGCAGCAGAATGTGTACAATATCTTGAGGAAATGATCACTCAAGCTTAGGCAATAATCAGCCCCAAGAAACAAGTACATGAAAGATGACAAAACACTGCTACACAAGAGTGCCCAAGCTATGACTGCACAATTTATATGAGACACTGCAACATGCTAAATGATAATAGAATGATATGACAATATCAGGCTCAAGAAATGTGGGGGAGAAAGCTCTCAACCCTTGAAAAAAATGGTACAACAATCCTTAGAAGGATTGGCTGCAATATATATACAAATGGAAAAACTGTAGAAATGTCGGAGTTGCAAGGGAGCAGCTGCAACTCAAAACTGAAATGAATGGATATGGCTGAATAATATGTCCAATTTGAAGCAAACCTCCTCTAATGGATCTCTCGAGTGCAAGGCTGATCCTAGCACTGAAGATCTCACCCTCCGAGATAGTGGTGCAAACCCCCATTGCAGATACACACTGAAATAATGCAGTAAAGGAGAGGGACTGCGCTGTAATAGATGGGAGATGCTTGGCTTGATGCCAAGATATGAAAATCAGCTCTGAAACCTTCCTCACTAACCTTACCTAGGAATAGAAACTCCCTCCTCTGAAAGATTAGCCAAGGAATGGTGTTGTGGAACCCTCCACTGCAACACAAAATTATACTTCAGCAGAAATAATGCTGTAGCTGAAGGAGGGGCTTTGGCCTTGAGCCTAGATGTGGAGAAATGAAGTGAAATCCTTCAAGAGGCCTCTTAAGAAGGAGAAGGAATCCTAAAAAGGAATCCCTTGTGCTAAACAACACTGCAACTTTTATAAACAACCCGAGAATGCAAATAGTCTACTAGACCAAAAATCATATACTCAAACATGTCCCTCTATGGCTGCCTCTTCCTCCTTTTATGCAAGTGAATGTCTCTTTTCCTTAGACCCCACACATTAGGGTTTCTTCCACAAAGAATCTTTCTCCCTCTCAAACTGCGCTGTCTTCCCATGCAAGCCACACCCTCTTAGGCAGCGCTGTTGACTTGGTCAAACTTGACCTTGTCCTCATTCAATTGCCCCTTTTCACACTGGAAGTTGCAAAATAAAGCTACTCCATAGATCCCTTTCACACTATGAGGGATTTTATTCCTACTCACGAGTATCCTAACCCATTTTATTCACCTACTAGATTATATGAGCAAATTTAATGTTCTAATTAGCTTTATGAAAATTTTGGAACATTATAGTCCTCCCTTCTCAAAGATTGCTTGTCCTCAAGAAAGTGCAAGGATAGACTGAGTCCTTTTCTCCTCCTCTCCCTGTAGCATCCATGTATTATGATATCCTCCAAGTGAAGTGATGCTATCTCATCAATCAAGTCTCCACATTTCTCCTCCTCAACATGCAAGTCAGCTATCAAGCTATCATCATGTAAAGGTGAAATACTCAAGAGGATATCAAAGTGATGTCTAGAGGTCCCCTTGAGGAATGAGATATAAAATATAATGGGAGCTATCTCCCTCATATGTATCCTACATACCCAAGCTATTAGCCAATAAAAATGAGTCACCTCCCAACTAGGCAACTCCTGAAAACTATCCTCCACCTCTGGCTCCGGCAAAGTAGGTGGGCTGAAAATCTGTATATGGTAGACAATGTAGCCTACCCCACGTTGTCCATCTCTTCACTTATGATAAGTGTAGAGTGTTGGTTTCTCTTGGGCTGCAATAGGGTTTCTCTCAAGTGTTAAGATGAGGACTTTCCCCCAACGCTGAAAATCATGCTGGCCCAAATATCCCCATATATGATGAGTTGGAAATCATCAACATATGGCATCACATCCATCATATGGCTCACCTCATAAGGAAACAAATGTGTTTCTATAGTGTCCATACCATCTCCCATGCTCCCCTTATAACATGTAGTGCAAAAAGTATGGAGATATTCTCTCCCAACGGACACATCCATCCAATGTGTCTCCCTCCCCAACATGCTCCTCATAAAAAAAAAGACAATAGAGCCATAGGGAGAAAAAATGAGAATCATGCTTGCTTCCATGTGTAACAAGGGAGAAGGACAATGGTCCCTCAAATGTAGCCAACGCAGCTTGATCCTCAACTACAATAGAGACTGATAAAATGTGTGGTTTCTCAACCAATTTCCTGCTGCTCCAATCTCCTCATAAGTATCGAGGAAGTGAATGATGCAAGGTGTACCATGAGTATGTCCTCCATAATATGCCTCTCCCCCAAGTCCTCCTAGGGAATGGCCATGAATCATGCTTATGGCCTCAAGTAGACCATGAAGCCTATAAGAAAGAATTCTCCTCCTTAGAGCAACATCCTACACATATATGGTTAAGGGATTTATACACACATCATATAAATAATCATGTAACCAATCATTACCCTTACCATATGTTCTGCTCAAACAAGTGGAGTGGCTCATAGATGAGTCTCCTCTCATCATCAAAGAGAAAAGAGACGGTTGTGCTAACTCTTCCAAAGAGTTATGTCTCTCCTCCATCTCCATCTGGTTCATGCATATCCTCATATGCTGATATATATCCTCCTCAAAACCCTTCCAGAAATACCCCTCCATGATGGTGTGGTATGCTCTCATAGAACAAGTAGGGATGAAAAGGAAATCCTCATGAGCTTCTTGTAGAAACTTCACCCTGAGCTTGGAATCTCTAGGTAAGAAGATCCTACCATGATAGAAGATGACCCCATCTCTGACTGAATATCCCTCCTCATGTAACTGGTCATCCAATATCATACAAGTGAAAAGATCTTTGGAATACTCCACCAACAACTGGGAGTTCCAATATGGATCTATCCTCCATAGTGACAGCGCTGATGATCTCTCATGAAGAGCACCTGTCATATGGTCACTCTCTTCTTTTACATCTCCCATGCCAAAGATGCAAGTTGGAAGGTTGCTATCGTTCCTCTGCTGCTTCTGCCACAACGCAGAATCTGAAATGGAAGTGGGTAATGATGATGTTGAGGGAATTCTACCTCTCTCCTTGAGTCTACCCAAGACTCCCAGCACTATATCAAGCTATCCCAAGGCCTCCAATCCTCTGAAATCAATGAGTGGTGCCTCAACTGGTGAAGCATCCATCCTCCTCTGCTGGTCCAGTGGTCTCCTTGGAAAAATGTATCAATGAAATGAGACATCCTCATCAAGAGATGACTGCATATATGAATGGACAAATCTTCCCATGCCCTTATTGTGCAATCTAGTCTTCTCCTTAGGTGCATCAACCTCCTGAAATGGATTGGGATGTACATCTCATCTCATGATACTGGTTCTCCTCCCTACCTTCTCCTTGTGTCTCCATGGTTCCACACCTCCTCAATAATGGCACATGAGTTGTGCCTTGATCTCCACACATGAGATCCTCGGGACTTCCTTGCAAAGATGCCAGAATCCCTCTACTTGGAGTAAGAGCTCCTCCTTCCTCTGAATGAGGCACTAGACAATCTCTAGATGAAACAACGTTGCTGCCCTCAATCTCTGCAACATGAATGGGCAACCCTCCATTGATTGGATCCCTTTTTGAAAAAGAGATCTCCATGCTTCCTTTCTCAAAGGTGTGAGATGGAAGTCTTTCTTTCGGCAAGGTATGGTGCAAGTTTTTAGCCTTCCCCATGGTTTTCTGAAATGGTATTGCATTTTCATGCAAGGGTTTTGTTTGATTTTCCTTGTTTATCTCCACCATGTGTGTATCATGAATCCTCCTACCAAATCTTTTCACTAATGCCTTAGTGAAACTTGCATAAGATGCAATGTTTACATTTTTCAAAGAAAAGGATTCAAAGATCCACCAATCATAGGCCTTACCTCTCAAATGCAGTTCTGCAACTTTTATGGCTTCATCTCCAAAAATTTGGTGTTGTTGCAAGAAGGTATCTAACTCCTCCACCCAAGCTCTGGCTAAACATGTAGGTGAACCTTCAAAGGTAGATAGAATAAATCTATCCTGTTGCTCTCTTCCTTTCACCTTGATCTTGAAAAAATCTGAAAAGCTGAGATGATCTCGGAATTTTTGAGTTTGAGACTCATAATCCTTCACGAAATCACTAAGATTTTCCCTCCTAGCAACCTCTTCTCCTCTTTCCATCTCTCTTCTGGCAATCTTGAGCATGTGATTACGCTGTGTGTTAGAGTGTGTGACTGTTGGCTCACACTCCTCATATGAAAATCTAGAGTTTGCTTTAGATTCAAACTCTTTTAGAGATTCTTCACACATATCCCCCCTGATCTTCTTGAAATCTTCATGAATATTATGTATAGATCTAGGAAGAAGCTTTGTAAGCTTATCCCCTTTTTCTCCTCCAAAAGATGGAGTCTTTTTCCTCCTCATTTCTCAGTCTCCTTCTCGATGAGAATAGGAAGTGCAGGGTCGATCCTCTTTTTTCTGCTTATCCTCCTTGGGGAGGTTCTTTAGGGATCTAAAATATGATGAGATGAATCCTTCTGATCTCCTTTGGCTGAGACTCACAGGCTGAGCCAAGATTCTAGCTCTGATACCACTGTAATATCCCAAAACAGGGAAATTATACACTATTGGGAATATCTCAAGATATTCCAAATGTGGAGATCCAACAATATGCAAACATAAGAATGAAGAGAAGGGTTGCATCAACTCCAGAAAATAACAGAAGAAATCATAGCAATATTATAAAAATTATAGCAGTAGAATGTGTACAATATCTTGAGGAAATGATCACTCAAGCTTAGGAAATAATCAGCCTCAGGAACCAAGTACATGAAACATGACAAACACTGCTACACAAGAGTGCCCAAGCTATGACTGCGCAGTTTATATGAGAGACTGCAACATGAAAAATGATAATACAATGATATGACAATATCAGGCTCAAGAAATGTGGGGGATCAAGCTCTCAACCCTTGAAAACAATGGTACAACAATCCTTAGAAGGATTGGCTACAATATATATACAAATGGAAAAACTGTAGAAATGTCGGAGTTGCAAGGGAGCAGCTGCAACTCAAAACTGAAATGAATGGATATGGCTGAATAATATGTCCAATTTGAAGCAAACCTCCTCTAATGGATCTCTCGAGTGCAAGGCTGATCCTAGCACTGAAGATCTCACCCTCCGAGATAGTGGTGCAAACCCCCATTGCAGATACACACTGAAATAATGCAGTAAAGGAGAGGGACTGCGCTGTAATAGATGGGAGATGCTTGGCTTGATGCCAAGATATGAAAATCAGCTCTGAAACCTTCCTCACTAACCTTACCTAGGAATAGAAACTCCCTCCTCTGAAAGATTAGCCAAGGAATGGTGTTGTGGAACCCTCCACTGCAACACAAAATTATACTTCAGCAGAAATAATGCTGTAGCTGAAGGAGGTGGCTTTGGCCTTGAGCCTAGATGTGGAGAAATGAAGTGAAATCCTTCAAGAGGCCTCTTAAGAAGGAGAAGGAATCCTAAAAAGGAATCCCTTGTGCTAAACAACACTGCAACTTTTATAAACAACCCGAGAATGCAAAGAGTCTACAAGACCAAAATCAAATACTCAAACATGTTTCTATATGGCTGCCTCTTCCTCCTTTTATGCAAGTGAATGCCTCTTTGCCCTGGACCCCACACATTAGGGTTTCTTCCACAAGAATATTTCTCCCTCTCAAAGTTTGCGTTGTCTTCCAAACGATACCCTCTTAGGCAAGCTATTGACTTGGTCAAACTTGACTTTGCTCCTCATGCATTTGCCCTTTTCACCTTTGTAAGGTGCAAATAAAGCCCCTAACAACATGATCCTTTCACACGATAACTTATTTTATTCCTACTCATAGGTGTCCCTCTGAAATTTTATTCACCTCCTAGATGATATGAGAAAAAATAATGTTCCAATTAGCTTCATGAAAATTTTGGAACATTACACAAAAGCTGCTGATTTTTTCATGCTCACATATATATTCTAAATTTTATATATTCTAAATCTAAGCATAATTTATCCTTGTACCTTATCACATGGCTTCATTGGAAGCTCTCTTTAACTGAAGGAGGATTTCTTCTCTTAAGCTGTTGATTTTCATGCTCATATATTCTAAATTTTATATGTTAAATCTGAGCATGAATCTATCCTTGTACCTGATCGGCACATGGCTTCATTGGAAGTTATCTTTCACTTGAAGGAGGATTTATTCTCTCTAGTGTAGTAGGAAATTTAGTATTGTAATAAATAAATGAATGAAAATAGTAAAGAGAAAAATAAGTCCTTTTTTGAAAACCGCCTAGGTTGGCACAACTAGACAAGGAATTTTCTTGAAAACTAGGTAACTAGTAGGAAATGTTCCCAGTAAATCTTGTAAATTGGTATGAGTTCTTAAAATCATGTTTATTTTAAGTTGTTATGCTTGTACTCGAGTTGGTTGATGTGGGATTCCTTAAGGCCCACCCGCCAATGAGCATTGTCCCATTGACATCAGCACATTATCTGGGACTAAGGTTAGGGTCAGATAAGGTACTTGATATCCTGCATGCCTTAATGGCAGGTACCATTGTCATCTACTAAAAAAATACATCATTGTTTCTTGGTGGATGAATTTTGCAGTCCATTCGAATTCGAAAAATATGGCTAGCCGAATGTACCTAGTGCCTTGATTCCCATTGACATCAAAGGTGGGATATCTTGCATTGGTTAACGATATCCTGAGTGGTCAGTAATCCAATGATTCTTACTTATGTTCGACATCGACATCATTTATTCACATATGCAATATTTCACATGGGCGTGTAGCGGTTGAAGACTATATGGTTTTAAGATGTCAACACAGATTTGTAGCAGTTTGGATTTTTGTATCAGCATTTCCATTGCAGCAGTAGTCACCTTTCCTTAGCTGTTTGGGGACATATAACTCCTCAGGCATGGGGAGAATGCTACCTTCAGTACATCCTTTATCTGTTCAGTTCATTCTTTAGGTCTTCAGCTTCCTTCATCATATCCAAATCAACATCCATTGCAGCTCTAGCTCTTCTTCAACAAGCCATATTAGCAGTCACATCAGCTCCAGCCATTCCATCCTCCACTTCATCTTGCAACATCGAGCACATCAACATCTAAGGTAAAACTTGAGGTAAATTTTTCTTATGATTCTATAATTAATTAGAAGGTTAAAGAAGCTTAATGATTCACTTCTTATTCCATGCATTTCATCCTTCATAAACCATTATCCTTCTATATCCTTCCATTCATTATGCATTAAGTATGATAACAAGACCATGTAAAAGTGAAGGCTTATGGTGCATTAATTAAATTAGTCTCTATGGGGTCTTCACCTTCCATGATATGAAGCATTATATTCACTGGATGAAGTCATTACTACCATGAAATGATAAAGGAAACCACATATATACATTGGTCTTACGAAGACAAAGTATGCAACCACCCATTCACCATCTCCATCACCACCTCATTACATCAATCATCTCTCCCTCACTTGTCCCTTTCTTGTCATCAATTTTTATTGCTCTGAAAATCAATATGAAGAGTTTTGTACCACAAGAACCAACACCTCAAGGTATTCAAGCAGTGCTGCTCCACAAGAACCAACGTCTACAAAAAAACGTTAACAATCTATCAATGAGAAAGAGATTTGTTTGCATGAGGACATGCAAACCCTCAGGCATGGGGGGATTTTGGGCCTCGAATATTCCCATTTTTCCATCATACAAAACCATTATTCATAACATAATTTCTGACACTTTTACACTCATTTCACACCATAATTCCATCACTTGTCACCAATTCATGACTTACGCCTCGTGGTTCATTATCATTAGTTTTCTGAGATTTTCTATGGTTAGAGATTATTTATTCATGATTCTATGACGAAATTTTTTCTAATTTCATTTTTTGCAGGGTTCCATTGTCATAATTCTTCACAAGCCAATTAAACTAGTTATTGCAAGTAGAGTACGAAAATATCCAATTTGGAGCTTTGACATCCCGGCACACTTCCGGGCAAAACCTAAGACTTTTATTGTCCAAAATGATGTTCCAACACCTTCCCATTATTTGGATTTCACCCAGGTCGCACATGTGGGTCTCTAGATGAAAATAAAAAAATCAGCTCCAAATGTGCATAGTTTCCAAACTGCCAAGTTTGACTTCGTTTTGTGTGCAACTGGAGGTGAATCTGGAAAATATGAGAAAATGGGTTTGTTAAAAATAAAATAAATTATCGATATAAAAAACCATTTATCCATATTCAAAGTGGTCTAAAATTTATACGCGGGTCTTGGAGGCAGTTTTGTAAAAAATGAATGTTTTTCCATAATTTTAGAACCTTGCAAAAAGAGCCAGACAGCCAACTTTGGGCACTATTTCTGAGGAGATGGATTTGAATGGGACAAACCCAAGAGATTTTTTGTTGAAAATACAAAAAATTAGGCTCCCTCAAAACCATTTTCCAAAATTATCCATGGTTAGGAAGATATGCCAATATCTTTGAGGTCAGTTTGTTAAAATTGTTCGATTTTCTAGAATTGAGGAAAATGACTAATTTGCCTTGTAAATCTTATAAATGGCTCAGCCATCATTTGTATTGTAAGCTTGGGAATTTTTTGAAAGAGGAGGAAGACAAGGTGTGAGCATGAGACAAATGATTGAAGGAATGTATGTAAATGAACTTATGATTTGAATCTTAATACAATTTGACTTTGCCATGAATTATTTGTAAATGTTATGGTTTTTCTTAATATTTAGGCATTGATTTAGTTTATACTTTCTCCGGGACTGGAAAGCGCCCACCATTTCTTGGAAGAAAGTTTTGTAAACATCATAGGATAGACGTAGCGTGTTTGATTTAGATCTATGTGTAGGGATTTTATTTTGAAATCGTTTGTTAATTAGATCTCATCATTTTGATTATGTACTTAAGACTGTAATTTATTTTCTTGAAATTAAATAGATACCTCATCTTCAACTCGTTGTACTAATCCATGTTGCGAGACAAGGATCATCAACGAGAAGGAGAATTTAAAGAATGGTTGGGATCACTCTCTCAAATCCTAGTAGTAGATTGGATATATGCCTCTCATGAAGAGTCCATCCTGACCGCATTCAAGAAATTATATATCTATCCAAAACCAGAAAAATATTTGTAAGTATCCCTTGATTCCTCCTGCCTATATACCAAGGAGATTGAGAAATCATGTACCAAATCCGATGGGGAGCATCCAATTGAACCTGAGATCGAATAAATTTCACCATGCCCAGAAGTAAGCCTTGTATGCATTCTAGAGACCGATTATCTAATTTTTCCTGGCACGACCAAGGAGGATTTTCAGAGTGGTCCAAAAGAAGAAATGAGCGAATACCACTAGGATTAAATTGAGCATTGGTTCTAGATTAAAATCCATTCAAAGCACCACTCTCATCTTCAAATACTCTTTGCATCACATCTTTCAAAGCTGTTGATTTTCATGCTCATGTATACTCTAAATTTTATATGTTAAATCTGAGCATGAATTTATCCTTGTACCTGATCCTCACATGGCTTCATTGGAAGTTCTCTTTCACTTGAAGGAGAATGTCTTCTCTTCGGTGTAGTAGGAAAGTTAGAATTGTAATAAATAAATAAATGAAACAGTAAAGAGAAAAAAAAGTATTTTTCTGAAAACTGGCTTGGCTGGCACAACTGGACATCGACTTTGCTTGAAAACCAAGTAACTGGTAGGCGAGGTTCCCAATAAATCTTGTAAATTTGTATGAGTTCTTAAAATCATGTATATTTTAAGTTATTATGTTCGTACTCGAGTTGGTTGATGTGGGATTCCTTAAGGCCCACCTGCCAATAATCCTTGTCCCATCGACATCAGAACATTATCTGGGACTAAGGTTAGGGTTAGATAAGGTACCTGGGAGCCTGCTTGCCTTAATGGAAAGTACCCTTGTCATCTACTAAGGAAATACATCAATGTTTCTTAGTGGATGAATTTTGCAATCCATTCGACTTCAACAAACCCATTCATGGAAAGTACAATGTACCTAGTGACTTAATTCCCATTGAAATCAAAGGTGGGATATCTCGCATTATTTAACGACATCGTCAGTGGTCGGTAATCCAATGATTCTTTATTATGCTCAAAATCGGCACCATTTCTTCACATATTGAAGATTGCACATGGGTGTGTAGCGGTTGAATACTATATGGTTTTGAGCACTCAACAACTATTTGTAGTAGTTTGGATTTTTGTATCAGCATTTACATTGCAGCAATAGTCACCTTTCCTCGGTTGTTTGGGGACATAAAACTCCTCAGGCATGGGGGAGAAGGCTACCTTCAATACATCCTTCATCTCTTCAGGTCATCCTTCAGGTCTTCATCTTCCTTCAACAGATCCAAATCAACATCCATTGTAGCTCTAGCTCTTCTTCAATAGGTCATATTAGCAGTCACATTAGCTCCAACCATTCCATCCTCCACTTCATCTTGCAGCATTGAGAACATCAACATAAAAGGTAAAACTTAAGGTAAATTTGGCTTATGATTCTCTAATTCATTAGAAGGTTAAAGAAGCTTAATGATTCACCACTTCTTATTCCACGCATTTCATCCTTCATAAACCATTATCCTTCTATTTCCTTCCATTCATTATGTATAAACTCTGATAACAAGACCATGTAAAAGCGAAGGCTTATGGTGCACTAATCAAATCAGTCTCTATGGTGTCTTCTCCTTCCATGATATCAAGAATTCCATTCACTGGATGAATTCATTACTACTGTGAAATGATAAAGGAAACCACATATATACATTGGTCTTTCGAATATATAATATGCAAGCACCCATTCACCATCTCCATCGCCACCTCATTTCATCCATCATCTCTCCTTTTCTTGCCCTCAATTTGTATTGCTCTGAATATTAGTATGAAAATTTTTGCACCACAAGAACCAACACCTCAAGGTATTCAAGTAGTGCTGCTCCACAAGAACTAGCACCTTCAAATATACAAGCAATGTTGTCCCACAAGAACCAACATCTACAAAACAATGTTAACAATCTATCAAGAGCAAGAGATTTTTTGCATGAGGACATGAAAGCCCTCTGGATTGGGGGGATGTTGGGCCTCGAATATGCCCATTTTTCCATCATACAAAACCATTATTCATAACATAAATTCTGGCACTTTTACACTCATTTCACACCATAATCCCATCACTTGTCGCCAATTCATGACTTACGCATCATGGTTTATTATCATTAGTTTTATTAGATTTTATATGATTAGATATGATTTATTCATGATTTTATAATGAGGGTATTGTTAATTTCATTTGTCACAGGATTCCATTGTCAAAATACTTCACAAGCCAATTAAACTAGTTACAGCAAGTAGTGTACAAAAAATATCTAATTTGGAGCTACGACATCTCGACACGCTTTTGGGGAAAACTGAGGAAATTTATTATCCAAAATGATGTTCCAACACCTTCCCATGATTTGGATTGCACCCAGGTCACACATGTGGGTATATAGAAGCAAATCAACAAATCTACTCAAAATGTGCATAGTTTCCAAACTGCCAAGTTTGACTTTGATTTGTGTGCAGTTGGAGGTGAATCTAGAAAATATGAGAAAATGGGTTTGCTAAAAATATAATAAATTATCGATATCCAAAAACATTTCTCCATATTCAAATTTTCCTAAAATTTATACGTGGTTCTTGGAGGTAGTTTTGTACAAAATGATTGTTTTTCTAGAATTCTAGAACCTTGCAAAAATAGTCAGACAACCAACTTTGGGCATGATCTCTGAGGAGATGGATTTGAAAGAGAAAAATCCAAGAGATTTTTATGTTTAAAATATAACAAATTAGGCTCCCTCCAAACCATTTTCTAAAATTTTCCATTGTTAGGAAGCTATGCCAATCTCTTTGAGGGCAGTTTGTTAAAATAGTTCAATTTTCCAGAATTGAGGAAAATGACTAATTCACCTTGTAAGTCTTATAAATGGCTCAGTAATGGTTTTTATTGTAAGCTTGGGAAGTTTTTGAAAGAGGAGGAAGACAAGGTGTGAACGTGAGACAAAAGATTGAAGGAATGTATGTAAGTGAACTTATCATTTGAATCTTAATACAGTTTGACTTTGCCATGAATTCTTTGTAAATGTTATGGTTTTGCTTAATCTTTAGGCATTGATTTAGTTTAGACTTTCTCCAAGAGTGGCAAGGGCCCACCATCACCTGGAAGAAATTTTTGTAAACATCATAGGATAGAGGTAGTGTCTTTGATTTAGATCTAGGTGTAGGGAATTTATTTTGAAATCATTTGTTAACTAGATCTCATAATTTTGATTATGTAATCAAGACTGTAATTTATTTTCTTGAAATTAAATAGATACTTCATCTTCAACTTGTTGCAGACCAAACTGAATTGTCTTTATTAATGATGCCATTGCATAAATGAACCCTTTGTTACAGGCTTATAAATCTGAAGTGTTTAAACATGTTTTTCAATTGGATAAACAAAGAGATCAGTAAATCTATTTTCAAATCTAAATTAAAATATCATCGATCTTGTACCTTACTGATCTAATGATTTTTTCTATAACTTGGAAGTAAAGTATTTGATAGCAATGCAATGAGACCATTAAATCATTGTTTGGAGTTGTAGTTTAGTTTTGAAATTCATTATAATTGTAATTAGTTATTGGTAGAACCATTAGTGAATGTCGTTATGTTTGAATGATTTCTTGAGTTTGATTAAAAGTAGTCTAAGGATAAAGTGTTTTCTTATTTTGTAGTCTTTTAGATTCGAAAGCATGTCAATTAGAATCTTCGTTTACTTAGTTTCTTTTGAAGCAATTGAAGAGTAGTGATAGAGTTTAGTTTGAATGATTATTTGATTTTTTTTATGCATCCCGGGAACCAGATTAGTTGAAGTCTTGTTTGTTCATTGCCTTAGTTTAAGATCATTTGAATGAGAGTGAATTTTATTGGGATTAATATTTATCATAAGTTTTGTATCATTTTAAATTAATCTTGATTGATTTAAGATTCTTGTATTTAGATTAAATAAATCTTAGTATTTGGATTGAGATTTCCATTTAGATTAAAATCATTTGAATAGTAATTTGTATTGTTTGGTTTATGATTAATTAGAGTTAGTTTCATTTTCATAGTGATTAGAATCTCTTATTTGTTTGAGCATGTTTTCCTCAATTGAGTAGTTTCAAATTAGGAATAGGAATTTTGTACTTAATCTAGGAATAGATTTTAGATTTCATGATTATCAGTTTAGATTAGACGCTCTAATCCTGCGTTACATGAACTTGCACCTCCAAGCCTACGAGCCCCTGATTGATAATTTAATGTTGGAAATTATAGCAATATATTTCCCCAACAAGGTGTGGCTTCTAAATTAAGTTTCTTGACAATTGCTTCAAAGATAAGATTGACTTATATCAAATAATGTATCAACCTTTGTATGGTTTGTATTGAACTTGATTTGGAAAAGCTCACTTATTTATTTATAATTTTGAGATTCAATAGGATATAGAAGAACTAGTACTTGTATTAGAATCTATACCTTTCCTTCCCATGGTTTTGATTTTGGTTTCATCACCTAAATCAGTTCCTAGATCTTTTTCAGTTGTAGTAGAAATATTTTGTTTCCACTTGTTATTAAACTTCTTTGGTCTCAATTTTGGATGTAATTTCCAGCGGTGGTCTTCATCATGCCCACATTTTGAACAATGTTTACAGGTAATTTCCTCTCCCTCTTTCTTGAGAGTAACACTATTCTTTCCTTTCCCTTTAAACTTCCCCTTTCCTTTGTCTCTGGATTTAAAGGGTTTCTTGCAGTACCCTTGAGGAACATTCTTGCCTTTTTATTCTAAATTAGTTTCTTGAACACATGATTCATTTAGATTTGTTGGATTAAAAATAAGTATATTATGTCTCAAATAACTATGTAATCAACATATATACGGAAGGAGAGTACCTTGTGAGGTAAAATCAAGACCTAAGATTAAATATCTTCTTCTAAATTGTTGTGTGTAACTTTGGACACTCTAACCTTTATCTCGTCTAAAATTTTTCCAATCCACAATTTATTTTTGCATGTAAGCTAATGGATAAAATTTCCTTCTTAATGTAGCTATAAAATCATTCCAAGAGGAGATAATTTTACTACTTTTCTTCAAATATTCTTGAGTTTTGGCCTCCCACTAGATGAGGGTTGCACCTTCCAGGCGAAGAGAATCAAGCTGGATCTTTGTGACATCATCATCAATATTTTGAATCCTACAATAGACTTCAATTTAACAAACCCAATTATCCAATTTTTCAGCATTTAGTTGCCCATTGTACACAGGAAATTAAAACTTGAAATCAAGCTTAATCAAAGGATACTTAACATGTCCTCTTGGAGATGTAGGAGGAGTAGGTTTATGGGATGAAGAATGTGAAGAAGGAGGTGAGGATGGAGGTGTGTATGGAGGTGAAGGGGGAGGTGGAGGTGGATGATTTCTCCCATTACCACCATTACCTTTTGGTTGATTAGAACGTTATCCTTGCAACCTTGTTTTTCTCTCATTATACAACACTTTCACCATCTCGGTCATATCAAAGAAATCATTTCTAAAATCTCTCTCATCCTCATACACAAGCTATTGTCCTTTTCCTTCTTCATGTGCCATGAATTGTGGAGTTTGTGGAGTTTGTGGCCTCCTTGAGCTAATTTGAGGGTTTGGTTCTTCAAGTTATCCTTCTCCTATTCTTAATTTAGAACTTGTAATCATTCAAAAAACCTTGTAAATTCTATCAAACCTTCACAAAAACCATACTCTGATACCGAACTGATCCAAAATTTAAAAAAAAAAAAAAAGTTTAATAAAATGATTTGCAAGATATTTTATGTATTTTAGGAAATGGATTTTGATTGCAAAAGCACAAAAATATAAATAAATTTTGCAGAATTTTAGAAATTAAAATGGAAAATAAGCAGTATCAAAACACAAAAAAATTGATGACGGAGTTCACCCCTTCTGGGCTACGTCATCGGGTACAACTTCCAATGGTGTATTTTTTTATTATATGCTCAAATTCCTAATTACATCTACATACCAGTCTCAGTTTACAAAAATAACATTTTAATTGCATACAGAATACCAAAAGAATTCTTGTGTAAGTTCTTTTTGGACTCAAAAAGACTGAAAAATGGCCAATATATGCCTCCTTCAAACTTCCTGCAAATAGCTCTACAAATTGGTTCACTCTGTAACTTGGGAAACAAAATGGTTCTATGGTGCAAAGGTTTAGGTGCTCCATTGGTAACCCATAGGTCTCAAGTTTGATCCACTATCCTTGGCGGGTTTTGAGTTTTGTAATAGTTTTTTAACAAACAAACAAAAAAAAAATCGAAGTCTCTTCCGCCACTCGCGCTAGTGATCATGTGGCACCATATATGACCGAGGGGTGTGGGCCATAGGCCATGCGCCTCCCTAGCCCCACTCATGATCATGTGACATTAATAAAACTTGGACCTGGGGCATAGACAAGATGACATAGACCTCACCCCCTTCGTATCTCCCAGTGGTCATATCTCAACAAGAAACCATGTGTCGAGCCGATCAAGCGCACTTGTCAGCCCGCCCATCCCCTCAACTGTTAGACCACATGATTTTAAATATAATCTTCCCAATTAATATTACAATAACCACCTATAGCTTGGTTGCTTGGGTGTTTGTTGCACGTTTGTGAGGTCATCGGGTCGAACCCCATAGAGGCTTGTCGATCGTTCAACCAATTTTTTGTGTCAATACCAAGGCCACGTGGAGGCCTCTCATTAGGCCACGTGGCACCCTCTAATTGGCCCATGTTGTAGTTCAGGATTGGCCCAAATCATGTACCTGCAACCCAATCATTATGCGTCATGTGTCGATTCCTGATCGGCTCCTATAATTCCAAGTTAGTAGATGACATCATCATATGTATTGCCACGTGGCATCCGTACAATTCACATTCAACCCTGCAAGTTGAATTTTTAGTTATTTCCAAAAAACTTCAGAACATGATAACTTCCTCATATAGTGTTGGATTAAGACAATTCAAGCATCATTGGAATCAAAATGATGAGATCTACAATTTGGCATCATTTTAAAGATATTTTGAGAAATTTCATTTTTTAGCATATCTTTGATCCCCTGGATCATCTTAGAGAACTGATCAACATCCATAAACACGCAATCATTTCCATGCCTAGTGGAGCACAAGATTAAGATGTAATCCATGGAGACTAAATCCCATGACTTATCTAGGGCGGGTAGAGGAGTGTAGAACCCCTGCTTCTTGATGGTGTTTTTAGTAATGGCACAAATAGTGCATGATCTAATATACTATTGGACATCATGTAAAATCTTTAGCCAATAGAAATACTTTTGAAATTTAAATATTATATTCTCCACACCAAATTTCCATGTCACCCAACTATAATGTGCATCCTAAATTATATTGGCATTCTCTCTTGAAGAAACAAAAAGGTGGCACATATAGCATAAGTGTGCATCCTAGAGGTTGAATTGTATAACATGTTTACCTATGATCAATACCTATTATGCAGCAAAAAATTCGAAGTCGCTACTGTAAAATTGTGGCCACTAGCAGATATCATACCAATAATAATTAATAAATATGGTTAGCACTAGAATTGGGGGATGACTAAGGTAGTATGTAACATTTTTGATACTTTCCTTCTTATAATTGGTGTTCAATGGAATTCTTGTAGGTATATGTATTGTTGTCCTTTGAGATAATTCTAGGTTAATTAATTATGCTATAGCATCTAAAATATTTTGTTTGTTTTAAAAGGGGTTTTTGTATGACCAATGTATTGAGAAAATAACAAGCATATGTTCTAAAATTTTGATAGTATTAACTATTAAGAACAGGGTTGTTTCTTTACTTCATAACAGTGATTTAATTTTGCATATGTGAAGGCGGAAACTATAAGAAAATATGATCAGCTAAATATCTAGATTGAATATTTAGTTTATCAAAGTATGAAAGGTTGACTACAATGTTTACGACTTCACAAAATATATTTAACATTATGAAGATTACTGATAATTAATTCATGTTGAGGGACTTTTATAGACATAGAATAATAAGTCAATCTCTTAAATGGACTATAACTTCATATTATTAAAGATAAACTGAAACACGGTTTTCGCTTACCTACTTATATTCATAAAACTCAAATATATGCAGAAAACATAATGAAATGAATACTAGAAAAACTTACGAGGAGACAAACTGATTAAAACAAATCCAGAATCCCTTTATTAATCATCAATGATGAAAATCTCATACAATTCTGCTTACAAGTGCTCATCCAAGGGTGAAACCATTAATAACTCGAATGGAGAGCTATTTATACTAATTTATATCTATTAGAAATATCTAAACAGATTACAAAAATAGTATCATAATATGGGAATAAAAAAATTGTTGAGTTGATCTGTCACTATATTTCAGGAAGTGGTGGATGATGTGGCCCTAAAATATGCTACTTTGTTTTCATGTTGTTGGAGATGAAATTTACTCGATAGTTTCACACAAGTGATCCCATCGTTTCTAACTTGGTATATCAAGATTAACTAATATTCTAGAAACTTCCTACTTCATTCTATCTCTCAAAAGTAGGATTTTTAATAAAGAGATGTTTGATTTCATGTTTGATTATTAAATAAAAATCTAAAGCCTACATAAAATCTTTTTCTATCATATGACCTTTAATTCCTGCAAATTTGGTTTTGTCAATGGAAATTGTGAAAATATTCTTGCAGTAATCCTCCAAGCTGATCAATATGTCATTGGGAGCTACTAGTCTAGGAAATCCTCTCTGATTTAGCAGGTTGAACATGATATGAAATCTTTGGACAACAGTGTACAAAGTTTAACACTTGGTTTCCAACTGATTTAATAGATTATTATTCTGCAAAACTTCTTGATTTCCAAAATGGTCTTTGTTCGGTTTGTGATATTAATATGCGCTAATTCTACTATGATTTTGGAATTAAACACTTTAAACATGTCTGAGGCCTCAGTTGGTTTCTTCTTAAATGCTTCCTTTTCCTGCTCAATGATTTCTTTGCATTTATTGATGAGTTGTTCTTGTTAAAAAATTATCTGTATGGAGGGCCATGCTTCAGTCATAGCTTGACTTATTTCAGTCTAGATGCTTTCCCTGGCTTGGGCCATGGTGTCTGCCATTAATAGCTCACTCTCTAGTTTCTAAAATTTATGTGCTAATTTGTGAGATTCTTGCATCTCTTCCATGTACAGAGTATCATTATTTATCTTTTGAGCTTCTATATTTTTGAATTTCTCTAGAATATTTTCATTCTCTTACTTTTGTAAAGTCAAATCATGCAGAAATTTTCTTGAGTCACCTACTGCTGATGTAGATTTTGTTGTTGTTGTTGAAGAGCTCGGCTCCATCCTTGCAACTGCAATAGGTACTGCTGAAATTGGAATCATGGAAAACTGAGTTGATTGTTCCTTATCCTTGAGTAAACCTTCAATTTTTTCCTCCATATTCTTGATCTGAATGTTCTACTAAATTATGAGCTTGAGCATTTCATCTCTATTTTGTTCACTTTCCTCTATCTCTTTGGTCTGGGGATCCTCTATAGAAGGCAATTTTATTCGCTTTCGAAGAGCTACAATATATGCATTCTTCTTCTTAAGAACCTCTTCTACAACTTTAACATCCTTAGGGTCATACCCAATCTTAATTACAATATCTTATAATGAATTTAACTTATTGTATTTAGCTAAAGAGGAAAGTTTTTCAATCTTCAACTGTGATTGTACTCTTGACAAAGTTGTTCTTAATTTGGACAAGGTCATGACAGTGTTAGTCATGGTGGAGAAAAGTATCTCTCCTCACTGTTTGTGCATTTCCATCTGGTCTATGGGATGAATATGATTTGCATCAAATGATAATATACTTTTCTTGTAATCAGAAGGAGATTTGGGAAAAGGGACTTGGACCTGTAGAAAATCCATCTGCATCCTCCCCTTTTCATTGTCAAAATCTGTCAACAGCTTATGCTGTGACGTAGAGGTATTCTTCCAAAACTGACTGTAAACATTGGCCTTTAGATATTCATTCTTCTGTTTGATCTCTAAGAATTTTGAGAAAATGTATGATCACCTTCTTCACTGGTTCCAATTGATCGAATAATTTCCATGGGCTCTTGTGAAGCTGAAGAAGATGATGGAACATTAGGAACACTTCCCTCTATTGTTGTAGATACTTCTGCATCACCCAAATCAATGATCTCTGGCTCTTTTTTACTTTTCTCAGTAAAAATGGTGAAATTTGTCTTTTGCTTTTTCTACTAGATTATGAATTCTTTGGCAATGTTTGCATAAGATGATGGTTCTTCTCTAGGCCTTTTTTTCTGCTTGCTTTGAGAAATAGGTTTGGAGATTGGAGGTAGAAACAATTTTCTCCTCTCCTTCTTTCAATGTGTTCTTTTCCCATTGATCACGGTTTATGAATTTCTCAATCTCTAGACTAGGTGTATGATTGTAGGGAGTTATCTTCAACTCAACCCTCGAGTTTGAAATAATGTTGAATGGATCATAGGACCAAGTGAAACTTGGTTGAAATTTCATCCTCTTGAGGATGGAATCTACTTCAATTCTTGTTGATCTGGTATTGTATATAAAAGAGCCTACTTTAGTCTTGATATTAAACTGAGATTTTCTTTTACCTGAAACAAAGTGCAATTCATCCATGTTAATCATCTGTCTAATATATTCTAGAGAAAAAATTCCCATTGGAACATGTTTGGGAAACTTGTAAGGTGCTAATTCACAGCCATACACTCTGATCTCTATGTAATTATGGTAAAGATACCAGTCTCTAGTTTTAAATTGATCACTTAGATGGAGTATTATTTTTATGTCTGAGCTAATCCTAGGCTCATTCTGGCTTCTTAAAAGTTGGGCAACTGAATGGATGAAGGAATTAATGAAATCTTCAAATGAAAACTCAGTTGAAATGGATCTAACCAATTGATTCCAATGAATAACTAACTAATTAAAACCTTGATCCTCCTGCTTATGCAATGTAATTGGTAATGAATCCCCCTGCTGAAAAATAAATATGTGAATAAGTACATAAGTGTACTTGAACATCCCTTAATTTGTCAAATTCATCATTTGTTCATGCATATTATCAGCCAAGAACTAGTTGTAATTGGACATGAATGTTGGTTGGTTGTCTTTAGAGAAAATGGAAAAATAACCAAGAATTGACTCATCCATTATTTTGTCGTTTGTATAGCCTAAAAAATAGGAAATTAAGGAAACATTTTGTCTAGTGGCTTCAGGGAACATGGAGGATGGGTAAGGAGAGTTCTTCTTCGAAAAATCAACATCATCTCGAAGAAAGGTTTCAAATATCTGTGTTATCTGAGGAAAGTTCAATTTGTAATATAAAGCCATGAGGGCAGCTTGGGAGAAATGATTGAGGGAATCAATCTATGGGATTAGTAAAATTTGGTTTATGGTCTCAGGAGTGATAGAAATCATAATGTTTCCGTTTTGATCTACCGTGATCCTTTTGACGGGATCATACCTAGATTGACACAAGGTGACTATGTCAAGGAATTCATGGGTTTGAGGAAAGAGATGTAATAAAGTTTCCCAGAGCTTAACTTCATCATGTTTGTCCAAATATTTTTATTTTAGCCACAAATGCAATTCATAGAGCTCGAATTCTAACTATGTGTCTATAATCTTGAATTATTGGTCGGCTAATGGGACATGGTCAAGATCTACCAAGGCACACACACTAGGAGTTTCTTCAATGATTGGTTCTCGAACTTTTCCTTTAGGATCCATTGACTCGAAAAGTAAGAGATAAGGGACAATGTCTCTATTGAACTAATAGTCAATGACAGGTGGTCTTTGCAATTAACAATTCAGTTGACATGACAATAGATGGAGAAGCTATAAACAGAAATTATGTATGTATAAACCTGCAATTTGACAGAAATAAAAAATGAATCAAAGGGGGATGAAAGGAATGGGATAGTTCTATTTATAATACTATTGGATTACCGCTATGAGGATGAATTTTCGAGAAATGATCGTGGGGATAGTGGTAATGGAGTGGGTGGTAGTGAAATCAGTTGAAAAATAGTACAGGAGCATACGTAATGAGATGGAATACTGCAACGGTAAGGGAGCAGGCATAATGGGATAGTACAGGTGGTAAGAGGTGATTTGGCATCAATAAACAGTCGTTGGAGGAAAGTCAAAGATCCTTTGGCGGGAGTCAACACAATCGGTGCGAGGAAGACGGATTTTGGAGGGGGTAGGTGATGGTAAGTGGTATTGAGCGGGGGTGGTGCGAAATGTCGAGGCAGCGACAAAAGAAACCACTTTTTGGACCCTCCTCCCCCCCCCCCCGCCCCCCACTGCTGTTAATGAGAAATGGGAAAGGGGGGTCTGAAAAGCCTTCCATGCCATCGTTATGGGCATGGAAGAGATCCACCATTCAAATTTACTCGGTCATTAACACAAAACGACAAAATTACTTTGTCACATTGCGACTTTAGGATAAAACCATTTCATCTGCTTATTACAATAATATTTAACCACTTAATGAAGCGATTAACACTAATAAACTTAATTTAAATCCTAATCTAATTTTTTGGCGCGTTTGAACAAGCTGCAATTAACTTTCCTAAATATAATGCATAAATTTAAATATGTTTTATCATGTTTAAGCATTATGGTCAAAAAGAAATTATTTGGGTTGTGGCATCCTAACAAATTGCACACAACTTATTTCTTTTTTATTGAAACTAAGAAATTTTATTTCTTTTATTGCCTCAATCTATGCCTAGCATTTTCAATCTTTTTGCCTTCATTTCTTAAAGCATCTAATCCTATCATTTTCTGATATGATTATTTTTTTTGTCATGAGTCCTAAATTTTTTTTATTTTTTCATTTTCTTCTACAATGTCTAACCTATCAAAACCAGAAATGTTACAAGATTGGCTCCAACTGAGGACTACTTCCTCCTGCAGGATGCAGAGAACTAGTATATCCAAGCACCTTCTCCTCGGGCTAATGGAGTCTTTGTTGAGAAAAAAAACATACTTGAAAATAAAAAAAACTGGTATATATAAAATGATGAATGTGTGAGTCACCCTTCTTCATCTTCAGTACTGGATGTAGTGCTTCAGATATCTTCCAATGACTGGAAATGAATAAAACTGTCCTTCCAAGTTCTGCAAGATGAAATTATTATTACCCTTGACTTCTGAAATACTAAAAGGTCTAAACCAGAGGTTGTCAAATTTTCTATGTTTTCCTCTTTCTTCCCTCCTAGAATCCTATCTCAATACCAAATCTCCTTCCTTGAAATTTCTTTCTCTAGATTTTCTATCAAAGAGACTTTTCATTTTGTTCTAATATTTCCTAAGCTTGTACTGAGTTTCATCCCTATCTTCATTTAGTTCAATAATATGATTAATTCTCCTAGAAAAATTATCAAGTTCTTCATTAAATTCTTGTAAAAATGATGATACAGTACTTTATGGCTTTTAACTTTAGTGTTTTACATTGATTCTTTGAAAATTGAGAAGGACACTCAAAGTTAATAAGAAAATGTACAATATCACAATACCATTATGACAGCAAGAATTTCTCATCAATATAAATAGTGACAGATTGAATTGAAGATGAAGGTTCTTGTGTATTCTTCCCTTATAAATATTGCAAAGGTTCTTGTGGATTATCCACTTTTGAATCTAGAGAAGGTTATTGTGTATTATCCCCTTATGAGTTTGGAGAAGGTCCTTGTGGATTCTTCTCTGTTGAGATTTCAAAAACAAAATTTATTCCCAAAATTTTACAATTATATTCATCTAAAATTTTAGCCAAACCTTGACCTTTTACCAATTTTGTAGTTTTGATACTAATATCAAATTCAATAATCTGGGTAATCCACCTTCCTCTTCTCCCATTAGTGTCTGTTTGAGTTAGGATAGCTTTCACAACACTGTTGGGAACATAAGTAGTAATGGTTAGTGAAGGACATAAATTTCGAAGGACTTTAAAGCTCTGACTAAGGAATAATATTTTTTTTCAATTATGGCATACTTAAGTTTTGTGTCTCTCATGAATTTACTGAAAAAATATATAGGTTGATCATCTCCATCTTCATTCTTATGCAAAAGGACAACAACTAAAGTGGTGTCAGAGGCAAAGGAAAATATGCTAAAGGGTTCAGAATAATTAGGCATGGTAAAAGTTGGTGCCTCAAAAATGGCCTTTTTAATCTGTTCAAAATCATATCTAGCTGGTATTTTCCACTTAAATTCATGATTCTTCATTAACATATCAATGATATCCTTAATTATTTCAGCATATTTAGGAATGAATATCCTCAGGAAGTTAATACTTCCAAGAAAATATTGGATCCTCTTCTTGTTCCTTGGAAATGAACGTGCTTGAATAGTTGAAACCCTTTTAGGATCAATTAGCACTCCTTCCTTGGAGATTATGTGGCCAAGCAATTTCCCTTATTTAATAGCAAAAAAAGACTTCTTGGGATTGAGTGATATCCCATATTTTCTACACCTGTCAAAAACTTTCATCAAGAGTTTTAAATGTTTATGATCTGAGTTAGATAACAAAGTAAGGTCATCAAGATATATAACAACAAATTTTTTTGTCTTACCCACAAAATTTAAATCCATAGCTCTCTAAAATGTTTCTCCAGTATTTTTTAATCCAAAGGGCATTCTGGCATACATAAATGTACCCCAAGGAGTGGTAAAATCAGTCTTCTCTCTATCCTCTAGACTCACCATTATCTGGTTGTATCTAGAGAAACCATCAAGCAATGAAAATCTATTTTCACCTGAAATTTTTTGAAGAAACTGATCCATTTTGGGTAATGGTTAGTTTTCTTTTAAGGATGACTTGTTTAAGTTCCCGAAATCTACACAAAGTCTAATTTCCCCATTCTTCTTTCTAACAGGAACTAAATTAGTTATCCAATATGAGAATCTTAATGGAACTATGATTTGAGCATCGAGTAGCATCTTAATTTCTTTCTCTATGGTAGGGAGCAAGACTGGATTGATTCTTCTTAATTTTTTTTTTTAAGGTTTTTCTTCAGGTTTTAAAGTAACTTTATGCTCAATGAGAGTTGTATCATAGGTTTTTAATTCAGCATGAGACCAAGAAAAAGCATCCTTATAAGCTTTAAGAAGATTCAAATATTCAGTTTTTACTTCCTAGGGTAGAGATGCAGGTATTTTAATGTTCTTGATATCTTCTTGTGTTCCAATATTAGATTCTTCAATATCCTCTTCAGGTGAATTTGATAATGGATTCTTGGGAACACAATTTTGGTCAAATAACTTTTCTATAGGTACTAAACCTTTGGTAATAAATTTGTTTGACAATTGAATGATATTATGGTCAGCCATTTTTCAATTTAAATCAGAAGTTTCATTTTCTTTATTGAGTTCATTTATATCTGACTGATCTTCTTCAATTTGCAAAACAGACAATTCATCAATAACATGTAGTAAATATTTTAGTTGTTCGTCATCTTCAAATATTTACAAGTATTTAAGATTTTTAGGAATATATAGCATATATTAGTCATCTTCAGAAGCATTAGAAAACCTAACCTTTTTTGTCGCTATTGGTGGTTTACAATCAGCGAGCATTTTGTGATAGAGTTTGTTAAATATCTTAATGAAGTCAGACACTGATTCACCATAGTTTATTTTGAGTTCTTAAAATTCTATCAGAAAATAGACAGGATCCTTTTTAACACCCCATTGATTCTTAAATATAGTGGTTAATTCTTCCCAACTTCGAATAGAGTATGCCCTCAATTTTCTAAACCATATCCTAACATTTCCTTCTAAGTATTGAACAAATAATCTCATATATACATTTTCATATTCGATATTCATATTTTAGCAGAGTCTAAGAATGTTGCTAAATGATATTCAGTAGATAAACCAGTTTCCCCATAAAACATTGGAAGGTGTTTCAAGTATCCATGAAGAAAAAAATTTAGTATGTTTGGAAGTTGTAAAGAAACATATCTTGCTTGAAAAATAGGCTGAAAAAGAGCCATACCTTGTGATGAAGATGAAGAGGAATATGTGGTGCTTGTTGTAGAAGATGATGAGGTAGATGTGGAATATGATGTGGTAGAAGAAGGAGGTGAAGATGGAGGACTAAAAGAAGGTGGTGGAAAAATTAAAGTTGAAGATATTCTTAAGGATTTCAAAGGTGTACGAATTACCAACTTTTGGACCTTTGTTTATCGTTCTTTAGGTTCAAATAAAGGATTTGAATATAAGGAGAAAATATCTTCTAGTTGAGCAAAAGTAGATGGAAAAGAATAAGAGGTTGGAGAAATGAAATCAGTAGGTTTGAATTTAGGTAAGTGAAAATCCAATTCTTGTTCTGATTTGGGAGATTCGAGAGGTACTTCAGGTACTTGATATGATTCTATTGAATGGACGAAAAGAGAAGATTGGAAATCAACTCCTCTAGAGATCAATTCATGAACCCTAGGTGGTATATCTTCTGAATTTAAAGAAATGGGTCCAGATCTAAAAGGATCAGGGACTGAAGTATCCTTCGATTGAATATGAATATAAGAATAAGGGGTTTGAAGTCTTCTTCTTGAAGAGGCTTGTCTTACCAGTCTCTCTAGATCTAACAAAGGTAAAACAATCTCAGAATCAAAGTGACACCTGGTATGTCTTGAAGAAGCCAGATTTAGGTTCTGTGAAGTGATCAGGTGAAATTTTTTAACCTTGCTAGTCATTTATTAACCCTTAAAGGAATAGGTGTATCATTGTCCCAGGGAAAATGGATCAAATTTTCTATCCCTAACAATGGTGCCAGTCTGATGTTTTCCTCTGAGATAATTCTAGGGTAATTAATTATGCCAGAGCATCTAAACTATTTTGTTTTTTAAAAGGGGTTTTTGGATGACCAATGTAATGAGAAAATAATAGGGAGATGTTCTAAAATTTTGATAGTATTAATTATTAAGAAAAGGGTTATTTCTTTAGTTCAAAACATTGATTTAATTTTTCATATGTGAAGGCAGAAACGGTAAGAAAATATGATAAGCTAAATATCCAAATTGAATGTTTAGTTTATCATAGTATGAAAGGCTGACAAACAATGTTTACAGCTTAACAAAATATATTTAACATTATGAATATTACTCATAATTAATTGATGTAGTGGGACTTCTAAAGACACATAGTCTAATAACTAAATCCCTTAAATGGATTGTAACTTCAGAGGATTTAAGATAGACTAAAACAAAATTTTCTCTTACCTACTTATCTTCATAAAACTCAATATATGTAGAAAACATGATTAAATGAATACTGTAAAAACTTACAAGGAGACAAATTGATTGAAATAAATGTAGAATCCTTTTATTAATCATGATTTATAAAAAGCTCATACAATTCTTATTACAAGTGCTCATCCAAGGGTGAAACCCTTAATAGCTTGAATGGAGAGTTATTTATAGTAATTTCTATCTATTAGAAATATCTAAACAAATTACAAAAATAGTATCAAAATATAGGAATACAAAAATTGCTGAGTTAATTTTCCATTGTCTTTGAGGAAGTGGTTGTTGATGTGGCCCGAAAATGTGCTTCTTTGCAGGCATGTTGTTGGAGATGAAAGTTACTCGATATTTTCACACAAGTGATGCCATATTTCCTAACTTGGTATATCCAAATTAACAAATCTTTTGAAAACTTCATCTACTTCAGTGTATCTCTCAAAAGTAGGCTTGTTAATAAAGAGATGTTTGATTTATTGTTTGATTATTAAATAAAAATCTAAAGCCTTCAGAAAATATTTTCATGTCATATGACCTTTAGTACCTGCAAATTTGTCTTTGTCAATGGAAATTTTGTAAATATTCTTGCAGTACTCCTGCATGTTGATCAATCTGTCATTGGGAGCTAATAGTACAGGCAATCCTCTTTGATTTAGTAGGTTAAATTTGATATGAACTCTTTGGACAACAGTGTCCAAAGTTTGACACTTGGTTTCCAACTAATTTAATACATTCTTCTTCTACAAAAAATTTTGGATTTCAAAAATGGTCTCTATTCTATTTGTGATGTTAATATTTTCTAATTCTGCTCTGCATTTGGAATTCAACACTTTAATCATGTTTGAGGCCTTGGCTAGTTTCTACTTAAGTGTTTCCTTTTCTTGCTCAATGACTGCTTTGCATTTATTGATGAGTTTTTCTTGTTCAAATTTGATCTATATGGAGGGTCATACTTCAATCATAGCTTGACTTATTTTAGTCCTGATGGTTTCCTTGGCTTGGGCCAAGGTGTCTACAATTAATAGCTCACTCTCTAATTTCTGAACTTTCTGTGCTAATTTATGAGATTTATGCATCTCTTCCATGTACAGAGTGTCATTATTTATGTTTTGAGCTTTTATATTTCTGAATTTCTCCAGAATATTTTCATTCTCTTGTTTTTGTAAAGTCAAATCCTGCACAAGTTTGCTTGGGTCACCTGCTATGGATGTAGATATTGTTTTTATTGATGAAGAGCTCGGCTCTGTACCTGCAACTGCAATAGGTACTACTGAAATTGGAACCATGGCAAGTAGAGTTGATTGTTCCTTCTCCTTGAGTAAACCTTCAATTTGTTCCTCCATATTCTTGATATGAATGTTCTTCTCAATGATGATTTTGAGCATTTCCTCTCTATTCTGTTCACTTTCTTGTATCTCATTGGTCTAGGGATCCTCTATAGAAGGAAATTTTAGTTGCTTTCGAAGAGCTGCAATATCTGAATTCTTCTTCTTAAGAATCTCTTCTATAACTGTAACATCCTTAGGGTCATACCCAATATTAATTACAATATCTTCTAAGAACTTTAACTTATTGTCTTTAGCTAAAGAGGAAAGTTTTTCAATCTTCAACTCTGACTGTACATTTGATAAAGTTGTTCTTAATTAAGAAAATTTGATGGCAGTGTTATTCATGGTAGAGAGAAGCATCTCTCTTGACTATATGTGCATGTCCATCTAGTCTATGGGATGAATCTGATTTTCCTCAAATGAGAATATATTTTTCTTGTAAGCATAAGGAGCTTTGGGAAAAGGGACTCGGGCTTGTAGAAAATCCATCTGCATCCTTCTCTTTTCACTGTCAAAAGATGTCAAAAACATATGTTGTTATGTAGAGGTATTCTTCCAAAACTGACTGTAAACATTGGCCTTTAGAGATTCATTATTTTGTTTTATCTCTAAGAATTTAGAGAAAATGTTTTTATCACCTTGTTCATTGGTTCCAACTGATTGAATAATCTCCACGGGCTCTTGTGAAGTTGAATAAGATGATGGAACATTATGAACACTTCCCTCTACTACTGTAGATACTTATGCATCACCCAAATCGATGATCTCTAGCTCTTTTTTACTTTGCTTAGTAGAAATGGTGAAATTTTTCTTCTGCTTCTTCTACTGGATTATGAATTATTTCAGAATGTTTGAAGAAGATGATGGTTCTTATCTAGGCATTTTTTGTTGCTTGTATTGAGAAATATGAGTCTGCAAAATGGAGGTAGAAAGAATCTGCTCCTCTGCTTCTTGCAGTGTGTTCTCTACCCATTGATCCTTATTCATGAATTTCTCAATCTCTGGCCTAGTTATATGACTGTAGGGAGTTGTCTTCGGCTCGACCCTCAAGTTTGAAATAATGTTGAATGGATCATAGGACTAAGTGAAACTTGGCTAAAATTTCATCCTCTTAAGGATGGAATCTGCTTCAATTCCTGTTGATTTGGTATTGCATATAAAAGAGCCTACTTTAGTCTTGATCTTAAACTGAAATTTTCTTTTACCTGAAACAAAGTGCAATTTATCCAAGTTAATCATTTGTCTCATAGATTCCAGAGAGAAAAGTCTCATTGGAACATCTTTGGGAAACTTGTAAGGTGCCATTTCAGAACCATACACTTTGATCTTTGTGTAATTCTGTAAAGATACCAGTCCCCAGTTTTAACTTGATCACTTAGATGGAGTATTCTTTTGATGTCTAAGCCAATCCTAGGCTCATTCTAGTTGCTTAAAAGTTGGGAAATTGGATGGAGGAAAGAATTAATGAAATATTCCAATGAAAACTGAGTTGAAATGGATGTAACCAACTGAGTCCAAGGAATAATTGATTGATTAACCTCATGATCATCCTGCTTATGAAATGTAATTGGTAACTAATCTCCCTACTGAAAAAGAAACATGTGAATAAGTACATAAGTGTACTCGAACATCCCTTAAGTTGTCAAATTCATCTTTTTTTCATGCATATTATCAACCAAGAATTGGTTTTAATTGTACATGAATGATGGTTGGTTGTCTTTAGAGAAAATGGAAAAAGATCCAAGAATTGATTCATCCATTGTTCTGTCATTTGGATAGCCTAACAAACAGGAAATTAAGGAAATAATATGTCTGGTGGCTTCAGGGAACATGGAGAATGGGTAAGGACGATTCTTATTTAGAAGCTCAACATCATCTACATGAAAGGTTTCAAAGATTTGTGCTCTCTAAGGAAAGGTCAATTTGTGATATAAATCCATGAGGGTAGCTTGGGATAAATGACTGAGGGAATCACCCTGTGGGATTAGAAAAATTTGGTTTATGGTCTCAGGAGTGACATAAATCAAAATGTTTCCATTTTGAGCTACCACATTCATTTTGAGGGGATCATACCCGGCTTGACACCAAGTGGCCAGGTTAGGGAATTTATGGGTTTGAGGAAATGTGTACAGAGGTAATAAAGTTTGCTAGAGCTTAACTTCATCCTATTTGTCCAAAAATTTCTGTTTTAGCCACAGATGCAATACATAGAGTTCGAATTCACACTTTGTGTCTATAATCTTGAAGTATTGGTTGGCTAATGAGACATGGTCAATATCTACTAGGGCAGAGACACTGGAAGTTTCTTCAACAACTGGTTTTCGACCTTGTCCTTAACAGTCGAAAGGAATGGGAAGCTGAAATAGTGCAAACTAATAGTCGACAATAAGTGGTCTCTAAAATTAAAAATTCAGATGATAGGGCAACAGATGGCGAAGCTGTAAACATAAATTATGTCTTTGTAAACTTGCAATTTGATATAAATAACAAATGAATCAAAGGGAGATGCAAGGAATGGGATAGTTTTATTTATATTATGATTGGATTACTATTATGGGAATGACTATTCGAGAAATAAATTTGGGGATAACGGTAATGGAGCGGGTGGCAGTGAAATTGGCTGAATATCGGTACAGGAGCGGGGGTAATGTGATGGAAGACATCAACGGTAAGGGAGCAGGTGTAACGGGATAGTACAGGTGGCAGTAGGTGATTTGGAATCAGGAAATGGTCGTTGGAGGAAAGTCAAAGATCCATTGGCAGGAGTCAACTCAACCGGTGAGGGGAAAGTAGATTCTGGAGGGGGTAGGCAACGATAAGTGGTATTGAGTGGGGGGGTACGAAATTTTTAGTGAGAGACACGTATGGGTGGGGCTCGACAAAGAAACCAATTTTCATACCCCCTCCTCTCCCACCGTTAACGATAAATGGGAAAGGGGCTTGCGAAAAACCTTCCTCATCGTTTATCTGGGCGGGGAAGAGATTCACTGCTCAGATCTACTCGGTCATTAACAAAAAAGGAAAAAATTAATTTGTTGCGTTGAGAATTTAGGCTAAAACCATTTCATGTGCTTATTACAATAATATTTAACCAATAAATGAAGTGATTAACACTAATAAACTTAATTTAAATCCTAATCTAATTTTTTTGGTGCATTTGAACAAGTTGCCATTAAATTTCCTAAAACTAATGCATAAATTTAAATATTTCTGATCATAAAAGTGTCTTTCCTAATAATGTGATTAATCTGAAAGAAACTTTTATCTACATTATGGATCACAAAAGTCTTATATCGAACATTTTTTATCATGTTTAAGCATTATCATAAAAAAACAAATTGTTTGGGTTGTGGCATCCTAACGAATTGCACACAACTTATTTCTTTTTTATTAAAACTAAGAAATTTTATTTCTTTTATTGCTTCTATCTATGCCTAGCATTTTCAATCTTTTTTCCTTCATTTTTTAAAGAATCTAATCTTATCATTTTCTGATATGATTATTTATTTTGTCATGAGTCCTAACATTTTTTTATTTTTTCATTTTCTTGTACAATGTCTAACTTATCAAAACCTGAAATGTTACAACATGTACCATTTATGCTGGATGTTATTATATAATTTTCCTTACATTTGCATGGATTGGAAATTTTTGTGATCAATGTGGATGATAGTCTCATTCCCCAAAATATAATGCTTCTATTGTTAGCATGCTTAAATGCAGAGTACATCTCATTTTAATGGATGGGGTATCTGTAGAAAATATAAAAGAGTCTTTTACTATGATAGGCCATTGAATGTCCTTGTTGAGTGAGGATTACACCAATAACGTAGCTAGAGGCATCTATCTTAATATGAATTGGGTTTTGTAAGTACAGCAAGGTGAAGAATGGTGCAAATAAAAGGTGGTATTTAAAATCCTCCAATGTTTTTTTTTGTGATCCAAACCAAAAGAAATATTCATTACCTCAACCCATGGTCACTTGAATTAAGGTTCAAGTGATATGAGAAAACCCCAATATGTTATGCAACCAACTCACGAAATAGAAGAAAAGGTAGATAAACAACTTAAAAATTAACCTCTTCAAGGGGAAAACTTCCTTTACATTACATAAATCAACAATTCTTGGATGATTCAAATGAAAATACCTCCTTTTTATATATAGAAGTCTAAGGGGTCATAATATAATCGTAGCCTACATAACAATAATAATGTAAGGGTGCAAAAATAACAATAGTGGGCTTCTATGGGGCACAATAATAAAAATATGGGGGATACATGGGCACAAAAATAACAATAAGGGGGGCACACTAGTATTATAGGGACCAACCAACTCACAAAATAGAAGAAAAGGTAGATCAATGACTTAAAAATTATCCTCTTCGAGGGGAAAACCTTCTTTACATTACATAAATGAACAATTATTGGATGATTCAAATTATAATTCCTCCTTTGTATATATAGGAGTCTAAGGGGTCACAATATAAGTAGAGCCTACATAACAATAATAATGTAAAGGAACAACAATAACATAGTGGGCTTCTATGGGGCACAACAATAACAATATGGAGGCTACATGGGCACAACAATAAAAATAAGGGGGGTACACTAAATATAACAATAAGGGGGATACACTAGTATTATAGGGACATAACATGACCCTCTCCTTCAAAAAAGTGATTTCCTCAACGCTTGAGTATTTCTGGATGATTCTGCATAAAATTCTCATCCTCCCATGTGGAATCTTCAGTGCACAAGTTCTTCCACTTAATGAGATACTTTGAAATTAATCGATTTCATAACTGTCGGGTTCTTGTTTCCTTGACTTCTTTAGGCTTAAATACGATTTTTCCTTCTTCATCAAGTTCTAGACACAACGTTTGAACAAGAATATTGTCAACGATAATCTTCTTTAAGCACGAAACATGGAAAACTGGGTGTACTTGGGAAGATGTATGCAACTGTAGTTTTTCTACCATAGTACTAATATTTTGCAACACCTTGTAAGGACTCTAGTACTTGGTTCATAATTTATTATCCTTCTTAGATTTCTTGAGGGAAATTTGTTTGTATGGTTGTAGTCATAAAACTACCTAGTCACCTACCTCAAAAATTATTTCACTGCAATGTTGATTTGCCTATTGTTTCACTCAATTTTGCACCAAAGTGAGGTTATCCTTTAAGTGTTGGAGAAATTTTTAATGATGATTAATGTGATCTTCCTATTGAATTTCCACAATGTTGGGTCTAGGATATAATCTTAGAATCTTTGACACTACAAAACCAATAATTTCAACAAAAATACTTTGCACAATTAAATATAGATAGTAGTAAATCACACATCCATAAGTATAGAAAACTTTTTTACAAAATATTGTACAAATATGTAAAACAACCCAATCTTCGTTATATTAAACCAATTGAATAATCCAATATTCTAGGGCTTCCCTTACAAGGGATAATGACCCTTAATTATCCACAAGTAAAAGAATACAAGATACAATGATAATATCGCTGCAGCCTTTATGGTGTATCTCATCTTGTCATTCCTTCACTCTCGTTCTGCTCTCTAGTGCCCCTTCGTCCATGAAGATACAAAAAATAGTCTTTCCAAGAGGGTTTCCACCTATCACTGCTACAATTCGGTTCTTCTATAATAAACACAGGCTAATAAAATCCACTCTTCTAGGTTGTCCAATCCCTAAGCTCCAATATTCCAATCTAGCAGTCCAATATTCCATCAATGTACTGCACATTAGGCTCATCAACTTCACCCAACCTTCAACTATGAAGCTCTCTTTATGACTTCTTGTCAAGGGCTACTTTGTGTTACCAACACGCTACCTTCTAGTGGTCAAATGGCACCCAATCCAATCACTGTGAAATCTTCTCCTAGGAGGGGCTTCTAACCACCAAGTCAAGCCCTCCAAATGGATCTCATAGGCTACAACAAATATGTCTACACTAGGACTCTATCCCTAACATAAAAAAAAATACAACTCCACCAATACTTACCTTGTTGTTAGGTTTTTTTAACTACAGTGGATTCTGGTCTTGGTTAGGCCTGATGGATCATTGCTTCAGCTCCTCTTTCTATGAAAATTCCTAGATCCAAAAAGATCTAATGAATCTTATTGCAACCATCTGAATTAATTCATCTATTATGTAATTTACTTTACACAATTATTTCTGAATACATTCATGAAATACTGAAGCACTCACTGAAGCAACCTATGCTACAATAATTATGATTTTGAAACACGAAAATTATACAAGGAAATCATTCACATATACGACACCTTTATTTTGGACTAAGTCCCCAAAAAAACACAACGCAGGAAAAATGGTACAGCAGATCTTAAAGTTTTATTATTATGCAGTAGCAATGTATGAATACATATTTGAATATCCCTAGGGTTATTCAGTTATAGAGAGAAATTTTGGTAGAATAATTTGTGAGGATTTACCTCACTCAATCATTGAGTTTCTGGATGATCCGGATGAAGAAAAACCTGCCCTGGGGAGGCTCTGCATTGTCATAGTACTGCAACTTGTAGCCTCTACATCACCCCCTTACAGGCTCAGCGTTAAGCCACAACCAAGTCTTTTTTCCTCCTTGGACCCTGACGAACAGCCTCCCCGTGAAAATTTCCAAATCTCGGCCTCTGAAACTGATCCACCAGAAAAATTCTGAAAACCCTTCCTCTGCCTCTGCACTTCCTCTACATGAGCCTACGCAGTCACTGCGTCATCCCTCTTCCTTCAACAATAGATTTTTTTAGATCTCTTATGCCTCTCTCTGACTGATGCTCCACTGGATAATAAAATCTTTCTTTCCGGATGCTATCTCTACCCCTCACTGCTCAGATCTCTAGTTCCAATTTCTTAGAAAACCCCATCCTAGAAATCCCGATCTTAGATCAATTCAACGTCTTGGTGTATTTTCCAAATTACTCTCAATAATTCCTTTATATTCTTCTCATTGACATATCAACGACCCATATTAGATGTATAATAAACGACTAAGATTATAACTTGACTTGATCCATGTCCTCTAGATGATTCACACTTTGTTTTATTTAATACCCTGTAATTATTTAATTTCCATGAGTTTAGACTTAGGGTCCCCATTAAAATAATTAATTTTTCAAATAAAACAAAATCCGAGTGGAATTTCCACAAATTGTTTCTGGGTTGTTTGGAATACAAGTGTCAAATTCTGTAAACCAAATTTGATACTTAGATCACTTTCTGATGCTACAAAAATCAACACTCTCTCTTAGCAAGGAAAGTTCTCTAGCAATAATTCTTGTTGCATACTGCTTTGTTCCTAAAGAATCCTCCGCGTTGTTGAAGTCCATCAACCTCTGCGTTGTTGCTGCCATTGTATTATTTTCCATGATACTACCACTATCACCGCTGCATCTATACTACATTTCCCTCTCAAGTGTTGCATCTGCTATGCTACTAACATTGCCACTGCTAACAATGCAACTCAAATTTGAGCGAACCAACTAAAACTCACCTAAAACTGAACAAGTGTTCAGTGGATGCACCTTGGTGCTAAAGAAACTGACTGCTGATAGCTACTACGTTGTCCCTCTGATGCTCTGTGTTGTTGCAGTTTTGTACTATGTAAGCACTGCTCTGCACTACGTTGCACCATTGTACACTTCCTTGTTGTTGCTTCCTCTGCTCTGCACTACTCGAGAAAGGAGTGTTGCTACCCATTTCACTATCATCTCTATCACTCCTCGGCTCCATCTCAATACTCCTCCATCCTGCTACTACTGATCATGGGCTCCCGTAGCAAGGTATGATCCATGAGGTGGGCTCCTCAAGGATCTTGTCCAACCAAAGTTCAGAATGAACCACAACTCAATATCATCCCACTTCTCACTACGATAAGTGTGGGCACTAATGGCCACCTCATCCTCCTCGATTCTTGCAGCTACAACCTTCGGGTCATGCTTCTCATCTTTTTCCTTCTTCTTCAGAGGAAATTGAGATGCATAGTGGGCCATCTCACCACATCTAAAGCACTTGAGCTTTGAAGCAACATGATTTAGTTTTTGGTGTGCCTATTGTCCCTTCGATGCAAGGGTTTTGTGTTGGTTTGAGGGGTCATGACCCAGGTTCATAATTAGGGTTTACAAAAAAAACCCATGTACTACTGGCCCTTTCAGCAATGGCCTTCTTATGTAGGCCAAGGTCTCACCCGAAGTAGTATGGGAGGGTGTTGGAACCAGGTTTTCGTACCCTGAGAGAGAGAAAGTTAATTAAAGTTGGTCCCTTCAGATCTGACAAGCCCGCACAGGAGAAGCCCTAACCCAAAAACCCTTAACAATATATTTGTCGAAATAACTCAAGTGAAGCTCATAAACCATCAAGTAACAAGTTAACATAAGCAAGGCGACAAAACATAACCAGATCTATGCATTCATTCATTTCTAAAGCATCGCATCCACGTGCACATCAATTAATTACCAGTATTCAGTAAACAAACATAATCTCAGAAATCAAAAATAGCGTAGCTAGTAACATAACACAGAAATACTCAGATATCAGAAAAATAGTATTCTCATTCACTAATATTTAGATTCCACTTATAGACTCTTTACTAGCCTATGCACACAACCAGCGAGGTCCACACACAACAGGACTTAAGGTCTCTGTGCACACAGCCATCAGGAGCCCTTACCCAGACAATCCACACAACTGGTATCACAGATCCAATGTTCATATCTAGACTTAATCCAAACTTACTTCTAGACTCAATTTATCCATCTATTTATACTATATTTGCCTGCATTACTCTATGGTCCGCAAAATGTGGTTCGCAGACCCTTGGTCTACCCTTTAACCATTAGGGGCTTTGTCCCACCCCAAAGCCCCTGCGTTAGACTAAACTATTACAAAATATTACAAAATTTCATCAAAATTGCTGCTAGGGGACCCTACTCCAACAAGCCCCCAACACAATCTTGTGGCTCATCCCGAGTCACTGCGATAGTGGGGTCTTCATCTTAGCTTGGAGCTGCTCGATGGCAGTGGAAAATAGGGGCATGATGACTTCACTCTGTGATGTTGCGTTCTGCACAATTTCAACAAAATTTTGGTAAGTCGGTCCTTCGGTAGCCACAATGACACTATCCAAAGTTGGTTCAGCTGCTTGACTGCTATGTCTAAGTCTTGCGAGAGCTTGAGTGCTTCATCTGCCCGTGGTTTTAGATGCTCACTGAGGACCTACTTCTTGTGTTAGAGCTCCTCAATTTCATCTCTTAGAGCATGGATGGTACGAAGACGTGCTAGGTGTTGGGCTGCCACGAGGGTGGGCATGGTAGCTTCCATCTGCTCAAAATCCTGCTCTTTCTAGCGCAGCTCCTGGTTGAACTGTCGGAGGAGGGCATCGCACTGCACTGTGGACCAAAGTTCCATAGCGGTATCTAGTAGCTTGGAGCGTTTGGTGATATGTGCTGAAATACTGCTTGTTTCTTCCTTCACCAGCATGGTTCGTTGGGCTCGTACCTCCACAGGGGTTTCTGGCTACAACTTGGCTTGCAACACAACGATCTATTTCTCCAGGTCTGCTTTGAAAGCTTGCACTTCTATCCTAGATGCCTTCAATGTAGCCACCAAGCCCTCAACCTTTGCCTGTGGCGCAAAATAGGTAGGAATCACTTCTGGCATGTCCTCACATAACCAGTCAATCAAGTGCTCTAATTCGGCTTGTTGTGCAACTGCCATGATCTCTAATGCCTGAGCTTGGGTGGATTCAGCAGTTTTGGTAGCAATTTTCTATTTGGACTCACTTAGCTGATGTTGCACCTAGAATTCTCTGTTCTGGAGTTTGGCAAAGACAAACAAGTGGAGAGCATGTAGTTTCCCACTCATTATTCTTGTGATGTCAAGGCTAAGTTTTGAGCATGCTTGGACTTGTGCGCACAAGGCTGGTGGTTTTATTGTTATTTTCGTGCCTGAGAAGGGGAAAATCCTGCTTTATGTGGCTGTGATGATGGTTGTCGTTGGCAAGCTCACTTCAATCAGCCTCGCCTGGTTCATGTTCACTTGAAGGGTATCTGTTTTGAGTTGGCGCACCTGTAACCTGGACTGCAAAGCCTCCATCGCAGCCTTATGCTGATCTTCCATAGCAGTCCATCGGTCCTCGAAGGCAATAGCAATAACATTTTCAATCTTGTCCAGATCTTCCTCTGTTAATGTAAAATTCGCTTCTCCTCCAGTTTTATCAGCCTTGTGCTTCTTCCGCTACCCTTTGGGAGGCTCTCCAGTTCACTTCATTCCACGTGGGGACTCCACGCCCTCCCCAAAAACTCCTCCAGCCTCCGCATCACACTGAGGCTCTTTCTCGGCCCCTTTGGTGGCATCCTTGGGGGTTTCCTTGGTAGTTGTTTTCTTAGTGGAGTGCACCTCAGTCTCCTTCTTTGTGCTCAATGGGATAGTATCCTTTAGCCCTGCATCTTTTCAAGAGGTGCCCGTTGTGACTGGGGCAGAATATTTGAGGCCAAGTTTCCATGTAGGCAGCCATGTGGCAATGACTTGATCAACCTCTGCCTCAGTGACCATGTACGGGAGGTTGTACCACACTGGATCTTTTCAGGCCCTGATGTGCACATTTTGCATGGTGACATGAAAGTCAACAATGCACTTGTACCTCTCGTATACCGCAGGTGACAAGCGCAGCCTAGAATGGATCGCCGCAGCTAGCGCACGATCGAATAGCACCCAGAACACCTTGTTCTCCTCAATGCGGTTTGAATCCTTGGAGTCCCACAGGTTGGCGTCTCATGCGCCTTTGCAGACATCAGGGTCAAGCTCAGGAAGTACTGCATCATTAGGTGTCTCCCATGCAATCAAGGTAATCAACAGCAACAACCAAGAGTATCAAAAGGAATTTACCTGGTCCTGAGCCTCACGCACGTTGTCCAAAAATTATTCATAGAGGTACTGCGACCAGTTATAGAAAACCCCCTTCTCACACTGTCCTGCCAACTGAATGACATAGGCAGGGACGGCCAATGCCCTACGCTTGCACATCATCTTACATGTGAGTAGTAGATTTCCCATGTACACTCCTGGGTCAACGATGGTCTCTAGTATGAATCCTCGCTTGTTGCGAACGACCTTATATTTTTCCTGCACTTCATCTGCCACCTTCTACTCATATTTATTTCCAAATACCTTCATGAGTAGGACGGTGATCCTATGAATCAGCGCGGCGTCAATTGTGATGTGACCTTGGATCCACAAGCATCCATCATGGATCAGGGAAATCAGTTGGAGCACGACTAAGTTGGTGATAGCATATCACCGAAAATGGCAGATGCACAGCAAATTCAAAATCCCTGAGGCCTCCACCCCATGTGCCCACAACATTGGTTCCACCTTTGGTACATTATCATACAACACCCGCGCAAGATACAATTTTGGGGCCAAATTTGGGAAGGCACCTTCATTTTCTAGGTCATGGTCATAAAATTTAATGGAGGGAAGGCTACCAAACAAGTCCCCAGTTAAAAGGAGCTCCGGCAGGACCAGCGACATTTGAATATATTCATGGACAATGTCGACATTCTTGGGGGTATGCATCATTGGCTTCCTTGGCTTCACATACGCTGGCATCCAAGAGATTGAAGCCACTAGTAAAGTCCTGGGATGTCATAGGGTGCTTCGAGGGATTGGGCGAGCACACATGAGGCACCTGCCGAGGGGAATGCACGGTCCTGGGGGAGGTCCATGCCTTCACAGAAGCAAACTTCGTGGCTTTCCCCTTCCCCTTCTTCTTTCCTTGTTCCTTGCCTTTTTCCTTCCCCTTTCCCTTTCCTTTGGCCGGCGTAGACATGACCTCTTCTATGTTGAGAGTTACTTCAAACACATCTTCAGACCCAATTTCAGCGGAGGCCATAATGGGCGATGACTCAGCAGGGTTGGAGGCAGTCATTCTTGCTTGGAATATGAATTCGGGGTTGCTGCTATCATATGGGGTATCTCGCCCAGAAATATAGATGGTGTGATTACAGAACACAAAGAATTCATAGCACAATATAGATAGTAAGAAATTCAGATAGAAAAGGAACCAATTATGATCTATGTCCCTTCTTTTATAGGCTGCCATAAGTAAAATTGGTCGGATTATCATTAAATGTGACTTACCATTGAGGAAACGGTAAAAAAATTCTCTAATATTTCTACATTAATTTCCAAATACTCGCTACATCCAACAGTAAAATCTCTTTTCATCTAGTTTTACTGTTCCAACGATTAGTTTTTCTAGCTGCACACTACCCCTACGCCTTTGTCACACCCTCCTGCGCCTCTTTATCTGCGCTCCCTCCGCACCTTCCTATGCCTTTTCTTCCTAGTGTGTGCAGCACTCCTGATATAGATACTCTGGCCACATAATCATTTGGTAGGCACCGAGTTGTCCCTGTAAGGTTTCAGACAACTTCCATTAACATTCTCGGGTAGGTAATCTCTACACAGTGTAGCCAACCGCACCGCACCACCATTTGTAATCTCTTTTAATATATATGTACCCAACCATTTCTTGCGGAAATTCCCTTGGTGGCATGCAAACTAACTGTCATAAAGCAACACCAATTCTTCTTCCTTGAACACCTTCTGTCGGATGTGTCAATCATGCCAAGCTTTTTATCGAGCCTTCTGAACCTGTTGGTGAAAGTTAGCAATGAACTGATCCTCTTCCAAGGCAACCAGATGCACCAAGCATTCCTCCATGATGTTAGGTTCCACCATGTTTGTAAATGCTGCAATGCGTAGGCTAGCAAAAATATATTCCATGGGCATGATGGCCTCTTTTCCATAGACCATCCTAAAAGGAGTCTTCCCGGTTAGTTTCTTGCATGTAGTCCTATATGCCCATAGCACTGAAGGGATGTGCACATCCCAATCACTTTAATTTTCATTACAAACCTTAGTGGATATGAAAGCCTCTACTACATCATTAGCTTGTGGGTGGTATGGGGTACCTTTCTCATGGTGGATATGAAATTCTTTTGTCAAAGCTTCAATAGTTTCATTAACAAAATGTGTACCTCTATTTCTCATTAAGATCTTTGGGTAGCCAAACCTGGTCAGAATATGCTCAAAGACGAAGTGTGCAGCAATATCTGAAGTACAATCCTTCCCAGCCTTTTTTTTCACCCATCAGGTTACATAATTAGTGGCAGTAATGATATAACGTGCACCAGTATTCTTTCCCGGGGGATTGATAGGTCCTACAAATTCTATAGCCCATTTGTTGAATGCCTATAAAACTATTTGCAGTTGCAGGGGCATTTCATCTCTGCGTGAAATTCTCCCTGTTCGTTGGCACGTATCATGGGCTCAGCAGTATGCATGTGCATCGCTATGTAATGTGGGCCACCACAACCCAGCCCTCAACACCTTTTGCGCAGTGGATTTTCCTGTGTAGTGGCCTCCGGCCAACCCTCCATGGGCCTCAGCCAAGATAGCTTATTTCTCATGTTCTAATACATACCTCTGCAATACCTCATATGCTCCCAACTTGTATAATTGACCAGAAATTAGAATGAAATCAGTTGCGCGGGCCACAAAATCCATTTTATGTTGCACTAAATAGTCTTTAGGTTCCATCCGAGTGGTCATGAAGTGAATAATGTCCGCAAAGTGCTCATCGACCATCTTGATAGCAAAAATTTGCACATCGGGTAATCCTTCTTCCAGACTAGTTGATTCTTCCCCACTCTCAATTCAATACAAGTGATCAGGTCCTACATTCAACCTCCTGGGTTTCACAATACTTTCAAAACCGTACTCCTGGAATAGAAGTAACCATCTACAAATCTTCCCCCCCAACACTAGATTATTGACTACGCATTTTAAAGCTGAATGATCAATGAAAATTTTAAAGTGACCTCCCAATAGATAGTGCATGTATTTCTGTAGGGAATACACCATTTCCAATCCCTCTCATTCAATAGTATAATAGTTGTGCTTTGTGTTAGAGATTTTTCTACTAGAAAATGCAATCAGATGATCAATGTCTCCTTCTCCTAGCTGCGCTAAGGCAACTCCCAGGGCTATTCCTGATGCATCCACATGTACATGAAAGACCTTCACCCAGTCTAGAAATATGAGAATAGGTGTAGTGACCATATTTTCTTTCAGAGGCTCAAAACTCTTCTAACACTCTTCATCCCAAAAAAGGAATACATCCTTCTTTTGCAGCTTCTCCATTGGTGCAGTGATGAGGGCGTACCCTTGAATAAACTTCCTATAGTAGCCTATGTTCCCTAAGATGGAGCACAGCTATTTCTCAGTGGTGGGGACTTCTAAATTTACGATCTGCAACCTTGGCTGGGTCAACCATCAATCCCTACTGACATACAACGTGTCCCAAAAAAATCCCAAATGGTACATAGAATATGCATTTCTTGAGGTTCAACGAAATCTAGTGTTTCCCGCAGGCATCCAACATCATGCGCAGGTTCGATACATGCTTCTTTAATAATCCAAATATAGTCCAATCATCAAAATAGACCTCCATAAAATTAATTATGAACTCTTTGAGTACCGCTACAACTATGCGCGAAAAAATGGCAGGGGTATTCTTTAGTCTGAAGGGCATGACAATGGACTGGAAGGAGCCACATTCGGTCATGAAGGTTGTCTTGCTGCGATCTTCAGGTGCTATTCTAATATGATGGCACCATGAAAACCCATCAGTGAATGAGTATGCTTCTTTACCTACCACATTATCCAATATTTCATTAGAGAATGACTTAGCGAATCGATCATGCATACAGGCATAATTCAGCTTGCACAGATCTACACAGATTCTTATCTCTTCTTTTATTTTCTTTTCTTGAACTACCATTGGGCTTACCCAATCAGAATTTTCTACTGGCTCAATGATACTTGTGACCAACATCTTATCTATTTCCTCCTTGATTTTTTTTTATATTTAGGGTTCAACTAATAGGGTCACTACTTGACAGGACGTGCATCTGGCTTCAAGGTGATTCTCAGGACACCTAGATCTCCTACGATTCCCTTGAGCTCAGAGAAATTTGTAGGGGATAGGTCCTAATATTCGATCAGTAGCTCCATGATCTTTCCAACTGTATCATTGTCCCAGTAATCCCCAATTTTGGCCATCTTGGGCTGCTCTTTTGTCCCATTGTTGACTTCCTTCAACTTTAATGGTTTGGTCACATCTACTGTTTGCAATAGGGGTCCTGTAACTACACACTCTCCTTTCAATTCTGAGATAGCGATATTTCTAGGATCCTCATCATAGTCTTCCACTAACAAGTTTCGATAGTTGACAATATCTTGCATCTACACATCCCAATCTGGCGCAACACATTCTTTCTGAGGTAAAGACATCAAAGACAAGAGCATCTATATCTTTCAGGGCTTCATCTAGTATCTCCATCACTCCAACTAACCCAAATGTCACCATGAAATCCCCTGTCATTGTGCCCCAATGGTGAGTGCGTTAATGTAGCTCTGCATCTAATTATAAAGTGGTAGGGATTAGTGCTAAGGCGTGAATAAACATATGGACCCATTCAATCCAAGTTCTTTCATTCTGAATACCTCCATCCACATAGCCAAGTGCTTGAGCGGATCCCCATGGCCAGAAAAGAGCTCCATGGGTGGGTTGAATAGAGGTTAAAATCATAGAATCATCATTTTCCAACATTCCTCCCAGTCCTGAAAAGTCCCCATGTGGGTTTCCCACCACCACGCATAGCCAAGTCAAGTGCCCAAAATATTCGTTCCTTAGGGACATCTGCTTCTAATGCTTTAAGAAATTCCTTAACACTACCATAATTACCATCAAATTAAGGTAGTTCTCTTACCTCTGAGGAGATTCATCGGAAAATTTTTGTGACCTTGAGGCACCACAGCGCAGACATGTCATGCAACTGGTTCTACCAATTTTCTATCTCACCTTCTGAATCTAAGCGACATGCGTTGTCTTTCCCCCAACACAACATGCCATTAGTTGTAGGGTTAATCCAATAATCATCCCAGGTAGTTATCTTGTAAATATGGTCAACATCCTCCTCCTCGCACACCGACTTTGTATATCGTTCACCCTCTGCTAGATCTAGGGGGACTATTACCCGCGTACCATTATTTTTGAAGATCATGCTCCTCCTTTTTAGGATGATGATACCTCCCATGTCAATAGCCAAATCCAGTCCTAAGAGCACAGGGTAAGGGTCTGCATCATCCACAATCTATATTACTTCGAAATATACATAAACTTTAACTCCTGCAATGTCTACCACAACCCTCGGCAACCTTCCTAATGGAATGATCTTCTGCTGGTTAGCCATAAGTAGTTGGATGGTGGACCACTCAAATTTAGGTTATCCCATTCTTTTCAAGGTTTTTTTGGGCAGGCCATTAGCATCAGACCCCAAATCCAAGATGAATTGATCCATCTCATATTCTCCAATCTGCGCAGTCATACACATCTCCTAAATAGTCCTTTTCTTGTTCTTATAAATACTATTCACAGCTTTAACCTCTGCTCAGGGGGAATCCCTTTCTGCATAGCCATATATTAATGCTTGGATATTCTCCACTTCCTTCTGGTTGCACAGTAACTTCATACATGCCTGAAGGAATGGCTTAACTATTTCATCTGTTTTCAGGTCCATCGAAGTCCTTGAGGTGGATGCTTCATCTTTAGAAAAATCCTTCCTAGCTTTGATGAAGGTCTCTTTCTCCTTCGACAAGTCTAGGCTTTCCCTTTTTTCAGAGGCCTTTCTGATTAGCAGTGCAGCCACAACTTTTTCCTCAGCTCCTCCAGTGGCAATGGTGTTGTGCATAATTACATTGACACTTAGCCCATCATCGCATGGTTCCACCTTAACCCGTTTTACATTTTGCGTTAGCGTCTGCTATTTCTCCTGCATATTTGCTATCATCATAGTACAATCTTCAATTATGTGATCGAACCATCTGTAATACCTGTATGATTGGCGTGCAGGATTCGGGTAGTCTCTTACATAATGTCCAATGTCCCCGCAGTTGTTGCAAATTAGTTGTCCTCTTCCTTGCCCTGCACTTCTGCCTCTCCCTCCTCCACGTCCTCTTGTAGGGGATCCTCCTCACTCAAAGGGAGGTTCTAGTGATGAAGGGTCATCCTGCACCCTATATAGGTTCCCCCTTTCTATCATCATATCATATGCTCAACAGTTGTGCTCATTGTGACCCACCGACGAGCAGAATATACACCACTATTACTTTAGTTCTGGAACATAGGAACCTAATCGTGGGAAATGGTCTGTATCATGTCCCCCTACTACCCGAAAATAATCGCACCATAGAATGGGAGTACTTGGTCCATCAATATCTCTTGGGGGTAATGGACTTGGTCCCTTAGCCTACATATAATCTGAGAATAGAGGGCACTAATCCTTACTATGGCCTGATACCCTGCAACGTATGCACCGGATATTCATGCTAGATTCTTTACCCTGATCACTTCAAAAATTCTATATTTCTAAGTGCATCACCTTTATCTGGCTCTGTATCTGCAACTCCCCAAATTGAGCATCGTCCCTTGGCGCAACTTCTAGATTCATAGCAATCTCCAGGGCCTCTTCCTGTGAATCAATCTTTTGTTGACCCATAGGTCCGTGCAGATATGGTAACATCATGGTGATAAACCACTCCTTATGCTATTTTTCCTCATAGAAAAATCCTCCATCACTGATGACATTCTTCAGCCACTGATCAGCTTCCCAAACAGACTCCGTAGGTCCTTGCTTAATATCTTTCAACTCTACTATGCATTAAGAATAGGACTTAGGTTTTCAGAACTGCTACTTAAGGGCATCCTTAATGTCCTGTATCGTAGGATTTGCATGTTAAGCAATGTATCCCATGAACCAATCTAGAGCTCGTCCTTCAAAGGCTATTAATAGTTGTGCTCTTTTTACAGCATCATTATTAACATTCTGCATGGTCCATACCAGATTTTCCACGAACTAGAAACAATCCATATCCTCCTCCCCCCCACCCTTAAAGGTGGGAAACTTCATGTGCACATCCATATTGTATGCAGGTGATGGTAGAGGTGGGGTAGGAGAATGCTTACCCTTGCGCGAGTTCAATGGTGGCGTAGCTGAGGGACTTGTCTCTGCATGCGCAGCCTCACCTTTTTTTAGGTCAGGTGGATCGCTTAGAGTATTGTACACTGATCGATACCCTTCTTGATTGTGGTAGTTTTTACCACCTCGTGTCATGCTTCTACTCTGATCAGAGGTCATTCACTCAGTGTGACTACACAGGACACCCTTTTCACACAATAGCATCTTAATAAACGGTGGAAATTTTTGCAAGAAATTACCCATAAGTCCCTTAAAAAACCTTCTCTCTACTTCAGAATAGGACACAAACTGATCAACTACAAACTCGATTACAAATCCACCCAAAACGCTATCAACCCAGTGATCTACGGTCCGAGTGATTTTTTTATCAGTCTTCTCCAGCTGTTGGATCAACTCAGGGGTCCACTGTGTGACTTGATCATCTTTCCAATGGGTTTGGACTTCTGATAACCTTGCTAGCCACTCTTGTAGTTCATGTGCAAAGGTTACGAAGAATATTTCATGTACCTCTGTAAAAATGTACATGTGCTTCCACTCTTCAGCAGATATATTACTACTTTTAAATTCTTTTAGGGAAAACTCATGAATCTTCTTTTAAAACCAGTCCTCAATTTCAGGCTTCAATGGTTGCCAATGACCCCATGGAATTACCTAACCTCTCTCTCAAAATTATCTCGGTCCCGACAACGAAACCATCTATTGGTTTGAGGGGTCATGAATGAGGTTCATATTTAGGGTTTGCCAAAAAACCCCTGTACTACTAGCCCTTTCGTCAATGGCCTACTTGCGCAAGTCAAGGTCTCACCTAAAGTAGTATGGGAGGGTACTGGAAGCAAGTTTTTGTACCCTGAGAGAGAGAGAGAAAGTTAATTAAAGTGGGTCCCTTCAGATCTAATAGGCCCATGCTGGAGAAGCCCTAACCCAGGAGCCCTTAACAATATATTTGTCAGAATAACTCAAGAAAAGCTCATAAACCATCAGGTAACAAGTTAACAGAAGCCAGGTGACAAAACATAACCAGATATATGCATTCATTCCTTTCTAAAGAATCGCATCCACATGTGCATCAATTAATTACCAGTATTTAGTAAACAGACATAATCTCTTAAATTAAAAATAGCACAAGAACTAACATAACACATAACTACTTAGATATCAGCAAAACGGTCTGCTCATTCATTAATATTCATATTCCACTTACAGACTCTTTACTAACCCGTGCACATAGCCAGCGGGGTCCGCACATAGAAGGACTTAGGGTCTCCCTGCACACAACCAACAAGAGCCCTTACCCAGAAAATCCACACAATTGGTATCACAGATCCAATGTTTACATCCAGACTTAATCCAAACTTACTTGTAGACTCGATTTATCCATCTATTTATACTATATTAGCGTGCGTTACTCTATGGTCCTCAAACCATGGTTTGCAGACCCTTGGTCTACCGTTTGACCCATTACAGTTCATTAGGGGCTTTTACCTACCCAAAAGCCTCTGCACTACACTAAACTATTACAAAATATTACAAAATTTCATCAAAATTCCTACTAGGGGACCCTACTCCAACATTGTGTTCTCCTCTTCCTCTATGGATTTTGATCCGCTTCCAATACTTCCATCAAGTTTGCACTTGACAAGGTCTCTCCTCATCTCTTCCTCCTGAAAACATGTGCACAACTGCTCCCAACAAGGTAATGTTTCCTAACCTATTATGCTCTGGAAAAACACTTGCTACTCCTATGTGACACTGTTAAGGGCCATCCATACCATGGTTGCAGTTGTAGGTGTATTACCTACTGTCGACAGTTGGTTGCGAACCTCCTAAAACCGCATGAGGTATGAAGCCATGCAATCCCCTTTCTACATCTAGATCATACGAAGCTTCTGCTCCAAGTACAACTTCCACTGCTCGGAAGATCCCTCATATAGGTCATGCTAATCTACCCACATGTCTCTAGCAGTATTCTTTCCAACCAAATGTGAGACGATGTAGTACTTAACACCATCAAGGAGAAACCCCTTCACCTTCGCCATATCATCTGTGTACTTCTTCTTTTGATCCGGATCTATAGGTATAGCTACCACGTTCTCCATGAATTCCTTCAGATCATATTCATCTAGAAGAAACATAGCTCGTTCCTTCCAGATCATATAGTTGTAGGAGCCCTCCAACCGATCTTGATCACAAACTCTGTGAGATGCCATCTCCACTGAAAAATTGTCAAATATTCTCCCTCTTTCTCCCTACTGCACAACACCTATCAGGCTTATGCACTCGTTAGTGGAGTTGTAAGTTTTGTTGCTCCTCTACTGCTCACCAATTGAGAAATGTTGATTTCCTAGGCAAGGAAATCACTAAGGAAGAATTTCCCAAATATGCGCTCTGACTCCTTTTGACCCTTTTTTGGCCAGCAATAGATTCAAAAAAACTACATCCCTCTGTCTTTTGCATGGAAGCTTTTCATTTCTCCCTCTACCATAGAAATATCTCGGATCTGGAAGCCCTTTATCTTTGTCAACTCACTCAAAGAGAGACTGCCATGAAAATATTAGCCCTCCTGACCAGAAATATGCAATCCTTCAATGGATTCATTCTGTTGTACTGCAACAAAAATGACCTTAACTTCATAATTCGGATTTTTCCTACCTATTTCACATCAATGCTCTGATACCATGTGAAAATTCCTAGATCGAAACAGATCTAATGAATATTACTAAAACCATCTAAAATACTTCATCTGTTCTATAATTTACTTTAAAAAATTATTTCTGAATACATTCATGAAATACCGAAGCAATCACTGAAGAAACTTACATTACAATAATTATGATTCTGAAACAAGGAAACTAGACAAGGAAATCACTCACACATATCACACCTTTATTTTGGGCTAAGTTCTTAGAAAAATCCAATGTGGGAAAACCGGTACAGCAAATCTGAGGGTTTTATTATTATGCAATATAAATGTCTAAATCCATATTTGAATACCCTAGGTTAAGTCAATTACAGAGAGAAATTATGGCAAAATAATTTCGAAGGATTTACCTCACTCAATCATTGAGTTTCTGGCTGATCCAGACGACAAAAAACCTGCCCTGTGGAGGCTCTACGCAGTCCTAGCACTACAACGTGTAGTCTCTGTGCCACCCCCTTCTAGGCTTAGCATTCATCCCCAGCCAAGTAATTTTTCCTCCTTTGGTCTTGATGAACACCCTCCTGAGTCCACTTTTTGGACCCTATCCTTTGAAACTAATCCACTAGAAAATTTCCAAAAACCCTTCCTCTGTATCTGCGTTGCCTCTATGTGAGCCTACGCAACCACTGCGCTAGCCCTCTTCCTTCAACAATGGCTTTGGGTAGATATATTCTACCTCTCTCTGATTGATGCTCCACCGGGTGAGAAAATATTTCTCTTTGGATGTTATCTATTCCCCTCACTGTTCAAATATCTAGTTCGAATTTCTCAGGAAACCTTGCCCTAGAAATTTTGATCTTAGATAAATTCAGTGTCTCGGTGTATTTTCCAAATTTCCCTCAAGCCTTCCTTTATATTCTTCTCATTGGCATATCAATAGCCCATATTAGGTGTCTAATCAATGGTTAATATTATAACATGACTTGATCCATGTCCTCCAGAAGATTCACACTCTGTTTTATTTAATACCCTTTAATTATTTAATTTCCCTAAGTTTAGACCTAGGGTCCCCATTAAAATAAATTTTTTTTCAAAAAAACAAAATCCAAGTGGAATTTCCACAAAATCTTTCTAGGTGATTTGGAATAAAAGTGTCTAAGACTCTACACAAAATTTGAAACTTGGAGCACTTTCTGATGCTACAAAAATCAACACTTTCCTCCACCAAAATCTCCTTAACTATTGCGGCTCTATTTCCCTTGCCTCCTGCTCTACTTCATTGCTTCCTTAGACTGCTTCTCAGCCATTAACACCCCTCACATCTCCTTGTTATAGGGACAGTAGGGCCTGTGGCCTAAATCTGTCCTCTACCTAGGTTGCGGCCTCATGAACAAAGGTAGTTTCCACACAAAATTACCCTATAAATAGACCAGAACTCCCTCACTCCAAGCAGCTACCTTTTTCTCTTGATTCAAACCAGTAGTTGACAAAATAAACCACAAAATCTGCCTATAAATGATCTATATATTTTTTATTATCCTGATACAGCATCTCATCCCTGTTGTGGATGTAAACTCACTCCAAAACAATCATCAATTCCATGCCCTATCCTCCTCTTGAGCTCGACCTATTTCAGAGATGTATTTATAGTGATGTTTGATGCACTTGGATACTCTAAAATGAACTCCATCAAATTCTATTTATACACAAAATAAGGACTCAATGAATTCCTTGAAGAGACATGTCTTTTGGACAAGTTCACCTTAAGCCTACATGACTTGACTGTCTAAAATCCCACCATTATCTTCAAAAATTCATATCTCTTCATAAGAAACTCGCAATTTGACGATTCTTGTTGTGTTGGATTCTCCCCAATTCCCTATATCATGTCCATCCATCACATGTCTAAAATTCTCCATGGTTTTGGCCCAAACATTGATGGGTGAAAAACACAACCTGGGGTTCCAAGCCCACAAGTCACTCTTGTGGTTCTCTAACCTCCAAACCCTAAACACTATAGCTTGCAGAAACTACAAGCTACTCAAAAATCAACACTCCCTCTTAGTGAGGGAGGTACTTCCAAGACTAGGAAGTAACTCATCATCATCATCACTACTCGCAACACTCACCCAACTCCTGGCACTCACAACTACAAAAATTCTTGTAGCGTGAAATACGCCTCTATTGGAAGTGTTGTTGTCACTAGAAGCTTCCTACTTCTTTTCCTATATCACTTTCTAATCCCTACATGATTCCTTGTTGGAATTTGTAGGAGCACCTTTTCTCCCCACTAACCATGCACTCTTATTGGGCTGCAAAGTCTCCCTCTAAACCTGTAAACTCCCTCTAGAACTCGAATTCCTCTGAGCCTCTGGAACCTAGACCTTCTTCTCTAAAACGTGTACCTATACCTCTGAAGCCTACACCTGCACCTGCTTCTCTAGAACCTACACTTGATCCTCCTACTTCTTTTTCCCATGATCTATAGGCTTTCCTGTCAGTCTGTATAGACCATTCTCTCTAACTCCAAGCACAATACTTGTGGAGCTACTATATCCTTTGGGCCTGAGTCTTGCCTTATAATCCTGGAATAAGACCTCAAACCCTTTATTCTTGATCATCAAGACATATATTGTGCTATATCTGAGTCTTGGTAGAAACAGTACATAATATACCTGCATCACTCATCCTGTCTCTAACCTGACTCGACACAATTCTTGATCCTTGGATCTCCTTTTGACTCTTGTCACCCAACACCATGTGCAACTTCAAGTCCCATTTAGCTAGAGTCTCAAAAACCTCTTATGATCCTGTCATATGTTTTGTCACACCACTATCCACGTACCATCCATCCTCATCGATAGTACCCTGCAAGAAATGAGAGCTCATAGTGAAGTCTTCCTCCTCCAATATCCTAGTGAGAGCATATATCTTAGCAGAAATTGCAATATCAGTGACCAGATTCCCTTTCTTCTTCTCATCATCTCTTTTCTTCTTCATCGAAAATCTCGACAAAAAATTACCCATATTGCCACAGTTGAAACACTTAATATCACTCAAATCCTTCCGCTTACCCTTCATTCATGCTGCAAGTGCCATGTCCTCATCTCCCCTCTTCAATAGATGAAGATCCTCATCTTGCAACTCTTCTTGAATGAATTCATCTCGTATCCTATTACAGTCTAGCAACTTGTCCCTAGAAATGATCCCTTTGATGAATGGCTTCCATTCTGAAGTAAACTCTTTCAAGGAAATCCTCACCATATCAGTATATGAAATATTCACACCAACGGCAATAATCTCATCTTTGACCTGAGAGAATCTTGTTAGATATGAAGTCACTCCTTCACCCTGCAACATCATGGTGGAATTCAACTTTTCCTCCAATACCAGTACCTGGTTCTCGTTCATATTCTGGAACAAATTCTGATAAACCATCCACATCTAATGAGCAGAGTTCTTACTGAAAAAATGTGGTATCAGGGAATTATTCGCACCATCAAGGATGATCAATCACACCTTTGTATCCAATTCTTCGTACACTTCCAGCTCCTTAGGTCCAATTAGCTTCTTCATGGTTTTCTCAGAAAAACCCTGGATCATGTTGACCTGTAATACCAAATTGATCATTTCCTTCCATGGACTATAGTTACACAACCCTTCCAACATGTTCTCACACCGAATACTAACCTGCAACTTCGACATTGTACTGAGCCCTTCACCTACAATATGACCAACTCCATCTTAAGTTGTACTTCACTGTGCACTATTTTGATTCACTATCTCTCAAAGTATCTCAGACATGCTCTGATACCATGTTGAATTTCCATGATCTTGGGTCTATGATATAATCTTAGAATCTATGATTCTACCAAACTAAGAATCTCAACAAAACTACTTTGCACAATGGAATATGAATAGCAGTAAATCACACATGCAAAAGTATAAATAACCATTTACAAAATACTTTACAAATATGTACAATAACCCAATCTTTGTTATAGTAAACCAACTGAATAATACAACAGTCTAGGGATTTCCATACAAGGGCTAATGACCATCAATTATCCACAAGTAAAAGAATACAAGATATAATGAAAATATCATTGCAGCCTCTATGTCATATCTCATCTTACCAATCCTTCGCTCCCATTCTTCTCTCTAGTTCCCATTATTCCATCAAGATAAAACACATAGAGTCTCTAGGAGGACTACCACCTATCATTGTTGTAAGTCACTTTTGGTAAAATGAACACACGCTGATCCATTTTTCTCTTCTAAGTTGGCCAATCCCTAAGCTCCAATATTCCAATCTAGAAATCCACTAGTTCATCAATGTACTGAAAATTAGGCTCGTTAACTTCAACCAACCTTCAGCTGTCAATCTCTCTTTATGACTACTTGTCAAGGGATACTTTGGGTCACCAACATGCTGCCCTCCACCAGTCCAATGTCACCCAATCCAATCACTGTGAAATTTTCTCCTAGGAGGGGCTTCTAACCACCAATTCAAGCCCTCCAAATGGATCCCATAGGCTGCAGCAAATTTTTCCACTAGGACTCCATCCCCAGCATAAAAAAAGCTAAAACTTCACAAATGCATACCTTGTCCTTAGGTATGTTTAACTACAATAGATTATGGTATTGGTTAGATTTGATGACTCACTACTTCAACTCCTCTTTCCTCCAACACAATATCCTTAAATTTTTCAAAATTGTTTCCCTTTCTTCATACTCTACTTCGTTGCTTCCTTGGACTACTTCTCAACCCTTAATACCCCTCACAACTCCTTTTTCTAGGGACAGTAGGTCCTGCGGCCTACTTATGTACTATAATTTGGTTATGGCCTCATGATCAGAGGCATATTCCACACAAAACCACCCTATAAACATACCATAACTCCCTCACTCGAAGCGGCTACCTTTTGCTCTTGATTCAAACTAGTAGTTGACAAAATAACCCACACAATCTGCATAGAAATGATCTCTATATTTGCAGTTGTCCTACTGCAGCATCTTGGCCCTGTTGTGGATGCAAAATCACCCCAAAAAAGTCCTTAATTCCATGCCCTATCCTCCTCTTCAGCTCGGCATTTTTTAGAGATGTATTAGGGATGTTTTCTACACTTGGGTACTCTAAAATGAACTTTGTCACCTTCTATTTATACACAAAATAAGGGTTGAATGAATTCCTTGAAGAGACATGTATTTTGGACAAGTTCACCTAAAGCCTAGATGACTTGAGTGTATAAAATCACACCATCATGTTCAAAAAACCTTATATCGTCATACACAACTCACAATTTGACGATTCTTGTTGCAATGGATTCTCCTCAATGCACTCTATTATTTCCATCAATAACATGTCCAAAATTCTCCATGGTTTTGGCATAAAAATCGATGGGTGAAAAACCCCAACCTTTGGTTCCAAGCCCACAAGTTACTCTTGTGCTACTCCAACCTCCAAACCCTAAACCCTAGGGCTTGGAGTAACTCCCAAGTTACTCAAAAAATAACACTTCCACTATTATGAAACCAACTCACAAAATAGAAGAGATAGATCAATGACTTAGAAATAAGCCTCTTCGAGGGGTAAACCTCCTTTGCATTACATAAATGAACAATTCTTGGATGATAAAAATGACAAAACCTCCTTTCTTTATATAGGAGTCCATGGGGTCACAATATAATCCTAGCCGAATTAACAATAATTATGTAAGGGCACAACAATAACAATTGTGGGATTTTATGGGGCACAATAATAACAATATGGGGACTACAGGGGTACAACAATAAAAATAAGGGGGATACACTAACAACAATAAGGGACTACACTAGTAATATAGGGACCTAACATGCCCCTCTCCTTCAAAAAAGTGTTGTCCTCAATGCTTGAGTATTTCTGGATGCTTCTATATAAAATTCTCATCCTCCCATGTAGAATATTCAGTGGGTAATTTCTTCCACTTGATGAGATACTCTAAAATTGATCGATTTCGTAGATGTCAAGTTCTTGTTTACGTTACTACTTCAGGTTCCAATATGATTTTTCCTTCCTCATCAAATTCTGGAAATATTGTTTGAACTGGAATATTGTCACATATAACCTTCTTTAAGCATGAAACATGGAAAATTGGGTGCACTCGGGAAGAAGCATGAAGCTCCGGTTTGTATGCCATAGTACCAATATTTTTCATCACCTTGTAAGGACCATAGTACTTTGGCAATAATTTATTATCCTTCTTAGCTTGCTTGAGGGACATTTGTTTATATGGTTGTAGCTGTAAAAAGACCCAGTCTCCTACACCAAAAATTCTCTCAATGTGATGTTTATTTTCCTGTTGTTTCATTTGATTTTGTGCCAAATTTAGGTTAATCTTTAAGAGTTGGAGAACTTTTTGTTGATGCTTGATGTGATCTTCCACTGCTTGAACCTTAGAATTTTCTCTTAAAGATGATGTGATGGAAAGTGGATGATATCCATAAAGTGTCATAAATGGGGTCATTTTTGCTGCAGTATGGAAAGAAGTGTTATACCACCATTCAGCTAGAGGTAACCACTTTCCCATTGTGTTTGTTATCATATATAAAGCAACGAATATATCCTTCCAAAAATTTGTTCACTATCTCATTTTTCCCATCGGATTGAGGATGGCAAGATGAGCTATGAGCTAGTTGATTACCTAAACAAGAAAATAATTATGTCCTAAAATTTCCAGTGAAAATGGGATCTCTATCGCTTACAATAATCTTTGTGTTTCCATGTATCTTTTGAATTGTTTCCATAAATGAAGTAGCAATTTTACTTGATTTAAATGGATGAGATAATGAATAAAAGTGTGCATACTTGGTAAGTCTATCAACTACCACCATGATGACACTCTTTCCTTCGGACTTAGGTAAACTTGTGTTAAAATCCATTGAAACCTCCTCCCAATGTTGACCTGGAATGGATAAAGGTTGTAGCAGACCCGGGGTCTTAATTATCTCAACTTTATTTTGCTGGCAAACCAAACATTCTGCCACAAAATTTTGAATATCAGATTTAAGGCCATCCCAAAAAATTTATTTCTTCACCCTGTGCTAAGTTTTTAAAAAACTTGAGTGTTTTCCTAAGGAAGAGGTGTGAAATTCCAAAAGAATCTTTTGTTCTAGTTGGGAATTATTACAAAGATATAAGTGATATTTGTACCATAAGGAATCATTTTTCCAACTAAATGTATTAGATGTACTGAGATCTTGCTGTAACTTTTGAATGAGTGTCCACACTTTTTCGTAATTCTTCCATACACCCCTTTCTTTGGTTATCTAATCTTTTTGGATAATAGAAATGGCACAAAGCAATGCTTCCACCTTTTTCATCTTTTCTTGAGAGTGCATCTGCAACAACATTTAGCTTCCCTTTTTTGTAAATGATTTCAAAGTCATAACCCATCATCTTTGTGACCCATTTTTGCTTCTCTTCTGAAGATATTCTTTGTTCCAAAAAGTATTTAAGACTATCATGATCATTTTTTACCTTGAAGTGTCTTCCCATTAGGTAAGGTCGCCATTTATTTAGTGCATTTAGTATTACCAACATTTCCTTCTCATAAATAACTTTTTGTAAATAATTTCCTTTGATTGGACTTATTTCAAAAGAAATGGGTCTTCCTTCTTGCATTAAAACAACACCAATTCCATTTTTTGAGGCATCACATTCCACAATAAAGGTTTTTGTGAAGTTTGGTGTAGTTAAGACCGATGCTTGGCACATTGCCTCTTTAAGATGTTAAAAGCCCTTAGTTGCTTCAAGATTCCATGAACATTCATATTTCTTCAATAATGTTGTTAGATGTGCTTCTATTCTCCCATAATTCTTAACAATCTTGCGATAATACCCTGTTAACCTGAGAAAGCCTCGCAACTGCTTTATGGTTGTGGGGACTTTCAATTCCATGATGGATTTATTTTTGTTAGGGTCTACCTTAACTCCCTCCTGACATACAATATGACCCAGATATTCCACCTCTTGTACTCCAAAGAAACATTAGGAGGTTTTTGAATATAATTTTTTCTCCTCCAATAGTTTGAGAACCTTATCAACATGTTGAACATGATCCTTCCAAGACCTGTTGTATATTAGTATATCATCAAAAAACAATAACACAAATTTTCTAAGGAAGGGTTTGAAAATGGAATTCATCAACTCTTGAAATGTAGAAGGAGCATTTGTAAGGCCAAAAGGTATGACCAAAAATTCATAATGACCCTCGTGAGTTCAAATGTAATTTTCAGAATATCTTGAGTCTTCATTCTAATTTGATGATATCCTGAATGGAGATCCAACTTGGTAAAATAAATTGACCCATGTAATTGATCCAATAATTCATCAATCACAAGAATGAGAAATTTATCTTTAATAGTGAGCTTATTGAGATCCCTATAATCTAGAAAAATGTGCCATGATCCATCCTTCTTATGCACCAATACTGCTAGAGCAGAGAAATAACTTTGACTAGGTTGAATTATACCAGCCTCTAACATTTTTGCAATCATACGTTCATTTTCGCTCTTTTGGACATAAGGATATCTATAAGGCCTGATGTTTGGAGGAACACTTCCTAAAATCAAATGAATAGCATGATCATGATCATGAATAGGTGAGAGTCCTTTAGGAGTTTCAAACACCTTGGAATGATTGTCCAAGACCTTTTGGAGATCTAGAGAAATAGATGATTTTGATGTTGGAACTTTTAGTGAGCATAATTGCGCAATTATGCCTCATTGTTATTTCTTCAAAAGATTTGTCATGACATTATAGCTTATTATATTAGTCAGCTTCCCTGCGATACCCCATAATTCAACTTCCTTTCCTTCTGAAAAAAAATTCCAAGAAAATTTCTTCAAAATTAAAAGCTATCGTCCCAAAATAGTGTAACCATTGTACTCCTAGTACAACGTCATCACCTCCCATTGGAATGGAAAGCATTAGACTATTCAATATATATTCCCCCATGGTTATCTTGATATTATGGAACTTTCCAAAGAAATTTATAGTTCCTCCATTTACAACCATCACTTGACACTCTGGTGTTGGGTATAAGAAGAAATTCAATTCCTTGGCTACCTTACAATGAATAAAACTATGGGTACTACCCGAATCAATAAACACTATTATTTTTTTTTCTTGATATGTCCTTATATCTTGAGATTTTGAGGAGTGGTAATTCCTTCCAATGCATTACAGGATATGGTCGGACTCATTTCTTCTTTCTCTAGGGTTGGTTACTAGTGTATATCCTCTTCTTTTGAAGTTTCTTGTTCATTTTCTTCCTCCTCGTCGCAATCTATGAAAAATAATTTCTTCTCAACAAACTTATGACCTTTAGTGTATTTTCTATCACAACTATAGCAAAGCTCTTTTTCTCTTTTTTCTTCCAATTGTTGTGGTGTCAACCTTGTAGGTTGTGGAAGTCTATAAGTAGCAACACTTCCATATTTATAGATGTGAGTAGTAGGCTTCCTTGTCACCATAATTTTACTTTAAATTTTTCTTTCTAACTTGAATGCCTTCACCAGTGAATCAGGTTCCCAATGGAAAACCTTATCTTGGATGTTATCCTTTAAATTCCCTATGAATACATCACTCATGTGTTCCTTTGGAATATCAGTTACCCTTATATTCAATTTTTGGAAGTCCTCAATGTGCTCCACCATTGAGCCCTTTTGTTTGAGATTTATCAATTGGCTAAAGAAGGTGTTTCTGTTTGTATCCTCATAATGTGTTATCATTTCCTCCGTAAAAATTGACCAAGTGACAATTTTTTTACGAGAGAAAAGCCATCAATACCATACAAATTTATTTTGTTCTAAATATAAAGTTGCAATGCGTACCTTTTATGTGTTTTTCACATTATGGAGATCAAATTATTGCTCCATCTATAGTATCCATGTTATGGGATCCTTGCCATCAAAATTCCTCATCTCGATTTTTGGAATATGGTGGTGATTAAATCCAACATTAGAGTCGATGAAATCATGATTAACATTTCTTTTGTTCTCATTGTCAGTTTTCTCTACTACCTTTTCGCCATTAGGAAGCTTTTATTATAGAAAAAATTTCAAACCTTCCATGTCTTTCTTCAAATCTTCCATGTTTCCTTCTCTACCATCGATCTTAGCTTCCATGCCATCCATCTTAGTTTCCACACCATCCATATTAGATTCCATGCCATCCATCTTAGCTTTTACACCATTCATCCTAGCTTCCACGACATCCATCTTAGCTTCCATGCCATTCTTCAAACCATCCATCTTAGCTTCCATGCCTTTCTTCAAATCATCCATATTAGCTTCCACGAATTTATTCAAACTATTCATTTCATTTTTTTCTACTCTTTGCGAGAGCAAAATTTGATGCACTTGGTCTTGTAATTTTGATATATCATGTTGCACTTCTTCCTCTTCATGAGTCATAGTAATGCCTTCTAAGGGCTTAATGGGTGTTGAATTATTTTTAGGGGGGATTTTTGAACCCAATACTAATATATATGATTCAATATTCCCTTGAAATCACTTCAATCTGATTTTTCAAATAAGACATGCAATTTTTAAAAAAAAATACATACATTTTTCTTTATTTTGAGGAGCTCGATATTGAAACTAGTGTATCTCTGTAATTTTGGATCCCCAGTATTTGAGCTTTGATCCTATAGTAGCCCTTTGAGTCTTCTTTCGAATACCATATGTCAGACCTGATTTGGATTCTTCAAGATAAATTTGTGCCCGATCTCCAAGAATGACCTAATTATGGACACGTTCAGTAGAGAAAACTTGTACGACATGCCACATGTTAGGGTTTCCTCCTTCAGATATGAAATTGATACAAATGAAACTACAATCCATTTAATTTTTACCACTTTTTACATAATTCCAACCCGATGCACAGAGAGATATTTATGACGATTTTCCCAAGGTCACCTCTTTGAGATGAAATTCGGGAGCCTGCAAAAACCCTAAATTCCATAGATCATATCTCTGAAAATATTGGGAACTCGGACCTAAAATTTTTATACGAATTTCCTCAGGATATATTCGCAAATGGGTTTTTTTTTAGCATCTAAAACTTTGTAGAAAAAAATATATAGAAAAAATTCCATGATGACATGTTTGAAGCAGTGGAACACTAGAATCCAAAGCTATAATACCAAATGTTATGAAACCAACCCACAAAATAGAAGAAGAGATATATCAATGACTTAGAAATAAGCCTCTTCGATGGGGTAACCTCCTTTACATTACATAAATGAACAATTCTTGGATGATACAAATGAAAAAACCTCCTTTCTATATATATGAGTCTATGGGGTCACAATATAATTCTAGCCGACCTAACAATAATAATGTAAGGGCACAACAATAACAATAGTGGGATTTTATGGGGCACGATAATAACAATATGGGGACTACATGGGTACAAAAATAACAATAAGGGGGATACACTAGCAACAATAAGGGACTACACTAGTACTATAGGGACCTAAAATCCATTGCTTGAACCTCAGAATATTCTCTTAAAGATGATGTGATGGATAGTGGATGATATCCATAAAGTGCCATAAATGGGGTCATTTTTTCTGCAGTATGGAAGGAGGTGTTATACCACCATTTAGCTAGAGGTAACAACTTGGCCCATTTTTTTTTATCAGATACAAAGCAACAAAGATATACTTCCAAACATTTCTTCACTACCTCAGTTTTCCCATCAGATTGGGGATGATAAGATGAGCTATAGGCTAATTGATTACCAAGACAAGAAAATAATTTCATCCAAAAATTTCAAGCGAAAATGGGATCTCTATTACTTACAATAATCTTTGGGTTTCCATGAAGCTTTTGAATTTTTTCCATAAATACATTAGCAACTATACTAGATTTAAAAGGATGAGATAAGTGTGCATACGTGGTGAGTCTATCAACTACCACCATGATGACACCTTTTCCTTTAGACTTGGGTAAACCTATGATGAAATCCATTGAGACCTCCTCCCAATGTTGACTTGGAATGGCTAAATGTTGTAAGAGACTTGGGTTCTTAATAGTCTCAACTTTATTTTTTTGGAAAACCAAACATTATGCCAAAAACTTATGAATATCAGATTTAAGGCCATCCCAAAGAAAATATGTCTTGACCCTGTGGTAAGTTTTTAAAAATCCTGAGTGAGCTCCTAAGGGGGAGTGTGCAATTCCAAAAGAATATTTTGTTTGAGTTGGGAATTATTACAAAGATATAAGCAATATTTGTACCATAATGAATCATTTTTCCAGCTAAATGTATCATATGTATTGGGATATTGTTGCAACTTTTGAATTATTGTTCATACCTCTTCGTCATTCATCCATTCATCCCTTGCTTATGTTATCCATTCAGGTTATATAATATAGATGGAACAAAGCAATGCTTCCACATCCTCATCCTTTCTTGAGAGTGCATATGAAACAACATTGTTCTTCCCTTTTTTTGTAGTTCATTTCAAATTCATAACACAACACCTTTGTGACCCATATTTGCTGCTCTTCTGAAGATAATATTTTTTCCAAAAAGTATTTAAGACTATCATGATCTATTTTTACCTTTGAGTGTCTTCCCATTAGGTAATTTCGCCATTACTTTAGTGCATGTAGTACTTCCAACAATTCCTTCTCATAAATAGGTTTGTGTAAATACTTTCCTTTGATTGGACGACTTTCAAAATAAAAGGGTCTTCCTTCTTGCATTAAAATAGTACCAATTTCATTTCTTGAGGCATCACATTCCATAATAAATATTTTTATGAAGTATGGTGTAGCTAAGACCAATACATAGCACATTGCCTCTTTAATATTTTTAAATGCCTTAGTTGCTTCTGAAGTCCAAGAAAATTCATCTTTATTCAGTAATTATCTTAGAGGTGTTGTTATTCTCCCATAATTCTTAACAAACTTGCGATAATACCCTGTCAACCTGAGAAATCCTTGAATATGATTTAAGGTTGTGGGAATTTTCCATTCCTTGATGGCTTTAATTTTGTTAGGGTATACCTTAACACCCTCAACAGGTACAATATGACCCAAATATTCCACCCTGTGTACTCCAAAGAAACATTTGGAGGTTTTTGCATATAATTGTTTCTCCTCCAATAGTTTGAGCACCCTGTCAACATGTTAAACATGATCCTTCCAAGACATGTTGTAGATTAGTATACCATCAAAAAATATTAACACAAAATTTCTAAGGAAGGGTTTGAAAATGTAATTCTTCGAACCTTGAAATGTGGAAGGTGCATTAGTAAAGCCAAAAGGCATGACCCTCATGATTTTTGAATGTTTTTTTCGGAATGTATTCATTCTTCATTCTAATTTGATGATATCTTGAAAGAATACCTAGCTTGGTGAAGTAAATTTCTCTATGTAATTCATCGAAAAAGCCATCAATGATAGGAATGGGAAATTTATCTTTAATAGTGAGCTTGTTGAGCTCCCTATAATCCAAAAACATGCACCATGATCCATCATTCTTGTGCACTAATACTATTGGAGTAGAGAAATAAATTTAACTAGGTTGAATTATACTAGCCTCTAATATTTCTACAACAATATGTTCAATTTCACTCTTTTTGGTATCCTCCTCTTTACAATCTATGTAAAATAATTTCTTCTCAGTACACTTTTGACCTTTGGTGTATTTTCTTTCACAAATGTAACAAATCTCTTTTTCTCTTTTTTCCTCCAATTGTTGTGGTGTCAACCTTGTAGGTTGTAGAAGGCTAGGAGAAACAACACTTCCATATTTATAGTTGTGAGTGGTAGACTTCCTTGTTTCTATAATTTTTCTTTCAAATTTTCTTGCCACCCTTAATTCCTTCTCCAATGAATCAGTTTCCCAAAGGTGAACCTCATGATGGATGTTATCATTTAAAGTATCTATGAATACATCAATCCTATGCTCCTCTAGAATATCATTTACCCTAATATTCAATTTTTGGAAATCCTCAATGTGCTCTGCCATTGAACCCTTTTGTTTGAGATTTATCAATTGGCTAAAGAATGTTTTTCTCTTTGTATCATCATAACGTGTTATCATTTCCTCCATAAAAATTAACCAAGTGATAAATGGTTTACTAGAACAAATGCATCGATACCATACAAACTGATTGGGTTCTAAATATAAATATGCAATGTGTACCTTTTGTGTGTGTTGCACATTACGGAGGTAAAAATATTGCTCCATCTATAGTATCCATGTTATCACATCCTTGCAATAAAACTTCCTCATATCGATCTTTGGAATATGGTGGGTCTTCAATCCAAAATTGGAGTCTATGGAATCATGATTAACATTCCTTTTATTCTCATCATGAGTTTCAAACTAATACCTTTTCTCCATTATGAAGCATTTCATATAGCAATTTTCTTGAACCTTCTTTCAAACCTTCCACGTCTGCTTTTAAACCATTCTTCAAATATCCCATGTTTCCTTTCATTTTTTCTTCTATACCATCCATCTTAGGTTCCCTAACATTATTAAAACCATATATCTTAGCTTCCATTTCATTTTTTTCTACTATTTGCGAGAATGAAATTTTTGCACTTGGTCTCATAATTTTGATATATCATGTTGCATTTCTTCCTCTTCTTCATGTGTCATAGTATAGATTTCTGGTTTCTTAATAGGTGTTTCCATTTTCTTTCTTTGAGTCATTTTGGAATCAAAAATTAATATTTATGCTTCATTATTCCCCTTGAATCGCTTCAAACTGATTTTTCAAACAAAAACTTATGCCAATTTTTAAAAAATGCACACCTTTTTCTGGCTTTGTAGGAGCTCAATATTAAATTTTTTGTATCTCTGTAAATTAAGATCTCCAATTTCTACAATTTGTCCTGTATTATCCCCTTGAGTCTTCTTTCCAACCCCATAAGCGAGAATGATATTGGATTCTTCAAGGAAGAGTTATTCCCAATCTCCCATGATGACCTGATTATAGACTAGTTCAGTAGAGCGAACTTATACGGAATGAAACATGTCACTATTTAGACCTTCATCTCTAAAAAAATGACACAAGACAAAATAAATTCCATGCTCCTTTGGTAAAATTTTACGAAATTGATATCTGATGCTCAGAGAGAAATTTATGAAGATTTTCCCTAGGTCACCTATTTCAGACTGAATTTTGGAGCCTGCAAAAACCCTAACTTCCTTAGAACATATCTCCAACATATAGCAAACCGAGATCTAAAATTCTTGCACGAAGTTCACCAAGATTTCGGCTCCACATAGTCACAATTTCAGCTTTTGAAGCCTCATAGAAAAAAATCCAAAGCTAAAATTCGGTGATGACCTATTTGAAGAAGCGAACCCCTAGATTCCAAAGCTTTGATACCAAATGATATGCAACCTGCTCACAAAATAGAAGAAAAGGTAGATAAATGGCTTAAAATTATCCTCTTTGAGGGGTAAACCTCCTTTACATTACATAAATGAATAATCCTTGGATGACTCAAATGAAAATACCTCCTTTTTATATATAGGAGTCTAAGGGGTCATAATATAATCAAAGCCTACATAACAATAATAATGTAAGGGCACAACAATAACAATAATGGGGATACATTAAAGGACCTAACACAATATGAACCTTTGATAGAAGTTAGCAATGCCCAAGAAGATGTAGATTTTTGTTAGGTTCATCAGAGATTTCCAAATATCGAATGACTTGGATATAGATTGGATCCACATTCACCCCATGTTCATCCATGATGTATCCCAAATATTGAATTCGTTGAATGAAAAATGAGAATTTCTCCATCATGGCATGCAAATTTCGTTGTCACAAGGTGCTTAGGAGTTTTTGAATATGTTACAAATGTTCTTCCTAAGATCTGCTAAAGATAAAGATCTCATCCAAAATATACCACCATAAAATATTTTGTTAGTGACCACAACATATTGTTGGGCTCCCATTTTTCCATATTTTTCAATGATTTATTTAAACTTTTTACCACTCATAACCTACTCTCATAATCATATTTTGTCTATATAATTACACATCTTGGCCCATTTGAGCCCCAAACCCTTCGACATGCATTTTGAGGTAAAAGTTGGTTATTTTATTAATTCCTAAGACTTTAATGAACTAATTGAGTTTGAATTTGATTTTACTAATGATGAATTTTTTAACTGAGTTCTTGCACAAGCAATTCAGTTTTATTACCTAATCATGGTCAACACATTTGTGTTGTTTTAGAAGAAATTATTCCACATGGGTTTTAAAGTTTGAGGTTTGAAATTAATTATATGTTATTTAGATCACACTGAGGTTGTACGTGTGAAGCTCCAGCTCCAAAACAATATTACAATTCAAAGTGTCTAGGTAGTCAACTTCAAGCATGATTTCGGAGGTAATGAGGGTGAATATTAAAATTCTAGAACATGGGTTTTGTTACTAGTATGGAAAATTGGGTTCTAAGGGGGGATTTTTCAAAAATAATGAATCTTTTTAGATTTTTTCATGGTTAGTTAATTTCAATCTTCTTAAAATGCATAAATTCGCCTACATTTGCAAATAATGCTTAGATTTGAGGCAAATGCAAAATTAGTGTTCAAGGCAACAAGGGGAAATGAAACCAAACTACCTTGAATAATAGAAACTATTTGTGAAGATGTATTTGTATTTTTGGGAAGTAAGAGATTCAATTTGTCTCAAGTATTATCATTTTTTTATGTTGAATGTATCTCATAGTTAAGAAATTTGAGATTGGGGGATTAGTTTTGCTCCACCTCCATTAATTTTCTGTATAAATATTCATAATCAGAATAGATTTTTTGGTTATGATCATTCATTCTATAATAGAATTGGGAAACGGTAGTTGATTAGGAGGTTTATTGTGGCAACAAGCCCATATCTTCCTTCTTATAAAGAGGCATGTTTTTCCTTTAATGAATTATGAATGTTGCTTGTTCCTGAGTTTTGGTTCATTACTTCATCTTGATATGATTGTTTTGGATGGATTATTTAGGTTGGGAAGGGACTCTAAAGCTTCGGTAACATTTTGCCTTTTTATTTTGTTAACTTAGTTTAGATGGAATTCTTTTAATTTTTCTTACGTATTTAATGCTTTTACTATGTTTTATGTTTTGATGCCTTGCCTTTATTTCAACATTTTATTTCAAGATACTAACCACCATAACTAGAACCCTTTTTTCTTCAAATCCAACATGTTATTGAGTGCATGAGAACTATCTTATGAGAGTGAAAGATTTCATTTAGGGTTTGTGTGAGGGGATTTAGGACGGGGATGGAAGATAGTCTTTAGTTTTAGCATGGGTGTTTATCAAAAATCAGTCTTTCTTTATGAACATTTTATTTCATTGTTAAATTTCATGAGTTGTAGTTGTTGGCATTAGTAAAGACTAGGGCTTTGATCTTGCATATACTTTTCTTTCATCTCCAAGTATTACAATCCCAGTTTGATAATTTAATGTCAGAAATATAATCATATAATTTTCCCAATAGTTTTGGCATCATTGTCAGGGAGGTGCTAAAATAGGATTAGAGCATTGGTAGTTTATTTCGTTTCTTATTTCTACCAACACTTGCAACTTGGGGGAGGAGAAATAGTAATACACAAAGATGCCCTCATTTCAAAATATCTTAAAATGGTCCTAGCCTACCGCATCCACTTTAGTGGGTTCTCCAAAGCCTCCTTATGTTGTTTTAGTGTGTTTTTATTAAAGTTTGATTTCTTGTAAGTTTCATTCATGGAAAGGAATAATCTAAATCATGATGAATAAATAATTGGTGATAGTAGGTCTTAGTAGCCTCAAAGTGTCCAAGTACATGAAAAAAATTTCTTTGAAATTGTTTCCCTTTAGCATACTTCATTTATTTCTTTAGAAATTTTTTATTTGAATGTTGTAAGAACACCGCCCACCCTGCCCCACATATTAATCCATGTGACTATTGGATCTTAAATCCTAACGACTATTGGGAAATTCTCTACATCTTACAAGAAAAAATTCTGGCAACAATCAAGAACATACCTGCACTCTAGCAAGCAATAGAAGAACAAAAGATTGAAGAGCTACCCCCACAAGCAGATCTAAAAGTCTTCTCTGATCGCCTTCATCAATATCCTGAGGAGACCAAAGAATCATGGGCCGAATTCGATAAAGAGAAGCTATTAGAACCTGAGATCAAGGAGTTCCTAACATGCCTATCATCAAATCTAGTATGCACTCAAGAGATCGACCATCCAGAAATATAATATCTACATGGCATGGTAGAGGAGGACACATAGAGTATATCATATGTGTAAGAGATCTAGGGACATCATGGCTACATTGAATGTTGGCTTGAGACAACCATCAGCCCAAAGCATCACTCTCTTCTACAAAAAATCTTCTTTTTGTATCATCTAAAGTAGATGGTATCTGATTCTCTGGTATACATCAAAACCTACCTCTCAAATCCAAGCATGAACACATTTGTTATCTTGCTACACACATGGTTTCACTGGAAGTACTCCTACACTTGGAGGAGAATATTCGTTTTCAAAGTAGGATAGGGTAGTATGATGAATAAATGAATAAAATAGTAAAGATTAAAATAATTTTATTTATGGAAAATAGGAAACTTGTGCAACTAGACATGGATCTTTTTTTAATGCTAGGTTTCGTGAATGGCGGGATTCACAATAAAATTTGTAAGTTCATGTTGGTTAGAATGGTTCTTCAAAATATTCTTGGTTTTATACTCAATTTGGCTGATGTCGGATTCCTTATGGCCCTCCTTCCAACAAATCTTGTCCCATTGACTTTAACACCTTATCTGGGACTAATACCATACATATTTTCAAGTGCCTTTTTCAAGTGCCTTAGAGTTTACATACCTCAATGGTAGAATTACTCACTAACAACAAGGGAATACCTCATTGTCTCTTAATTTCAAAATATTTAAAACAACTGGACTTCAACACATCCATTTGTACCTATCATAATGCAGTCTTGCTCCTTGACAGTCATTAACATTAATAGTGAGTTGTTTCGCATTGGTTAATGACATCCATCAATGGTTGGTAATATGATGATTTGTTTCATGTTTGACTTCAACAAAGCTTATTCACATAGATAGAATTGTGCTAGATGTGGGTTTATGGTCAAGACTCTTTGGTTCATGATTCTATCATCAGTTTGCAGCACCATACCAGCAAAAAAGGGGGATCTAGTCTCCAACATCAGTATGCATCCCTTTAGTTCCATTTTGGTTTCAACTCTTTTCTTTTGCCAATTATGTATCAAGCTTCAGTTTCAGTTTAGGACCACAAGAAAAAATTTCTATCAGCATAAAAATTTATTCCATCATTTCCAACCTTCTTTAATCAAAGCCTCGGTTCCAAATATTTCTTCCTTGTATAGTTCATATTATTTAATCATCAACAAGCTCAGATTCAATAGTAATCTTAGTAAGTGTCGGTAGTTAAACAATCTTGAGGTAAAAATACATTTAATTCTTTCGGTTTATTGGGGATGAAGAAAATCCAACTTCTCATATGCTTGCTATTTCCCCTATTTTATTTCATTTACCATTGCTATAGCATTTCCTATCCATTGTATGACCATAGCATGAGCAATAGACACATAAGCTCAAGAACTTGATTCTCGTCTTCTACTCACTAGATTTAATTTATGTGAAATGAGTGACGCAAGATGTCAAAACCATGAACACAAGCAATAAAAAATATATATATAAGAAGCTATGCAAGATAACAGAGTAAGGACTTAGTTTGAAATTTTTTGGCATGGAGAAAATCAAGGTGAAATCAAAGCTAGCCTAGGCATTGAACTACTAAGAAGTTGCGGAAGTGCTTTTGCTCGGGACAACAAATGGAAGTTGTGGGAGGAGAATGAGTTTTGTGCATCTGGGATGGATGATTATAAGAACACCATATCAAATCAAGTGACACATAACTACATTGGGAAAGATTCAGGGGTGATTGGGTGGATCCCAAGTTACAGGTTAACCAAGCTTCTGGAGGTGGGGAATCTGTGGAATATTGCGAAAGATTCGAGGGTGATTGGGTGGATCCCAAGTTACAGGTTAACCAAGCTTTTGGAGGTGGGTAATCTGTGTAATATTGCAGATATCAGTATTATAATGATGAATATGAGATAGAAGAAGCAGATGGAGACCATTTGTGAATGTGTTAGACGAGGTCCAAGATCTAAAAGATAAGTTACCCAAGCAAGATGATGGGGTAGAGGTTCTACAAAAGCATATTGCGGACTTACAGAATTAAGTTCAAATTTTGTATACGAGTCTAAGTGAATCCAGTACAGCAAGTTGGAAGGAAGTGAACAAATGCCCATACCTCAATAAGCCACCAAAGGAGGAGGATGATGATTTCAAATAATATATGCATTGTTGTAAATTTTTTATTTTATTAAGAAGTTATTTTAGGATGTATACTTGTAGGAATATAATGAATTTTCTAAAAATCTATAGTCCCTCCTTCAATGTTTGAAGGATGAAAAAAATGTAATGGATTGCTTGAATAAATGTTGTGACCAAGGCACAAATTTAATGAAATATATATACTCATTCTTGTTTTTTTTATATATATATAACAAATTTTCATATTTTCATATTATTTATTTTTAACTTTTACAAAAAAAAATTGAAAAGAAAATATAAATATAAAAACATTAAATTTTAATTCTAAATATTCAAAAATATTATTATTCATCACATTTATTTTTAATTTTTTAGTATGATAAATATCAATATTATTTAACTTTTCAAAATTAAAACATTTTCCAAAAATTTAATAATCATTTTTCCTTGATTCTACAATTTTAATCTTTAATTTTATATATAAAAAAAAAACATTCAATTTTAAAATGTCAATATTATTATTATTTATTAGAAAAATTAAAATGTAATTTTGATTTTTTATTATAATAAATCTTTAAAATTCCATAATTCAAATACTTATTTTCCATAATATCTTTTTATATGATTTCTACAAATCCAATTGTAATTTAATAACAAGTGCAACTTTGTATTATCAATTTAATAACAAATCCAAGTGCAAGTCTCCATAGCAATAACAATTCTTCAAATTTATGACATTTTAATTGTTCTTTCAGAGTTCTTTCTCTAATGTATCGAGTGCACGAAACCTCTGTAAAGGAATCTAATAAGCAGATGCCATCATAACTATCCACCACACAAGCTGTAATAAACTTCAGAAAAATTCAAATATTACAGAGACTTCCCATGCCATTTAATGACCAATAACGTTAATCACACATCTCAAACTCTCTCCTTTAATCATGTAATCAAATGCCTTGTTAATATCGGCGAATGAAACCTCATGTGTAATAAATTTCTCCAGTTCCAGCTTCTGCAAAATATAAACCAGAAAAGGAAGTTAGACTAAAAACCTAATTACAGACTAAAAGGAAATGAGCAGGCATGGTGTGAGAGATATTTGTATCAGAAAATCTAAGCAGATAAAGAGATCATGATGGAATTCATAAATAAATAATAGAAATCTTACTTTACCCAAGTATAATTCTACAAAGCCTGGCAAATGAGATTCTACAAGGCCTGGCAAATGAGAAAGGAAGAATTTATAGTTTTCAAAGAAAGGTTTTTTTCTCTAAATAATTTTCAACTGAAATAGAATAGTTGATAGGCATATATTATTTCATTCAAGATTGAATTACCACCAAACTTTCTCACCTAACCATTAAACCACAGATACTATACAGATTTTACCTTATCCAAATAAAATTCCACAAGCCCTAACAAATGCGAAAAGGGTTTATAGTTTCCAAAAAATGTTCCTTTCAATGTCCTCTCGGCCAGAAAATTCAAAGGATTCGTTGCAAAGACTGCATCTGAAGGAAGTACACCCCAACCCTGAAAGCAGAACGTTTGTGATACCAAATTTCAGTTTTACTGAGCATACAAGCTGCATTTGTGTGTATTTGGTGAAAAGAAATTAATGAGCATATTTTTACAAAACTAGGTTTCAGGGAAGGGAAGGGAAGGCAAGGCAGGGCAGGGCAGGGCAGGGCAGAGGAAGTACGATATGGCAGGATTCGAAGGCTTGAATCATGGCCTTAACATTCTCTGAGCATTCGATGCTCTAGTCCACCCCTCCATCAGTTCTTTCGGCAATTACCTGTAATAAACAAGTTTTCTTCAAACAATGTAGTTGACATTAGATTGACAGATCTATTATATATTGGGAGGTATCCAAAGAATTTAAGGAGACAAACTTCAAAGCTTACGTGCAAGATTGAAGAGATGTGTGAAGTGGCAGAGTAAAAATGAATAAATATTTGAATTATATAATTACTTAAAATTATGTTATATTTTACGCTGAAGGTGTTCTATTATGGGTGTGTATGTTTGAGACACTCTTCAAATTGGTTGTCACAGAAAGAATCTTGAATAGTGTCCACCAACCACCAACCACAGCATTTTGTGTTAACTCTCATGTAGATTAAAGGGCGAGGACTCTATTGATCTCAGATCAATGGTGACCCACGAACACAAACAAGCTCGTTGGTGTGTGCTCTGACCAAGATGAAACATAGCAGTACATAAGATCGATGAACAGTATGTGAGGTCCCTTCGCACTCCTTCTGCGTTTCTTTTCCCGGTTTAGTAAAAATGTTAGTTTTAATATTATTAAATTAAAATTTTAATGGTTTTATTGCATGGTGTGAGTTGAAAACAAAAAAGATGTGTCTTTTATTAATAAAAAATAGATATATCTTTCATGAGAAAGAGATGTTGTAAAGTTATATTATGTTATGTAAACATTTTGACTTTGTCAAATTACATATAAATAAAAATAAAAATCAAAGAAGTTGTCTACCCAACATGTGGAATAGTCCGATGGCAGTTTTTTGTCTGAATCCGGTAAACTAAAATTTGAGAAATCAGGTAGTTGGAGTGTTTGGAATCCATTTTTTATAGTGGAAATGAATTCAACACTATAAAAAATTCTTAGGGCACTCAAAATACTAAAGTTTAACAATTGTAAACAAGATTCATAAAATCTTTGGCGGATTTTTTCAAAATCTTTGCCGAATTGCTGCTTTTTTAAAAGTTAAAAAAGGTAAAAAAAAAAAAAAAAATTATTATTAAATAAAATAATTTGATCAGACCAATTTTTTTTTTTCTAAATTATGCTAATTCTATTATAGAAACATAGTATTACAAAACTGCCACAGTTCAACTGTGTGAGCCTGACACTGGGCTTGATGTCCAAGCTTTACCAGAGTGAAGAACTGCCCTGTATGGGAAACCAGTTCTGTTAGGAGAAATTGCACCGCCCTTGACAGGGAAACCGGTGCATAGCCCATTACATACAAAAGTAGAAAACATAAAAACTTCAGTAGCGTGCAGCTTCTGCTACTGTAAACAACCAAAGTAACAATACATCTTTCAAAAATAGAGGAATTCAACAACCATGTAGAAACCTGGCGAGCCGGAGTCACTACTTGTGGGCTGGTGAAGGTGGTTCCTCCACTATGCGACACCAGTACTTATCCTCGGAATCTTCAGCTTTTTCGTCCTGGTCACCATCAGCACCTGCGCCTTCATTATGGACACCTTCACTACCTGTACGCATTGCAGCCACCTGCATTGAAAATTGACCCATGGAGGAAGGGGCGGAAGAGGGGGGAGCAACCTGAGGTTCAGGGGGAAATGCAGCAGGGGCAGGGCGCAAACCAAGAGAGGAAAGAGGAGGCTTCGAAAGAGGAGGGAGAGTCGATTCCTCACGCACGGTGACAGTAATGTAGGAAGTAACAATGGGACGATCAAACGAGCAGTCGAAGCAAAGCTCTGCTCTCTGCGAAGTTTGCTTCAAGATATGACTGCCCGATGGGCATGGCGCAGTGGAGAAAGGTCTAGATGGATGCGAAGGGGGCTGAATTTCGTGAGCAGAACCATGAGAATCTTCATTTCCCCAGTGGCAGCGGGTGGCTTGGCCCTGTCGTCCCTCAGCACCTTCAGAAGAAGTCGCTTCGCCCCTACTGGGAGAGGGTCTTGAGCTTGCAGGCCGACCACGGGTTGAACCACGGCGGCAACGCATTCTATGTCGGAGCCTAGGCATGGCGGGCTCGACTACTTACAAAGGCCTCGGACAAATAGAGCAAGAGGGGGCAGAAACGGATTCACGTTAAGAACCAAGACGAGCTTGCGGAATTGCGTTGGTGGAGCAGAAAGCACTGTGAGAGAAATGAGAGCCTGGCGTGGTTTCAATACAACCGAGCAGAGAGCAGCACCGCCCTGTCTGTGTGCGGGTGCTGGCCTCAGCACAGGCTTCAGGGCAGACGCTACAAAGAAGATCCAAAGAGCAACCAGCAGAGCGAGAATGATCCGGATAGCTGGAGGCGAAGGCCATTTATGAACCGACGGAGCAGATCGAGGCGAGGAGAATGTCGGTAATGGAGAATTAATGCTGCGGAGGCTGGCATATTAATGTTCATATTAATGGAGTCACAGGGGGCCAGTTGGCTAACCCATGTGAAGCTCCTTGGGAGATGCCCAGGGACTGATGTCCCGTCAATCCAAAAAACCATCCGCATCCGGAATTGATCAGACCAAATTACATAAAAATTAAAATTAAAATTAAATTAAATTAACAATTATATTTGATTTTAGAGTTTAATGTGGTTGGTTAATCCTTGAGATGAATCACATTAAATGGTTTGAAACTTCCACCAACAACTAATGATGTGATGATTAATCCGAAAAACATTCTCATAATTAAGAATTATAATTATCAAATATAAATAATTAGATGAGCCTATACCCATCTTAACTCTCTATCTACCAATGGCCAAGAGGGATCAAATCTCTTTTCACTTTAAAAGAAGAAATTCAATCCCTCTTCGGACTTGTAGATCTAGAGTTAAAATGGATCTTGTAACATATGGAAAAAAAAAAAAAATTACATAACATCATATTTGTTACTTTAAACACTGTTACCGATGAAATAGGTAACCTGACCCGGAATTCTAACCCAAAAAGACTCAAAAAACATGAAAAAACACCCCAAAAACAAAAAAAGTTTTTTCCAGAACGCACTTGGTTTGTTTTTAACGTCAAATTTCAACATTTTATAAAATTATGCTAAAAACAAAATTGTTTCTTGAAAAAAGGATTGAAAAAACACCCTCAAAACAAAACCAGTTGATGCTAGAATAACAAAAAAAAAAAATTTGTGTCATATTTTTGACATTTTTAAAAATAAAAATAACATTTTTTAATTTTTAAAATTCAAACATTAAAATAGAAATAACATTTATGATCCTGGTGGCGCCGCCAATTGGCCTCCCACCCAGGTGGCGGCGGAGGCCAGTTGCTGGGCGGGAGGCCGATTCCGAGAATCGCCCTAAGACCGATTTCGGGAATCGCCCTCACGCGGTGGGAGGCCGATTCCGGGAATCGCCCTGCCGCGGCGGGAGGGCGATTCCAGGAATCAGCCTCCTGCGGCGGCAGGGCGATTCCCGGAATCGACCTTAGGGCCATTCTCGGAATCGGCTTCCCATAGCCGCTCCGCGGCAGGGTGATTCCCGGAATCATCCTCTCGTCGCGGGAGGGCGATTCCCGGAATCAGCCTCCCGTGCCGCGGCAGGGCAGTTCCCGGAATCGGCCTCCCACTGCGGGAGGGTGATTCCCAGAATTGGCCTCCCGTCGCGGGAGGGCGATTCCCAGAATCGGCCTCCCGCTGCGGGAGGGTGATTCCCGGAATCGGCCTCAGGGCCACAGGAGGGTGATTCTCGGAATCGGTCTCCCGCCCAGTGGTCGGCCTCCGCCGCCACCTGGGCGAGAGGCCGATTGGCGGCGCCACCACGATCAAAAAATTCTTTTATTTTTTATTTTTTATTTTTATTTTATTTTTAATTTGATTTTTTTTTAAATTCAAAAAATTTAAAATTATTTGTTTTTTAATTCAAATTTTTTATTTTAAATTTAAATTGTTTTAATTTTTTTTGTTTTTTGTTTTTTTTTTTTAATTTAATATTTTAGATTAATTATTTTTAAAAATTTAAAATTTATTTATTAAATTTATTAAATTTTAATTTAATTTAATTTTTTTTTAATCTTTTAGTTTATTTAGTTTGTCATTTTTAAAATTTATAAATTGTTCCATTAAAAAAAAAAACAATAAATTTATAGATATTTGTTTTTTAATTATTTGCACATGGTTTTTTTCATTTTTTTTTGTTTTTTAATGATAGTTTTTTTTTATTTTAATTTTCTTTTTCAATTTTAAATTTTGTTTTTTTTTTATTTGTTCTTTTGTTAATTTTAAAATTTGTATTTTTTTTTCTTCTTATTATTATTATTTTAATTTAAATTTTTAAATTTAATTTTTTCTTTTTTGTATTTAATTTTTTTTTATCTAAATTTTAATTTTGTAATTTAAATTATTTTTAAATTTTCTATTTAATTTTTTTTTTTAATTATATGGTTTTTTTTAATAACTTAGAAAAAAATGTTTTTGATGTTTTTATTTTTATTTTTTTGGTTAATTTTTGTTTTTTTTCTTTAAATTATGTGTTTTTTTTTCAAATTTTGTCATTTCTTTTGACAAAAATTTTATTGGTTTTTTTTATTGCTTATATATATATATATATATATATATATATTTATCTAAGTTTTGTGTTTTATTACCAACATGAAAATCACCACTCTAAAATAAAAGGTTGATGCTGCATCAATACGTTTCAAAATTAGCATGAAAATCACCGCTCTAAAAAAAAAAAGTTGATGCTGCATCAATGCGTTTCAAAATTAGCATGAAAATCACTAACATTTTAAAACAAATATTCATACTTCATAAATCAAAATATTAGAGTGTCGAAAATGTGCTCCAAAAAAAAAAAGGTGATTCTGCATCACCACTTTTCAAAATCGGGTGCTTTTTATGCTACCAAAAAAAATAGGTAATAGTGCGGTTACCTATTTCATCGGTAACACTGTTTTTCTCTTAGCTATTGCAACACTAAAGTCTTAATTCAAAAATTAATTTAAGTAAAATGGTTGAATTAGGAAATTATTCCAATACTCTTTAACCTATGTCTAGCAACTTGAAAATACATATATGTGTTACAGCTATACACATTTGTCATTTTCTTGGGTTGCACTTTTACCGATTCTCATTTATTACCTCGATTCTTGTTGAACTGATGGAGGCTGCTAAGTATTACGCTTTAATGAGATTCCATCACTAGGATGTCATTCGAGATTGGACCCAAGTTCCTAAAACCACCTGTCTCTCTACACATCGTTCAATCGTTTACAATCAACGCTGGACTCATTTTGGTGAGAATCCTATGTTGGGTAAAACCCCATTTTCTCCTCACAGGCTCTCATTTGCCTGGAGCCAAGCTTCTCTTTGCTATTCCTCTTTCATTCTGGCCTGGTTCTAGTTTTAGTTGGGAAACTTTGTTATAGGGTTTCGCAGGTCACTAATGGTGATGCCTTTGAAGATATACAAGCTCAATGGTGAATCTCTGGTTTTTCTCCTGAGATTGTCATACGCAGAGTATCCAAATTTGGTAAATCAACTGCCCATTATTATTTTTTTATATATGCTTACCAAATTTGTTTACTTCTCAGATGATTTTGTGATACGTCCTTCTCAATTCTAACACGGTTTTTATGTTCTTGTTTCAGTTGGAAGTCTGGGATTCAAAGGCCAGTTCCACTTCTACAGGTAATAAAATATCTAAACTATGTTTTGAACCAAACCCTAATAGAGTTAACCGTTTCTTATAGATTCACTCTTCTACTATGCATATATTAATTACTTATGGTTTAACGCAGGTTCATTCCCCACTAGAGCTCTATATCTTCCCTTTCTTCCTTGAACGCTAGGTTTTTCAACATTTCTGTGCTTAATGAAATCATACTCTTCCTCCAGGTATTCTGACTCTAAGGACTTCTCGTCCACCTCTGGCGATTGGTAAAACAAATTTACTATTGTGTGTCAGCTCAGTTACATGTTTTGTTGAAGTTTTGTTTTCAGCTTGTAATGAATTAGGTGGTTTCGGCTTAATGCCTAACTGTCCCTCCTTCGGCTATGAAGACTTCTTATCAGAGTCTCTTTTCTGGATTTATTGTATGCAATTGTATAATATAACATTCAGAGTTCTCGAGACTCGGTTTCCTCCTTAATATGAGTTCTGGATTATAGCTTCATTTCTCGTTTAACTTGGGAGCAGGGTTTGTTTTCTTTTTCCTCTGTTCGAGTTATTAGCATCGACTGAGCAAAGAAGAAATACATTCTTTCATGCTCTTATGAAATAATATACATGCATATCAGTGGAAGCATTCAATACTAAATCTTTTATGCGTTCTCGTGTTTTATGGATATGTACATTTATATATTAAAGAAAATGATTGTTATTTCGCTTCTGATAGTTATAATTTCTGGTTTATTTATTTTCATTCAGATAGTTTCATATCTCGAGCTTCGAGCCGGGTTGCATGCTATGGCACAATATAGTCCTTCTCATTTCCAATTTAAACAATATTTATTTCTTTACATATTGAAATGAATAAGGTTACCTAACCATTCGTGGTTATAGGGTTTCCTTTGTACCTTCATTTTTTCTTTATTTGTGGCTGTATGGTGATCTATAGCAAGTGTTCTGCACAGTTTGCTTTTCGGTGACCAAACCACCCTAGATTGTCTGTGTATAGCAGTAGCTAGAGACACAACGTGTTCTAGACTTGGGTACCACCTCAAGACCGAAACCAACAGTGTTCTCCACCTTTAATAGGTTACATTTTCACTGTCCTGCTATAGGTTTTACCATTATAAATATTTTTGGTCATTAACTGAATATTTCTATTTGTTACTAAATCATCCTTTTCAAATTGGAATAAACTCTATTTAATGTGTATTGTTTACTTCTGTGATATTCCATTGTTGACTATTACACGAACACACACACACACACACACACACACACACACACATATATATAGCTCTCATGTACTACAGTACAACCATCTCTCTTTTTTTATCTTCACTAAGACCTAGACTTAACTTAGGTAACAAGGTAAATTTATTGTTCTAGCATAATACAGTCAAACTCTGTTCTTTTTATTAACAGATTTTCCTCCGTATTATCAGCAGACAATTACAGGAGAAATAAGCACATTACATTATTACACAGATTTTCCCGAAACTGTAGTTAATTTGAAACTTGCTAAATAAAAACATAGAACTCAATCTCATTCTTTTATAACAAGTAATTTATTGTTATTGCTTCTATGAAGCTCAGTTTTCCATGAACATAATTACTAAAAGAATTAGTTCCTATTTTTAAGTTAAAAGAAATACACAGCATCTTATCTGTATCTGTAGTTTTCTGCTTATGTCCTCCCAACCTTCAAGAGAGGAAATTACATCCTGCTCTTCCCCCATGCTCCACACTGAAAGGTACAGGTTGATAGTAGAATTTATGTTGTGACCTTAGGACCACAAGTCCAGTCAATGTCAGAAAATTTCAAGAATTCTGAGAGGTTTCCACTGGTCTCTACCATCTCAATAAATGTTTCCACTCTCCTCCTCTATCTCTGAATAGAACCCCTATTCCTCACTGGGATCACCTCATATCCTCAGAGGAACAAGTAACTGTTAAAAAATGTCCCCAACCAACCTTCAGTTCTTGGAATACTTTTACCATCAGATTTTTACTTTTTATGGAACTAATTCCATAAATAATTTTTATTTCTAAATAACAAAATAAATAATTTTTCCAGCAATAATAATTGTTTCTATTTTTCTTTTTAAAAGAAATAATAAAATGTCATTTAACTAGTTAACAACTAGTTAATACTAAATGCAGCTATCACAACTTCCCCCCCTGGAAGTAACACCATCCTCGATGTTTCACTCCAACTCAAAAAATAGCTCTGGGTAAGCCTCGCGCACAAATCCTTCGTCCTCCCAAGTAGCCTCATCCGGGTTGAAGTGCTTCCACTGCACTTTAACCTGTGTGATGACTCGCTTCCAGAGCATAATTTCTCTCCTTTCAAGTATCCGTTGAGGATCTACCAGAAACTCGTTGTCCGGCTCTACCTACAATCAGCAAAGTTTCTGTCAAATTTTCAAAAAAAAATTTACACTTCAAGTTAGGATTTTCTAATTCTATCCTACATGAATATTCTGCCAATTAATCACATGCTTTGGATCATGCATATATCGCTTTAACAGGGACTCATGAAATGAATTGTGCACCCGAATGTGGCTAGGTAAAGCCAATTGATAAGCCACAATTCCTGCCCTTTCCAAAATTTGGAAGGGTCCACAGAACTTGGGGGCTAACTTGGCACAAGAGGCCCACCTCAAGGTACTCTTCTTGGGCTTGATTCTCACGTACACATGGTCACATACTTTGAATTCGCAATAAGTCCTCTTCTTATCTACATATATCTTCTGCCAATATTGTGCAACTTTCAAGTTTTGCCTAATCTTCCTTACCTCCGATTCCATTTCAACCAGCATTTCTGACCCAAGCATTAACTTAGTTTCGGGGCTGCTCCAATTAATGGGAATACGGAATTTCTACCCATATAGAGCTTCTAAATGACTCATCTTAAGAGACTCCTGGTAACCATTGTTGTAAGCAAATGCAACTAGGTGTAAGTATTTTTCCCACTTGATTGGTTGCTGCATCATGTACATGCGCAGCATGTCTTCCAAAACTTGGTTTACCCGCTCTGTTTGACCATCTTTCTAGGGATGATAAGCAGTGCTAAAGTTTATTTGGGTCCCCAAACCTATAAACAAGGTTTTCCAAAATGCTGAAGTAAACTTCACCTCCCTGTCCAAGATAACAGTCTTTGGAATGGCATGTAGCCTAAATATTTCTCTCATAAAATTATCCGCTATCTGTACAGTCTTGTAAGTAGACTGTACAAGTATAAAATGTGCACATTTACTCAATATTTCTATTACCACCATGATAGAGTCATTGTGCCTCTTTGTCCTCGGTAAACTCGTAATGAAATCTAGGGATATGACCTCCCACTTCCATTCAGGTGCCAATATGGGCTACAACAATCCTGCGGGATGTCGACGCTCCACCTTGACCTGTTGACATTCCAAACATTTATTTAAATATTCAGGAATGTTTTTACGCATACCAAGCCAAAAATATGCTTTTCTAATAGGAGTTAACATTTTCTGGTATCTTGGGTGTCCTGCATAACTACTCTGATGGTATTCATTCATGATTAACTCCTTAAAATCCACACGGTTTGGTACATATATATTTCCTCTAAATGTTAGCATTTTTTCTTTATTAACTCTCTATTCTGGAGTGTTTCCTTAATTGTTGGCCTCTTCCATTTTCTGCCATAGGAATTTATATTCCAGATCCTTCTGTGCTTCTTCTTTTACTTGATCCAAGAATTTGCATTCAAGATGATTATAGTAAATCTCATAAACACAATGCAGTTTTCTACTTAAAGCATCAACCACCCTGTTTTCCTTACCTTTCACGTTCTGGATGTCTATATCAAACTCACTTAAGAAGGCATTCCATCTTGTTTGTTGGGAGTTTAAATCATCTTGTTTGAAATAACTGGTTAAGCTGCTATGATCTGTCTTTAGTACAAATTTCTTACCTAGCAAGTAGTGTCTCCGTACCAGGAGTGCATGTACTACTGGTGTTAACTCTATATCATAGGTTGAATGTCTTTGTTCATGTTCCTTCAACTTTCTTGACTCATAAGCCACTATTTTTCCTTCTTAAGATAAAACTACCTCAACTCCCTCTTTACAAGCGTCTGTACAAACTTCAAATTCTTTGTTGGGGTCAACTACCCTCAACACTGGTGCATCGGTCAATAGTTGCTTCAACCTCTCAAAACTATTCTGGCGCTCAACATTCCACTTAAATACTTTTCATTTTCTCTGCAAGGAGGTAATTGGAAAAGTAATTCTGGAAAATCCTTCAATAAATCTTCGACAGTACCCAGCCAATCCCATAAAGGATCGAATATCCGCCACATTCTAGGGTCCCCGCCATTCCATGATTGTCTTAATTTTCTCTGGATCAACAACAATCCCTTCTGCTGAAATAACATGACCTAAGTACTGGATTTATGTTTTGAATAAATCACACTTGTTGAACTTAGCATACAACTGGTGTTTTCTTAACATTTCCAACATAATCCTTAGATGTTCTTTATGTTCTTCATGGTTATTAGAATAAATTAAAATATCATCAATGAATATAAGTACAAATTTATGCAGTAAAGGATGGAATATACCATGCATTAATCTCATAAATGTCGCTGGTGCATTGGTTAACCCGAAGGGTAACACCACAAATTCATAATGCCCGTACCTAGTATGGAAAGCAGTCTTGAAAATATCTTCATACTTGATTCAAATCTGATGATGTCCAGATCTTAAATCAATTTTTGAAAATATTGTGGCCCCCTTTACCTGATCAAATAGATCATCAATCCTTGGTAAAGGATATTTATTTTTGATTGTTAACTTGTTCAACTGTGTATAGTCCATGCACATTTGCATGGTTCCATCCTTCTTCTTAACGAATAGCACTGGTGCTCCCCAAGGGGACACACTTGGAAGAATATATCCTTTGTCCAACATTTCTTATAACTACATTTTTAATTCAGATAATTCTAGAACAATCATTCTGTAAGGATCACTTGACATAGGTGATGCTCCTGGCATTAATTCAATGGTAAAATCGATATCTCTTCTTGGTGGTAATCCGGGAATATTTTCTAGAAATACATCCATGAAATTTTGTCCCACAGGTATGTTTTCCATCATAGGTGATTTTTCCTTGGAATTGGCGTATCCCATCTGGATGGCATAAATCTGACATCCATTCCTCATACACTTATTCATCTGGGATGTTGTAATAGGACGTAGCTGTAGCATTTTCTTAATCCCTTGAATCTCTTTGCATGTATCATATCGCATCCTGTAATAGATAATATTTTCTTTGCAGTCCACTAAGGTCCAATGTCTTTCTAGCCAATCCACGCCTAGAAAAACATCATAGGACCCTAATGGTAGTATGTTCAAATCCATGTTTAACTACTGTTCTACAATTTCTGATGTGCAGTTTGGAATTTTGGCAATTACCTTTATTTTTGCTCTTGTGGCTAGTTGTACTAGCCAAGGGTTTTTGAATTTCTTCCCTTTCAATTTACAAATTTGCACTAATTTTGGATTAACATAACTTAGACTTGCACCTGGGTATACCAAAATAGAAACAGATTGAGATAGTAATTTACTTTCCAACTCTATCATTGTTGGTTGATAATCTGCATGTTGATCCTCCAATGTTGCATTGATATGAGGTATGTTTCGAGCCACATCGCCTACTGTAGAAGCCTCCTGTAAATTTGCAACTGTTTCACTTCTCGCTCGCTGTGGGAAATTTTTGTAATAATGTGCCTCTCCACACCCCTAGCATTGTAGAGGTGGTTTGGTCACTTGCCCTTGCTCAGGTTTGCTAGATGCCTCTGTAGGTCTCTCTTCAACTGGACAGCGGTTTTTTGATGATTTTTGCTAAACTACTTGCTTACATAACTTCACGAAGAATTCTTAAAATTACTATTTTTGGCACCCTTGAAGTTTGAGCTACTTTTCTATTCTTTTCTTGGCTGCCAACTTTTCGCCACTTCCCCTTTTGCCTTGGACTGCTGGTAGCACATTCGTGCCTTGTGAATGGCTTTGTCCATGGTTCTGGGATTTACAAATTCAATTCGCTCCTTCATATGGGATGGCAGACTACTCAAGAATATTTGAACGTTAGCCTTTTCATCTCTTAGGTATGGAGCATATCTTAACAGAGAGGTGAACTTGGTAATATACTCATCCATTGTCATCTGTCCCATCTTCAAGTCATGAATTCTTTATATTTCTCATCATAGAAATGTTATGTTAAATACTTATCTTTAAAGTATTGTTGGAACGATTCCCAAGTAACATCTTGGTCCTCAATGCTGCGAACATTATTTACTTCTTCCCACCATAGAGTGGCTTTCTCCCTTAACTGATATATGGCCAATCTAGCCTTCAGGTTGCTGTTGTAATCGTACACTTGAAAATATTTGTTCATATTTATCAACCAAGTCTCTGCCACTTCCTCAACTTCACCATCAAATGTTGGTGGTTTTATTTTTTGAAACTCACCCTGAAGCTCCACTTTTTTCTTTTTAACTTCATGTTGATCCGACAAATTTCCATACTCTGCTTCATTATAGTTTTTATTCTTGTTGCTTCGCTGTGAAGGGCTTCTTTCCACTCTGTCAGTGGTGTGGTCCCTTGTTTGTCACTCATTACCTTCTTGCATGTCTCTATCAGCACTGGGTTGTTCCATTCTGTGATTTTTCTTGTCTGGCAGGCTCTTGAGTATCTTTTCTTGCTCTTGCATCAAGTGCTCGTTATCACTTTGAACCCGCACCATTTCTTCATGTAGCTTTTGTACTGTATTCAACAATATGCTAGTTTGGTGCTGTTGTTCCTCCAAGAGTCTACTTGTTTGCTGGTGCTGATCCGCACTCAGCTGAATCCACATCTTAGGGCTTACTTCAGGTCGTGTTTGGGGTTCCCCGGTGTTCTGGGGTGGTTGTTGCGTTGATCCCCTTCTCATGATGTTTCCTTTTATGCTTCTCTTTCGTGCATTAGTATACACACAGCTTAAATCGTTAGTTGACCCTTAGGGTCCCAGCATATGAACGCTACTCTAATACCACTTGTAACATACGGAAATAAATAAAAAAATAGATAACATCATATTTGTTACTTTATATTAGCTATTGCAACACTAAAGTCTTAATTCACAAATTAATTTTCGCTAGCCACAAAGTAAAATGGTTGAATTAGGAAATTGTTCCAATACTCTTTAACCTATGTCTAGCAATTTGAATATACATATATGCGTTACAGCTATACACATTTGTCATTTTCTTAGGTTTCACTTTTACCGATTCTCATTTATTACCTTGATTCTTGTTGAACTGACAGAGGCTGCTAAGTACTACGCTTTAATGAGACTCCAGCTGTAGGATGTCATTCGGGAATGGACCTGAGTTCCTAAAACCTCATGTCTCTCTACGCATCGTTCGATCATTTACAATTAATGGTGGACTCATTTCAGCGGGAATCATATGTTGGGTAAAACCCCAGTTTCTCCTCACAGGCTCTCATTTGCCTAGAGCCGAGCTGCTCTCTACAATTCCTCTTTCATTCTGGCCCAATCCTGGTTTTAGTTTGTAAACTCTGTTATAGGGTTTCGCAGGTCACCAATGGCAATGCCTTTGAAGATAGACAAGCTCGATGGTGAATCTCTGGTTTTTCTCTAGAAATTGTCATATGCAGAGTATCCAAATTTGGTAAATCAACTGCCCATTATTATTTGTTTATATATGCTTGCCAAATTTGTTTCCTTCTCAGATGATTTTTTGATACGACCTTCTCAATTCTAACACATTATTTATGTTCTTCTTTCAGTTGGAAGTCTGGGATTCAAAGTCTGGTTCCACTTCTACAGGTAATACAATCTCTAAACTCTGTTTTCCACCAAACCCTAATAGAGTTATATTTTTTCTTCTATCTTTACCCTTCTACTATGCATATATTAATTACTTATCGTTTAATGCAGGTGTGTTCCCCACTAGAGCTCTGTCTCTTCCCTTTCTTCCTTGAACGCTGGGTTTTTTGACATTGTCATGGTTAATGAAATCATACTCTTCCTCCAAGTATTCTGACTCTAAGGACTCCTTGTCCACCTCCAGGGATTGGTATAAAACATTTACTACTGCGTGTCAGCTCAATTACACGTTTTGTTGAAGTTTTGTTTTTCAGTTTGTAATGAATTAGGTGGTTTCGGCTTAATGCCTAACCGTCCCTCCTTCGACTATGAAGACTTCTTATCAGAGTCTCTTTCCAGATTTATTGTATGTAATTGTATAATATAACATTCAGAGTTCTCAAGAATCATTTTCCTCCTTAATCTATGTTGTGGTGGATTAGTCGCATGTGTGTACAAAATCACACAAGTTTAAAGGGTGTGGTCTACTCTTTAAACTATTGGTAATAGGCAGAAAGTGGTGGAGCTCAAAAGCACACAATTCAGTGAAAAAATTATGTGAATGTATGCTTAAAGTAAACTAAAACTAAAACAAAAATATACAAAAGCTATCAAAGAGAGTCAAAATGATAATAATACCAACGATGGCTCAAAGGCCTCTTCTTATTAAACGTTTGAAATGGAGAAGAAATTTTACCCACTTGCCAAAGGACACCTAGGAAATGGCTCTAGGTCTCGAAGCAAGGATGTTGCCTTCCAAGCTTTGCCTCTGATGCAGTCTCCCTCTCTCTCTCTGTCGTGGTGGACTAGGATTGTTGGGTGGCCAATGATCGAGTCCTCTTCAGCTCCAGCTCTGGGTCACACAGTGCTGGTGTTGTTTGGGCAACTTTGGAAAGCATAACAATGTGATCACCATCTCTTCATCTCTTGGTGGCTTTATATAGGGGATTTTCAAGTCCTCCTTCCCTCCCTTGGTACATGATGGATGGTGACCCAAGGGAGAGGTATGATTCCATTGTGTGCTCCAAATATTCCTTTATGTGCTCACATAGTGTCTAAGGAGGCGTTGGTGGCTATCTGTAGGCAGCTTCATATAAGTAGTAACTGTCCTTTGCTTGGTGTGGTCCCGAAAAGCCACATTTTTCCATTTCCAGGAATGCGCGCTTATCGAGCAAAAATGTGCGCAGAAGGCACTCTTCTCGAAGGATTAAGTGCGCATTTTAGCATTTAAGACTACTTCAAATCTGATTTTCTCAAAATTTTAGAGATTTTAAATAATTTCTTGATTCCATAATGTGTTCCTGCCCTGTAAATCCTTCGGCTTGACATTAATTAATTTCATCTTCTGCTATACGATTTTCCAGTGTTAACAATCTGAGTTCTGGATTATAGCTTTATTTCCTGATTAATTTGGGAGCAGGGTTTGTTTTCTTTTCTCCTATGTTCTAGTATTTAGCATAGACTGAGAAAAGAAAAAATACATTTCGTCATGCTCTTATGAAATAATATACATGCATATAACTGGAAGCATTCAATACTAAATCTTGTATGCATTCTTGTGTTTTTTAGATATGTACATTTATATATTAAAGAAAATGATTGTTCTTCTGCTTCTGATAGTTATAATTTCTGGTTTATTTATTTTCATTCAGATAGTTTCATATCCCGAGCTTCGAGCCAGGTTGCATGCTATGGCACAGTATAGTCTTTCTCATTTCCAATTTAAACAGGATTTATTTCTTTACATATTAAAATGATTAAGGTTCCCTAACCATTCGTGGTTACAGGGTTTCCTTTGTACCATTTTTTTTTCTTTATTTGTGGATGTATAGTGATCTATAGCCAGTGTTCTGCACAATTTGTCTTTTGGTGACCAAACCACCCTAGATTTGTCCATGTATAGTAGTAGCTAGAGACACGACGTGTTATGGACTTGGGTACCACCTCAAAACCGAAACCAACAGTGCTCTCCACCTTTAATAGGTTACAGTTTCACTATCTTGCTATAGGTTTTACCATTATAAAGGTTTTTTTTGTCAATAACTAAATATTTCCATTCGTTACTAAATCAACCTTTTCAGTTTTGAATAAACTCTATTTAATGTGTATTGTTTACTTCTGTAATATTCCAATGTTCACTATTACATGAATATATATATATATATATATATATATATATATATATATATATATATATATATATATATATATATATATATATATATATATATATATATGTTAATAGTGATACAACCATCTCTCTTTTGTTATCTTCACTAAGACCTAGCCTTAACTTAGGTAACAAGGTAAATTTACTGTTCTGGCATAATACAATCAAACTCTGTTCTTTTTATTAAAAGATTTTCCTCTGTATTATCAGTAGACAATTACAGTAAAAATAAACACATTACATTATTACACATATTTTCCGAGAACTGTAGTTAATTTGAAACTTGCTAAATAAAAACACATAACTCAATCTCATTCTTTTATAACAAGTAATTTATTGTTCTTGCTTCTATGAAGCTCAGTTTTCCATGAACATAATTACTAAAAGAATTAGTTCCTATTTTTAAGTTAACATAAATACACATCATCTTATCTGTATCTGCAGTTCATTGTTGATGTCCTCTCAACCTTCAAGAGAGGCAATTATATCATGCTCTTCCCCGTGCTTCACACTGAAAGGTACAGGTTGACAGTAGAATTTTTGCTGTGACCTTAGGACCACAAGTCCAGTCAATGCCAGAAAATTTCAGGAATTCAGAGAGGTTTCCACTAGTCTCTACCAGCTCAAGAAACTTTTCCACTCTCCTCTGTCTCTGAACAGAACCCATATTCCTCACTAGGATCACCTGATATCCTTAGAGGAACAGGTAACTAATCAAAATTGTCCCCAACCAACCTTCAGTTCTTGGGATACTTTTACCATCAGCTTTTTACTTTTTATGGAACGAATTCCATAACCAATTTTTATTTCTAAATAAAAAAATAGATAATTTTTCCAGCAATAATAATTGTCTTGGTTTTTCTTTTTAAAATAAATAATAAAATGTCATTTAACTAGTTAACAACTAGTTAATACTAAATGCAGTTGTCAAATTTGGATAAAATATAATATTAAAGTATTATATTTTACCCAATGTTTGTTACGGCTCCTTCCCAGTAAAACATGGCCAAGGTGGCGAGAGTTACTAATTAAAATGTAATATTATTACATTTTACCTAATATTCTAATATTTAATGTCACTCAGCCTAGATATTACATTTTATTCAATATCTCCCCTCACCCCTGGTAAAGTTATAGTTGAGTTTGTTTATTTTAAACTTCAAATATAAAGAAAATTTACAATAAATTTAGTGGAAAATATTAAGTAAAATGTAATATTATAGTATTATATTTTACTCAATATTTCTCTAGTAAAAAGTGAATGAAGGTAGGCAAAAATGTAAGCTAAAATGTAATAATTACATTTTTCCTAATATTTCCTCCACCTCTTCTCCTCGCCCTAGTTCACTTTCATGGTTAAGCTTATTCATTTCTAAACTTACCATCCTATATCCATCATAGCTCTATTTCTATAGCACATTACTACACATAAAATAAGAGAATAAATTAGAGATATTATACTAAAGTGATTATAAAAAAAGCTATTATAATGAAGAAGATTCTAAGCATATATACATATTATATATTCAACCATTCAACGATAGAAACAAAACATAACAAAACATACAAAAAGACTTAGAGTCATCTCAATACGAACATATCCATAAAATAGTTTTACCTTTACCATAGGTCATTTTTATTTTTTTATTGTTTAATTTCTAGTGTTATTATATTTTCTTATTTTTTTATTTTTAATTTATTTTCACGAGTAACATATGAGATGGAGAGTACCTCTTAATCCAATAAAAAATGACTAATTATATCCAAAAATTAGCTATGGTAAATTAATTATTTTATTTTATTTATTAATTTATTTTATTTAATTTACAACTTATTTACCATAAATATAAACTAATGAGCTATGATACGTATATTTATTTGAACTAGAAAACTAAACACATTATAAAATATCTTTAGGTAATAATCACATGCAATGGAACATTGTTGACGAGTTTAGAACCAATGAGTGATGGTTCATCATTAGGACTAGGTGATTATAAAAATTTTCATTTTTTGAAATTTTTTGATAAATACTATCTTAAACTATGAAATGTATAACACTAAAATAAAAATAAAAAGAAAAAAAATGACTAAAATGACTAAAATGGTAATTTAAATAAGAAAATAAAATATAAATAAACAAACTAATTATTGTAATTGTATACTATTCTTTGAAATATATTACCATTAGTATAAGTTATCGTATTTTATATAGATCGGGTTTAATATTTTATAATAAAAAATAAAAAATAAAAAAATATAATTATTAGAAAAATATTTATTTTATAATTTAAATAAATTTATTGTAGTCATTTAATTGGTGTTCGTTAAAAGCCCTAGCATTTTCCTCCAAATTTGAAAGTATAGAAAGTTTTGCATCTTAAAATATGTTTTTGACATTTGGTAGATCCATAAATAATATAAATCTACATTAGTTATATATAAAATCAAAATGTAATGTAAAACATGAACTAGATCATATTTAAATGTCACTAGACCAAATCTCACTAAACATAAAATTAAGAAAATATAGAAACCCAATATTACAACTCTTGTATATTATAAGAAAACTATTATAATTTTATCATACTCCCTATGTGTTATGGTATATCATACTTTCTATATTGTGTTAATGTTATAATAATAATAATAATAATAATAATAATAATATAAACAGTTTTGGACACCCCTCCTTCCGTAATGTGGTGGCAGGAAAAGTGTCTTCAAGAATGCATCAAGTGTCTTCAAGAATGCATCAAGGACGGTCAGGCAGTAGTGTTTCTCCTTCTGACCTGCCATTTGTAAGAGAGAAATGGAAAACCACTTTGAAGGTAAAATGTATCCCTAAAGCCTCACAAAAATTTTAGAATATCATCGGAAGAGGATAAAGGATCATGGATTTATTTGAAAATTTATTGGAGGTTGGCCAACAGAAAAAGAATTGGAAAGGTGAATCTTGCAAAATTGGTAGCCAAAATGAGAAATTGATTTTACTTGGGAGAAAAAGGATTTTTCACTGTAATTTTCTCAAATTTGGAGGAAAATTCTATGGCTTTCGAAGGTGGTCCTTACTTTTATAATAATGTAGGTCTATACATTCGTCACTGCAAAGAATGCTTCAACCCAAATAAAAAATATTTTTTTTCCACTCATGTATGGGTGAGATTGTATTCTTTACCTGTTGATTTTTTATTCCTAAAATTTTGGAAGGTATTGGTAACGTTTTAGGTTGTTTTATTAAAATTTCTTAAGTTACTCACCACAAATAGAATATGTCTTAGCATGCCTCCGTATTTACATGGATATCTCCCACCCACTGTCAGAATCCATAGATCTAGACTATCATGGTGAAATTTGGTCTCAGTCGTTGGACTATGAACATGTACCTTTCTACTCTATACTTTTGCATGAACATGGTCATTTATTTCGTAACTTCCTAACTAGGCGGAAGGATCAAGAGAATGCTAAGTTGATGGGATCTGAGGGTTTTACAAAGGTACTTATGAGAAAGTGAAACCTCTGAACTCAAAATCAAGTGACACAACTAGCGATCGCATATAAGAATTTTTTTGAGGTCTTAGAAGATATGGATGAAGATCATGGAACATAGGTGCGAAATGATGTGCCTATGTTAGAACTAGCTACAAAGGGTCTGATAGAGAAACCACCTCCAAAGCGGAAGTTTCAAGGATTGAGGAGGTGGTACAACTATCAAAAATACTTCTCGAGGCTCTCACTAACGAAGCAAGTGTGTTGGTAGGAATTATTAATGAGTGGGATCAAGAGGATTTGGCAAAAATATCTCAGGCCCAACGAGATCAATATGCAGTAACATTCATCAACTAGAAAACACTCAAAGACACAATTCAATGGAATAACATAGTATTTTCTTGGAGCAGGAACTCAAACAAAAAGGAAAGGATTTGCTAATTCAAGTTCTGGTGAAAGAACACTAGTGTAAAGGAATAAAATTGAAAAAGGATGTTGGGGAGGAGATGGTTAACTTATGAAAAATTAATGTAATCTCGTTGTACTTTACACTTTCTCAAAATCATGAAACATGAAGTTTCTTTCAAGGAATATGATGAGTTTAAATCTCTTATTTTGGTTGTCGTTTAATCTCAGTTGTCTCTGTGAAATATTTGTTTCTCTCTTGGCATGGAAACTCCTTTGGTATATCCCCGAAGGGGGTGGTAACAATGTACACAACGCACCCTCCCATATGGAGGTGGAAACACAGCACAACATGCACACGAATTAAAATGTTTGTCGAATGCCATTTTTCAGGTCTAATCTGGAATGCATCAAGGGCATGGTTATAAGTATGGTTAATACCAACTAACTTACTCTCACATTAAATGCAGAGAGTTGGTAGACTATAGCGGAGGTTTCAATATTATTCCAGATTTTTTTCCAAAGATCTTAGTAGCAATGAACGGGTTATATGGTGTATGTTTCATTCAACCCTCTGCACATTTGGGAGAAGTTATAACTGAGGGCATTAATGGTTATGGCTCTCAGGGAGATGGTTACAATTTTGTTGAATTTCTATGTGGGTATATCTGTATTATTTGCACTATGTAGTTGATGGTGAAAATATGTTTGTTACGATGATGTTTTGTGTGTCAGATTGTTACTGATGGTCAATGGTCTTGTTCTGTTCCTGATGGCGAAGTCTTTATGGCATCTATTTTACCTATAGTCCTTCATGGTAATGTAATGGTTATAGTTGTTTTTGGTATTTTGGATGATGTATGGTTGTAATTTTTTTTTAGTATTGAGACTCTGGTTTTGATAACCATTATTTGTGCTTATCATGGTACCCATGTAAAATTGGTTTTATATTAATAGAAAACTTGGTACTGGCTTACAAAAAGAAAGTTAGATATTTATATATTAATATTGTGAAAAAATTATATATATATATATATATATATATATATATAAAAAGTAAAGTATGTATGTTAAAAAATATATATATATTTAAAGCTAATCATCATCAAATCATATATGACTCTCACTTAACATAACAAAAATCTCCTAACCTATGAAATGACAATTTTCTTATTTTCAAAACACTATATAATATCCAAATATCTACTAAAAATACTAAACATAAAATCATCATATGTAAAGAAATTGTAGGAAATTAGAGATCCTTACCTACAAAGGTAGGTTGGGAAGATGGGATGGCATGTTCCTTTATCATGTTTGTTTTCCCTTGCTTGATGGATTTTTCTATAGACTCGATTTAGAGCTAGTACTTAAAGATCATAAGTCAAAATTTACCTTCACCATTTTTTCATCCCCACTATCATCACCATTAATGACCATAAAGGTTAGTCAAAATACTAGCCTACACATTATATTGACCTTAAATTTCAATCAAAAGACTAGCCTACACATTATAGTAAACTTTTTCTTTAATATTTCTTAATGTATGTGTTGATTTATCCTGATTTTTTGGGGGCTTCCCCATGGATAATTCCACAATGGTTTTGGCCATATAATAGACTTCTATAAACTCAAAATCCTTTCCTTTAAGTGCATAGGAATCTGAAACACATTCCCTAAATTCTTCCTAGATCTTCTATGTTAGGTTCTATATGTGTATTTTTCATGCTTGTTTAACCAATCTGTCAACTATGGTAGGATTCTACATTGGTGATATGGTCATACATGATTCTAGTAGAAACTACATCATGTTCATCTCATGAATTTCCCAGGGCTCAATACGGAGGACTGAAAATATTAGGGAAGGCCACATTGTTGCATTTGGAGCCTCTACATTTAGGTTGGAAAATACATGAAGGGGATGAGGGAGAAAGGTTGTACGGATGTGGACTATGGATAGGAAGAAGAGATATTTTTGGAGTAGGGTGGAGTAGGGTAATGAGAAACAAAAGGCCTAAGAGTGTGAAACTAGAAGGAAAAAAAAATTAAACAACAAGGATATGAGGTCACCCTATTTATGGCATACTAGAGACCTAGTAATGATCTGGGTTTGTTAGCTACCGCATTTACCCATGATCTTTTACTTCTATGATGTTGTTAGAATTGCATTTTAAAATAGTGTAAAATAACACATGTGAATGTTGTAAAGAAGGGAAACAAGAGAACCATCAACAACATAAAACACGTGACATGATAACGGAGTTCGCTTAGTGTGGGCTACGTCTCCAGGCCCAGTGTCAAAATGGGGTAGGCCACTTCATAGAGTGTTGGAAATGGGAAGATGTACATGGATGATGTGCATACAAGTATGTGCCCTCAACATGAGTGTCTTGTCTCTCCACGAGACGTTCCGCTATAGGAACTCTCAATCACAATGGACCTCCTATCAGCATGACACAATCTCACATGAAGCAAAAACAAGATCCCACACATGCATCAAGAAAGGATCTATAAATCATAATACATCTCACAACAAAAAGAGGCACATGATCAAACTGCATATACCTCAACCCCTGAAGCTAGCTGAAGAAGCGGATGCTTAGCTACTGAATTTGGTTGTACCTTCGAACTCGTGGCGTCGAGGTGCATAGAATCGATTTCCCACACTTGAGAATCAGACACCGTTACTCCAATTTGGAAATTAACCAGAAAACATGAAGCTCTACTATTGAAACAGACATCGCCATTGGATTCCTATCACCGACAAGTGTAAAATTGACATAAATTTTGTCGAAAACGGACTCCAGCAAGTTTTGGGCCTCAAGGAATCTTTTGATTCCCTCAAGATTCCCTAAGATTCTGTTCTGGGGGGAATATGAAAATATGTTGCTCATATGGACATTCTAGATTTACCATCGTGTTCCCTGCAAAATTCTGGTTAAAATGACTGTAAACTTAATATCATTCTGACAAAATGGAATTTTACCTCCCCATGGAATCTTTCAAGCATCAAGGAATCTTCTCTGCAAAAATTCGTTGTCTCGAAAAGCATGCCCGCACATGATTCCACCTTGTCCTAGCTCGCAGTTCCACACCTGCAAAAACCTTCCCCAAACTCTTTGTTGGCCTACCTTCTCTAGTCCACCCTTGCCTTTGTTTTGCTCGGTCCCCTCTGCCCAAACACACTGCAACTGAGGGTTTATATTAAAAATGGTGGTGGATTTTACCACATGTGCACCATTGGTGCAGTGGTAATTAAGGCGAATTGGTGGAGGAGAGGTCAGGTGATCAAATCCCGCCTCTCCATATTTGTTCACACCATTTTTTTGTTTGGTTGAATGTAATTTGGGTGGAGTTTCAATATGGTTTGATGTTGGTTGGTGGTTTTGGTTGGCGCGCTATTTAATGCATTGACCCCGGCTATGGGGCTGCCCGTTAGGGGTCGACCCACATGGGTCGGGCGGGTTCAACTCCCGCCGGCTCCTCTTGTTATACATTCAAATGGTTTGTTGGGTGGGCGGGGTCCGCAACCCACGGCCCCAACACAACCCGTTGTTTTATATTGAAATATATAGTGTGATACGACATTTCCCATTAACCATATATGTACATGGTTTTCATTGGATCATATTGAAATTTGTTTATTTTATGCCCATGGCATTTTAATATTCATTGGAATGAATTTAATATATAACTTTTTTTGTTTTTTTATAATGTTTGTTTTTATATTATTTAATATATGGTTTTTTTTAAAACCATGATTTTTGTTTTATATGAGATATTATATCTTCTTTTTCTGTCTTTATGCAAGAGTAAAGAGCTAATAGTGGAGTGCTATGTGTCAATGAATGATGAGCTGCCATGTACGTTTTGGGTTCCACTTGCTGACTGGGATGCCATGTGGCATACTGTGCGCCCCACCTTTTCCATGTCTTATCAGACTTTAAAGAGCCATAAGTTGATCATACGGACTCTGTTTTGAGTGTCGTATGTGCCACCAAAAATCTCTTTCTAGGCTCTATGACTTGAAATTGGTTTGAGATTGTTTTGAACACTTTGAATTTTGACCATTTCTGAGCCCCCTTGATCTCCTGAGGGTGTCTAGAGCCACCTAGATCAATCCTCCCCACTGAGGAGCTTTTGGTCCACCAAAAGCATGAACATAATCAGCAGTTTCTTTGTACCTTGTCTGCACCACATGTGTCCCGAAAGGTCACCCTTCATTCTACTTCATCTTTTTCCTTCAGAGCCATAAGTGACGAGCCGACACCTGCATCATATCCAAACCTGTAGTACAATATTTTGCAAATTACATGCTTAACTAAGTGATCAATCTATGACCCCATCATCCTATACTTTCCATGAGTTTATAATACATACTCAGTGGCCAAGTTTACACCAAATGGATTTAATACCCTAGATATTAACACACGGCCAAAATATCATTGTTGCTTGACAAGTGATAGAAAACACATCATCACTTTTACATTTTAAATTACAAAATATGATTTACAAAGTAAGGAAAAACACACTACCAACCCTAGAAAAAAACCATCTCTCACTTATCAAAATGAATGGGTCATCTCTCTGTGGGGCATTTGCATGTTGAACATTTGTTTCAATCGGTTCCTGCACTAACGCTATGTCCTTAAGGTGTTGTGCTGGATGGAGCCTCTAACACATGGCTCTTTGATGGCCACTTCGGTCACAATGACTGCAATGATTTTTCTTCCTCCAAACGTGCTTCACCTCCTTCTTTTCCTGTGATGAAGAAGGCCTTTCACGCCTCTTCCTCTTTTGTGTTGCCATTCTTTTCCAACACTCTGCAAATACATGGTTATTTAATCCACAAAAACTACATGTTTTCTGATGCCATGATCTATGTTCATTGTTAGCAACATGCTTGTAACCAAAATGAACACTATAATATCGAGACTTGTTATACCTTTCTCGGTTGTCTCTAGTGTGATCATGGTGATGAGAGCTTGCCTCAGCTCTTTCACTGCCATGTGCAATGTCATAGGATGATGGTGAAGTGTTCCCATCATTCTGTTTGTAATATTCCAAAATGGAAAAGACAAGAATATATAACATATGCATCATTCCAAATAAATAAAAACAGGAAAATAGCACTAAAATCTAGAAAATGCCGGAAATATGCTGCAACTGGAAATTACATTAAGACATCATAAACTATAAGCAGAAAAAAACGGAGCCATATCATTATATATAACAAAAAATGAAATTACATAGTGCTTCAAAAGGAATGCACTCAAGCCACAAGATGGTTGAAATGCACTAAAGAAACCAAGCACTTAAAATGTTGTGCTACTACTGCTACTGCTGCTGGAAACTACTACTACTGAGGAGAAGATCCATGTGTGGAAGCCTATTAGAGTACTCAGACTGATTTGTGCTTTTAACTATGGGTTCTGCTCAAAAAACCCAGAAAAACCCAGAAATGGTTTGGCCAGATTTTAAGTTTGGAATTTCAGCCTTTTTTGAGTTGCCCACTACATTTCTGATGCCTGACTTATGCACTCCCTGGGAATGAATACTGATATGGGGCTGAAGGAATGATCTATCAGCCACAAAAACACCCAATCAACTAAATAGGTGAAGGGCTGGTCCCCTCACTGGAAAATAAGCTAAAAAATTGGAGATTTCTCTCCTCCATTACTACACCCCTACAACACAACCCAACTCTAAATAGAACTGTGTTGTACATGAGACTGAAGCTTGGAAAAATGCCTGATTGTAGAAGTATAGTGAAAAATCCTCCAAGAGTTCCTCAATGGAAGAGATGGGATTCCCAATAAAGAACACCCTATGCTAAACATCACATGCAATCTTAGCTAAATAGCTGAAGAAAGCTATATGTCTAAACAAACCATATATCAAAATATAAATATACCAAGATGAATAATATGGTTGCCATCCTCCTCCTTTTATAATATATGAGCTTCCAAACCCTAAGCCCCATCCATTAATGAGACTACTTCTATGCAATGTGTCTCCCTCTAAAACTACGATGTCCCTCCATTAATGTCCACTCCTCCATGAGAGCGTTGTTGATTTGGTCAAAGTTGACCTAGTCCACATGTTTTAGCCCCTGTTCACACCTTAGGGTGATTTATTGAGCTGGAAAGATGATCCACTTTCACATGAGAAGTGGTTTTATTCTTCATGAAGAGATTTATGGGTCTCCCTACCCATTTATTCACCTATCTAAGTGACAAAACAAAACTTTAATATTCCAATTAGCTGAAAGCTAATTTAGGAATATTATAGTCCTCCCCTCCAAAAATTTTCTTGTCCTCAAGAAAATGCAAGGATACTACAAAATCTCCAATGGATATGTCTCCTCCCAAGAATGCAAGTTTTCCTTTGGTGAATAAACAAAATAGCTCTCATCATGAAAAAGTGGGAGATATATGGAAAGAGTTATATGCTATCCATTGGCCTTCTTAAGGTATGAGAGATGATAAATGTGGGGTGCCTTAATCCCAGTGAGAAAATCCAATCTCCATGCTATCATCAAGACAAAATGAGCCATCCTTGGTAGCTCATAGAAACAATCACCAATCCCCAGCTTATGCAATGTGTAGAGGTTGCATGGTTGTAAGTGAGAGATAAAATTGTTCAACTTACACTATCTCTCTCTCCATTTATGATAAATTTGGAGTTGTTGATCTTGGGCTGCAATAATATAGTCTTCATGAAGCCAAAAGATACTTGGAATCTCATGATCCCACTCACTGGTTCTAGGAAGCCTTCTTGCCCAATCCTTCATGCATATAGTGAATAGAGTGTCATCACCATATGGGCTCCAAAAGAAACATAGACTAAGTGTCATGTGACATCTTGGATGGTGACAATAGTCCTTCAATTAAGACCAGCGTTGTTCTTCTTCTTGTTGTCTCAAAACATGATATGATAAGTGGCCACCCAACCACCTTCTTGTTGTCATAATCTTCTCAAAAGCTTGAAAATGGTGGAGGACATTAGGTGTTGGCTGAATATGATCCAAGAAAAACATATCTTGCCCAAAGTCCTCCATAAAGTGGTCATCCCTATCACTAAATGTAGTCCCAAAAGGACCATGAAATCCACAAAGAGGTTTGCTTTCTTGTGGATCAATGTGTTGCAAATGCATGGTAAAGGAGTACATATACATTGTTAGTTGATAAATAGGCACCAAAACACAATCTTTACCATATATTGTAGACAAGTTAGTGAATAGGTACATAGATGAGCCTTCCCATCTCTTCATCAAAAGGGGAAGTGATTGAAACAACCTTGCAAGGTGGTTTCTTTCCTCCTCATACATCAAACAGGCTACATATCTCATGATATGTTGGTGCACATCTTATTTGAGATCCTCCCAATAGAATCCCTCCATGATGGTGTGATAAGTCTCAATAAAGTCTACATGTCCTGAAGAGAGTGCCTCATATGCTACATGTAGAATCTCCTTCTTGAGCTTGGAGTCTCTAGTCAAGTAGATCTGATCATGGAAATCAATGACTCCATGAACCACTCTATACCTCCCATTTATCACTTTCCCATCAATAACCTTACATGTGAAGAGGTTCTTGGAATATTCCACCAATAGTTGGGACTCCCAATATGGATCTAGGCTTCCCAACAATGACAGCACTATAAAAGTTTGAAATGAAGCTCATGTCACATCATAACTCTCCTCTTTGACATGCTCAGTGCCAAGGCCACATGTTGGAGTACTATTACCCCACTTTTGTTTCCTCCCTTGCAACTGATCTTACCTAAGACAAGATTGAAATACATGGAGGTCAACCTCCTCTTAGAAGGCATTTCCCCTCCAAAACTTCCATTATTTTTCCAATGAATGCAAGAGTCTTAATAACCTCTTGTCATATTCATAAATCTTCCCCATGTGTGGAAGTATCATTTGCTACTCCAAGGCTATGGAGTGGCCATTTGACACCATGCTCATGTCATCATAGATTTCTGAACCATCTTTCAGCACAAATAGCTGAGTGGGAGATAGCAATGTCCATATCAGAAAATTATTCACTCCTCCTTTGAACCCATCAAAGGTTCTTTACGTTGTGCTAGCTCCTCCCAAGGCTCCTTCCCTAGCCAAATATATCAATGTTGCACCATGTTGAGAGAACTCTTTATTCATCTTCCAATCAGGGGGTCTCCCTGGTGGAATGCCTCTACGTAATGAAACATCAAGGCCTAGAGCAGGTTGTATATGTGAGTGGACTGATTGGTCCTTGTCCTCACTACACAAATCCTCTCGCCTCTTCTGTGCATCAATATTCTGAAATAGAGAGGGGTGTGTGTTCCTCACCATATCATGCTTTTCCTCCCCTTTATCTCCTTCTATCTTCAATATCTCACAATCTGTCAATGATGACACATGCTGCACATGGACTGTGCCCTGATCTCCATATGTGAGATTCTTTGGAACTCCTTGCAAGAGTGCAGGAGTTTCTCTCTTTGGATAAAATGCTCCATCTTCCTCTCCATGAGGTAATGATCTACTATTGCTATGACAGCATTGTTACCTCTTATCTTCTTTTCCCCTTCATCATGAATGGAGGTTTTCTCATCATCATTAAGACGTTCTTTGTTTAGTTCCTCTTCTGAAAAAGAGATATCCATCTCTTCCCCTTGAGAAGAGAGTTCTTTCTGAAATGGGGATCTTGCCTCTAGAAAGGTATTATGCAAGTTTTTAATCCCCTCTATATTTTTCTGAAATGGAGTTCGATTTATAGATCCTTCCAACTCATGCAAAGGTTTTGTTTGTTTATGCTTGGCTAGCTCAACCAAGGAAGTTTCAGAATGTTTTTCATTAAATGTCTTTACTAACCTCCTAGTGAACCTTGCATAAGTAGAAATATTTGCATCTTTTAATGAAGAAGATTCATAAAACCACCAGGCATAAGCCTTACCTTCAAGGTGCAGCGCTGCTACTCTAGTGGCTTCATTTTCTGAAACTTGGTTTTGTTGCACATAGGTTTCTAGCTCCTCCATCGAAGCCCTATTTGAACATTTAGGTGATCCATTAAAAGTAGATCGAAATAATCTACCCACATCATGCTGCTTGCACCTTGTGCTTCTATCATGGTTGCTAGGTCTTCTATCCTCCTTGATCTTGCAAAAACCTTGGAAGTTAAGATGATCTCTAAATCTCTGAGTTTGAGATTCATACTCTTGAATATAGTCCCCAAGATTCTCCTCCTTGGGTACATCTTCTTCCTCCATCTCTATTGCTATGACCCTAGGCATGGTACGATGTTGTAGATATGATGGTGTAGCTTAATGCTCACACCCATAATGTGAAAATTTGGAGCTTTATTCATGTATAAGCCCTCTTTAAAATCTCTACATCTCTCCATTCTCATCTCTTTGATGTATCTTTTGATGCCCTGCATAGTTTGACGAAGAATTTTTGTGAACTCCTTCCCTCTTGATAATGAATTTTTACCTTCATCTCTTCTGCAGACCTTCTCCTTCCTATGAGAAGCCTCCTTAGATGTCATAATGGCTGAAGTACACGGGCTAAGCCAAGATTATGCTCTAATACCAATGTAATATTCCAAAATGGAAAAGACAGGAATATATAACATATGCAGCATTCCAAATAAATCAAATCAGGAACATAACACTAAAATCTAGAAAATGCCAGAAATATGCTGCAACTGGAAAATTACATTAAGACATCATAATCTATGAGAAGAAAACAATGGAGCCATATCATTATATATAACAACAAATGAAATTACACAGTTCTCCAAAAGGAATTCACTCAAGCCATAAGATGGCTGAAATACACTAAAGAAACCAAGCACTTGAAATGTTGTGTTGCTACTACTACTGCTACCGGAAACTGCTGCTACTGAGAGAAGAACCATGTGTGGAAGCCTGTTAGAGTGCTCAGAATGATCTGTACTTTTAACCACAGATTCTACTCAAAAAACCTAGAAATGGTTTGGCCAGATTTTAAGTTTGGATTTTCGGCATTTTTTTAGTTGCCCACTGCATTTCTGTTGCCTGAATTACATACTCCCTGGGAATGACTACTGATATGGGGCTGAGGGAATGATCTATCAGCTGCAACAACACCCAATCAACTGAATAGGTGAAGGGCTAGTCCCCTCACTGGAAAATAAGCTCAAATTTTGGAGATTTCTCTCCTCCACTGCTACACCCCTGCAACACAACCCAACTCTAAACAGAAATGCATTGTACATGAGACTAAATCTTGGAAAAATTCCTGATTGTGGAATTATAGTTCAAACTCCTCCAAGAGCTCCTCAATGGAAGAGGTGAGATTCCCAATCAGGAACACCCTGTGTTAAACAACACATGCAATCTTAGCTAAACAGCTGAAGAAAGGTATATGTCTAAACAGACCATATATCAAAATATAAAATATACCAAGATGAATAATATGGCTGCCATCCTCTTCCTTTTATAAGATATGAGCTTCCAAACCCTAAGCCCCATCCATTGATGACACTACTTCCATGCAATGTGTCTCCCTCTAAAACTGCATTCTCCCTCCATTAATGTCCACTCCTCCATGATAGTGTTGTTGATTTGGTCAAAGTTGACCCAATCCACATGTTTTAGCCCTTGCTCACACCTTAGGGTGATTTATTGAGCTAGAAAGATGATCCACTTTCACATGAGAAGTGTTTTTATTCTTCATGAAGAGATTTATGGGTCTCCCTACCCATTTATTCAGCTATCTAAGTGACAAAACAAAACTTTAATATTCCAATTAGCTGCAAGCTAATTTAGGAATATTACACTCTTTCCCCAATTGTTTCAATCATGCATCAGAAGCTTCTGAAACCTTAGAGCATTGTCCTTCAGTGTACCCCAAACCTACTAAACGAGGTCTTTGCACAACCTTTAATGGTTGAATCATGCCTTGGCCATTAACACAAAGTCCTCCTCCTTTGTATCCCATCTTGGTGAGGAGTCTCATGCTAGTTCCTATAAGGGGTATCTCCACATTTCCCAAAGAAATGATATCATGTGAAGACGAAACTAAAGAAACATCAACATTGTTTACCTCAGATGCCAATTTAGAAGTAGGTGATGATGGCTTCTTCAAGCCTTTGTTGCTCTTCAACTCCTTCAAGGCCTCTTCCGTGGCTCATAGTTGAAGCTGTAGTCTCTACTTCTCTGCTTTCTCTTCTTGTAGAATCCTCCTTAATTCAACATCCTTTGCTTGAAGGCTCTAGTGGATTTCCTCATTTGAATGATGAGAAGACAATGAAGGCGATGAATATGTGGATGAAGCAATGATTTTTGCTTCTTCTTTCTCCTGTCTTCATAATCTCCATACATCATGTCCACCATTTTGGACATCATGAGCATGGCCTCGTGTATGTCTTTTCCATCCTCCATTGTTTCACATTCAATCGTTGTTCACGCTCGCAATTTTCATCATCAACAAGACTGCTCTGATACCACTTGATCCAGGTCCATTAGCTACCGAATTTACCCATGATCTTTTAATTTTTTGATGTTGTTAGAATTTAATTTTAAAAGAGCATAAAATAACACATGCGCATGCTATAAAGAAGGGAAACAAGACAACCATCAGCAACATAAAAGACAATATGTGATAACGAAGTTCACCTAGTGTGGGCTACATCTTCGGGCCCTGTGTCAAAATGGGGTAGGTCTCTTCATAGAGGGCTGGAAATGGGAAGATGTACACAGATGATGTTCATACAAGGATTTTCCCTCAAGTTGAGTGGCTTGTCTCTCCACGAGACGTTCCGCTACAAGAACTCTCACTCACAATGGACTTCCTATCAGCATGAAACAATCTCACATGAAGCAAAAACAGGATCCCGCACATGCATCAAGCAAGGATCTAGAAATCATAATACATCTCACAAAAAAAAGAGGAACATGATCATACTACATATAGCTCAACCCCTAAAGCTGGCTAAATAAGCATATGCTCAGCTATTGAATCTGGTTGTATTGTCGAACTCACAGCATTGAGGTGCATAGAATCGACCGCCCACACTTGAGAATCGGACACCATTACTCCAATCTGGTTATTGGTCAGAAAATGGGAAGCTTTGTTGCTAAAACAGACATCTCCATCAGATTTTGGTCACCGAGAGGTGTAAAATCGACATAAAGTTTGTCAAAAACAGACTCCATCAAGTTTTGGGCCTCAAGGAATCTTTTAATTCCCTCAAGATTCTCTAAGATTCTGTTCTGTAGAGAATCTAAAAATCTGCTGCTCAGATGGCCATTCTAGCTTTACCATCACATTCCCTATGATATTATGGTTAAAATGATTGTAAAATTCATATCATTCTGACAAAATAGAATTTTACCTCCCCATGAAATCTTTCAAGCATCAAGGAATCTTCTCTGCAAAAATTATTTGTCTCGAAAAGTGTGCCCGCACATGGTTCTACCTTTGCCTGGCTCGCAGTTCCACACCTGAAAAAATATTCGTCGAACTGTGTGCGGGTCTTCCTTCTCTATTCCGTCCTTTCCTTCGTTCTGCTCGGCCTCCTCTGCCCAGATGCACCGTAACTGAGGGTTTATATTAAAAATGGTGGCGGATTTTAACACGTGCAATGTTGGTGCAATGGTAATTAAGGCAAATTCATGGAGGAGAGGTCGGGGGATCAAATCTCCCTCTCCATATTTGGTCGCAACATTTTTTTTTGGGCTGAATGTAATTTGGGCAGAGTTTAAATATGGTTTGATGTTGGTTGGTGGTTTGGGTTGGCGCATTATTTAATGCGTTGACCCTGGCTATGGGGCCGCTCATTGGGGGTCGGCCCATGTGGGCTGGGTGAGTTCAACTCCCGCCAGCTCCACTTATTATACATTCAAATGGTTTGTTGGGTGGGCGGGGTCTGCAACCCATGGCCCCAGGCCAGAAGGGTTCAACTCCCACCAACTCTACTATTTATACATTCAAATGGTATTTTGGGTGGGTGGGGTCCGCAACCCATGGCCCCCCGACCCAACCCGTTGTTTTATATTGAAATATATAGTGTGATACAAAATTTCCCATTAACTATATATTTATATGGTTACAAATTCATTGGATCACATTGAAATTTGTTTGTTTTATGCGCATACCATTTTAATATTCGTTGGAATGACGTTAATATATAATTTTGTTTGTTTTTTTATAATGTTTGTTTTTATATGACTTAATATATGGTTTTTTTCTTAAACCATGGTTTTTGTTTTATATGAGATATTATATTTTTTTGTCTTTTTACAAGAGTAAAGAGCTAATAGTGGAGTGCTATGTGTCAATGACTGATGGGATTCTATGTACGTTGTGGGTCTCACTTGTTGACTGGGATTCCATGTGGCATACTCTGGGCCCCACTTTTTCAATGTCTTATCAAACTTTAAAGAGCCATAAGTTGATCATATGGACTTGGTTTTTTAGTGTCGTCTGCACCACCAGAAATATCTTGTCGAGCTCTATGACTTGACATTGGTTCGAGAGTGTTTTGAAGACTTTTTATTTTGACCATTTCTTAGCCCTCTTGATCTCCTGAGGGTGTCTGGAGTCACCTAGATCAAGTAATGAAAGAGAAAACTGGAAATTGTACATATAAATCCTTAAAAAGTGAACTTCCCTTGCTCAAGAAGGGTTGGAGATGCTTATTGCACCAGGGAATAGAAAGTGCATAGGTTAAAGAAAAAGAGAAAAAGGAGTATGCTTCAAGAGATCAGAGAGTGACAAGGGTGGTCTTGTCATTATTTTCAAGATTTTTGATCACCTAAGGAAAATACCTCACAAGAATATCTAGTTTGATACAACCAACACTACCATAAATAGGAGCCACTATGAATAATTCCCTAGAACAACCTTCGATTTAAATGATTACTCCAAAATAAGGGTTTAAGACAATTTTCATGATGGGATGAAGTGTGAGGGAAAGTACCATAATAAAATGAGCCAACTTCACTACAAGTACTAGCATAAAATATGTTCATCATGGAAAGGAGAGCAAGTGATGGGACTATTTTGATTGGTCACCACCATCTATCCATCTTACACAAAATTTGTTTTAATCACCCCATTTGAGGAAGAGTTGTCCAATTTTTTGAGATGGAGGCAATCCTAATAGAATTTACCTTCCTCATTTAACTCCCATTGAGATATTAAGTTATGGTTCTCATTTTCTACAACAAAATTTCTTAGGAAATCAATAATTTCATTGGCTTGTCGATGAATATGAGAAGGGGTGACAAAAGGGAGAGGAGATAGAAGATCAACTAGGAAACTTAATATTGAGGTAGAATTCCAATTTGAGGATATTTTATTAAGTCAAGAACCACATTGGAGCTCAAAAAGAGCATGATTGATGAGGGATGAATCTCCTTCAACAATGAAGCCATAATATCCCTCCTTAATGTCTATGTAAAGCCCCTGGATTAGGGAATCAAGCTCTACAACATTATTGGTGCTTTTTTTTACATATGTTGCATAAAAGAGTAAAATGTTATTTTTTCCATTTGGGAAGACACCCCTAGTGCATACCAGGCCAAAGTTTCCTTTGGGAACACTCTCAAAGTTCCACTTAATAAAATTGGTAGGAGGTTTGGTACATATCGTTAATGACTACTAGGTAGACTTGAGTGAGCCAACCTTCCTCATTAGATAAAGGGAAAATCACCAGTCCTAATATATGAACTTTTCTTCATTCTAAAATTTGGTGTAGTCTATAAACCTTAGACTAGAGTTAATATTTTCATTGACATAGGCTTGGATGGTGAGCCAGATGTCAACAATTATTTTGAGTTACTGTGAAGATATAAAAATTCCGTTCTTTATAAAGGGACCAAAGAAAAAATCCTAGAAAGAGCCAATATGATTTTTTAGAGGATTATGGAAAGGAATTTGGCACCAAAGTTCCAATGATTGACCAATACTCTTCCTTTTACTATCAAATTGCCTAATGATAGAAGTATCTTTGTGCTATGGAAAAATGGCTTTGGGAAGTTTTTAAATAGGTATTTCATTATTTTTTCTACAAGTTGACATATGAAGTAGATGGGAGCCGGATTTCCTTTAAAGCCTTAATGCATTATTTTTTTTTCCATGCTAGAATCCATATGAAGGAAGACACCTTAGGTCATAGTTTGGGGTTCTATATCCATGCCCATATTGGCTCCATGAATTTAAAGCTACATTATTAGCATCCATCTTATATGCTTCCCTGAAGTTAAAGATACCATTACCTCCATTTCCCCATATTAGAATGTCTTTACCCTCAGTAGCAACTTTTTTCCTACTTTATAAAATGAATCAATAAGATCAATTTCTGATTACTTATGTTGACTAGGACAATTATTTGTTGGTTTCCAAGTTTTGTATGTAATTGCCCTAATGTTTTTCACACCCTACTAGTGGTGCTACATAGTAAGCCACTTGAGATGTCATATTTTATATGTGTTTGAATGAGAAGAGGATTCATTTTTAGTTTTGGTTCTTTTTGCCAGGAATGCTCCAAAAACAAAGCATGTTCACCAAATTGTATTTTATAGAATGTATGGTTTTGAACTAGGTTTATATTCTATCCTATATTGTTCCAAATAAGGGAACAATTTCTTGCAATATGCATTTAAATTAGTCATCTTCAAGAATATGTTGAAAATGCAACAAAAAATTCGTAATTTAATTTTCCTTTGATTAAATTAGGAGAAATTCAAATTTCCATATCAACAGACAACTTGAATGAGTTAACTGAAGAGATATAGTTGTTATCACTCAGTTAGCTTATTTAATTAGAGTTGGGGCATGAAATTGAGTTATGTACAGTGATTCCTAAATTTTAGGAGCTTAGGTTGAGTTAATTCCAGTTGTAATAATTTAATTCAGTTAAATTGAATTATGATCAGTGAAACTAGTTCCAATTGTTGGAGGAACTAGTGGAGGGTCCAGAAGTGGGGTGTAACTTCAGTGTTTAACCAATTAACTGATCAATTAGCCTAAATTAAATCATGCATGCGCATAATTCGAGTTACCCAATTGAGATTGGAGTTCAAGGGAAATGTACTATCTGTTGCAAATTATTTCAAGTTGTACAAAGCATGCATGCTGTCAGAGAAGGACCTAAAGGAATTGTGAAATCTAGATTGAGGAATTTCCTAAATAATAGGGGTTATTTCCTTGAGGAACATTGTAAGGAAATAGGGCTTGGAGGCCTAAAATTTTGGCTAAGTATTGGCGAAGTTTAGTGAATCGGGCAGAGGATAGAAGATACAGGTGCAAGCTGAGTTCAAGTTGAGCAGAGCATATTGTATTCATCTAGATTCTTTGATTAATGCAATATAGATAGTAAGGGGTTTTGAGCAGTTTTCTTCCCCTAGATATATCTTTGTTTATTTTTGTTGAACCTTGATGCATGTTAATGATTTGTATTCTCGATTGTGAATTTACTTCCGCAGATCAGTAGAGTAGATTCTAGTCTTGCGATTTAGAAAATTTCATGAGTAGTTTAGGATCTACACATTAAGTTATACATGGTATTAGAGCTAGATTCACATTAGAGAAGATAATTTGAATTTTTCATTACATCAGGTTTGAATTTGAAGATCAGTGTTATAGGTTTTCTCTAGGACTGAGAAGATGGCTTTCAATGGACTCAAGCTCAGGTATTCTTTGGAAGGAACAAAAAAATTTGTCGCATGGAAGATCCGCATGGAGGAAGTATTGGATGACAATGGGCTACTAGAATACATCAATATAGATGTAGCAAAACTACAAGCATATGAAGCCCAAGGTATCGCTCAGTGGAATAAGGATGTGGCTAAAACAAGGAGAATCATATTGGAGGGAGTTCAAGATAATATTGTCTCGAATATCCACGGGAAAGAGACTTTTTTCATGATGTGGAAAACACTAACAGACTTGTTTGAGAACAATAGTGACCACAGGAAGTTGTCACTCAAGGAAAAGCTTCAAAGTATTAAGATTCAAAAGAATGAAACAATTCCATAGTACCTGAGAAGGTTTACACAGTGTTGTGATGAACTTAGCAAGGTTGGTGTTACTATTCCTAAAGAATATTTGGTAGCTATAGCTATTTTGGGCCTTCCCAAGAGCTGGCATAACAATCAAGATTCGGTAAATGGTAGAGAAAAACTAACACAGTGGGAGTGGTTGTGTTCTGATCTAGTGCAGGAAGAAATAAGGCGAAACAACAAAGACGAGACCTCATCCGAGGTTGAGGATGAGGAGAATTTTTCTTTGGCTAGAAAGGTAAAGAAATGGAAAGGGGAGAAATCCCAATGTAAATAAGAATCTAGTCAGGGGGGAAAGAAAAAATACTTGTCTAGAATGGAGTGCTTTCACTGAATGAATTTGGGAATTATGCCACGAAATTACCACACAAGAAAACAAGAAAGAAGAGCTCAAGAGGAGCATCAAGTGAAGCTCTAGCTTCACAATTCAAGCTTGATTTTACCCTCATTGCATGCATGGCAAGCATTACGATGGGAAGTGATTGGTATCTCGACAATGGTGCCTCATTCCGTATGACAGGGAACAAAGATTTCTTCAGTGATTTGGAGGAGAAGGATCTCCACATGAACATCGAGATGGGAGATGATGGGAGGTATAGTGTGACCAGTATCGATACAAATAAATTTTAGAGGGAGTCTGAAGTCCCTCTCAGGCTCAAGGATGTGATGTTTTTTCTTGGTCTAAAGAAGAATTTGGTTTCCATTGCAGTGTTGGAAGACCGTAGCTACGATGTGATATTCGGCAAAGGAAATGCATTCCTGAGACACATTTCCATAGGACAAGTGAAGTAGAGTACTCTCTAGTTATGCCATCTTGAAGTGAAGAGTACCCTCCGGAAAGTCCAAGTGAGTCCAGTCGACGTCTGCTCCAGGTACAGTGGGACCTTCCCTCCACTGTCACCTTGGGAAAAAAAAATCCTAAAGTTTATAGTCACTAAGGTAACCAATGAGAACAAATGTACCTTGGGGAACAGTCTACGATCTGATATTCACGCAAGGGCAGAGTAACTAGCTCAATCCCCTTGAAGGCTCCTTGATATAATCCAAGGTTTACCAACAAGTGACCCCAGGCTCCTCGACAATGGTCAATATGAGATTTACCATTTTTAATATGTGCACATATGTTATCTTTCCCAATGAGATAGGTATGATTACCTCACTGGTTCTGACATGATCTCATGCTTGAATCTTTTAAGAAGAGCTTCCCAAAGCACAAATGATACAATTGGATTTTCCTACCGCAATATTGCTACTTTTTTGTTTGAACTATCTTGGAATTTTAATTACAACCTATTCCAAGACACTAGCCTAAGCTATGTTGGTGGAAAGAGCCCTAAAAAATGTAAAATATCTAGATTGATTTTATTAAAGCCTTATTTTTAATTTGATTTTTGCTTAAGACAGAAGGTATGGAAGTGAAACTTCAATGATGTTTATGACCCGACTCAAAAATATGCTAAGTTCATCTAAATGAAAAGTGAAACTCTTTTATTTTCAATGAATCTTATTTAAGGGAAAGATTAAGAGATATAACAATTTTCAAAGAACCAATTCTTTCATTCATAAACAAAATATTTGAAAAGAAGACAATTTCTTTGAGAACTCAATTTCGTAAAAATGATCAGTTACTCGTTTGAAATGAAATCCCTTTATCAATTAGATCAGAAACTACAAATCATTAAACAACTATTGCCAAAAAGAAAACAATATCTAAAACTCCTAAAAACATAAAATTCAAAATCAAAGAAAAATTGTAAATTTGAATTCTATCTAGAAAGTTTGAGGACATTTTCTCCTAGTTTGTGATTGAACCAAGAATAATTTCTACTTATCTCAGCAGAAATGAAAACATCCAAAAATGGTTTGGTGTGAAAATCGGGCCTTAGTAAGCTAAAAGCTCTTCCAAATTTGCAAATGAAAATGAAATTTTTTTCATAAAACTAAGGTTTGCTATGGGTTTAATGGTTCGGAAAGAGAACATCATCATACCAATAACCTAAGGTTTATGAAGGTTTCTTATATGGAGCAGCAAGAAAGTAGGGCAAACACTCACTCATAAAATGCAAATAAGATGAAAAATCACACAAAATCAAGAGTTTGCTGAAAAGAAATTCACACATAATATTTTGACAGCGAACATAGATTGGGGAAAACACAAAGAATCAGGTAATCTAGCTCCTAAAAAGAGAATTTTAACTTTTTCAAAAATTTTCCACAAGTCTGCAGGTTCTAATGGAGAACAGAGCAGTACTGCACTGTTTTGAACTAAAAGCTATGGAGGCTATGGTACTGTTTTCAAATGAAAACCGCAGAGGCAAGGAAAAGTATAGAAAAAATAAATATTTATCTTCTCTTTTCAGGGATTGTTAGAATTTATCTACCCAACCCAGTCTCAGACTAATCAAAATCAGAAAATTCTTAAAATTCAAATTGAAAAATAAAAAAGGAAAACTAAGTTCTATTCCCCAGCAGAGTCGCCATTTTTTTATGCGGATTAATCCCTCTTGCGAACAAGAGCGATATCCCTAGTATTCTATGAATAGCTAGAAATAAAAATCCATTTGTAAATCGTTTTCTCTAGATTATTTCCAATTTAGAATTATTATAAACGAAGAAAGAGGACATGCCCACACCTTGAAATCCAACGTTTGGTGCAGTCTTTTATCCAGTCACTCCAAAGAAGATTCTTCAATGAGTAGAACCTGCAATCAAAGACAGACAAAAGAATTAAAAGCACCTGCAACATATAATAATTAAGAAAAATAATCTAAATTAGTGATCAAGGAGTCTAAGTATTGAATTATTCAAATAAGCACAAGAACAACTCAATGAGAAAAGGAGATCCATATGTATTATCTTGAATGAAAAGAGTAACTTTACAACCTAATGTCTTGATGTCATACAAGTTTCTCCCAGGGTCCTGAACAATCATTCCTCCTTCAGTTTGACAAGCCTTCCTCTCTTTGAACCAACATGGAGTTATGGACATAAGGGTGTGATCATTCTCACGCCAACAACAACTAGTGTAAAGAGTATGCTCTCTTGAGAATTTCTTCGGCAACTAACATGTATGTCTACCCTTAAGACTTAAACATGAGCTCAATTTATAGGGAAATGGAGGTAGTTTTAGTTCCATGAAGAGGGGGATGGATTCCTCTCATGAAGGGATTTGAGCTCCATAGACCAAGGGATAAGCTCCATGAGTGGAGGGATAAAGCTCGAACTGATCACGCCTCTAGAAGCTTCCAGTTGGGATAATATTCAACCAGTTGGGCTTCTAGAACTTACTTTTTCCTTTATTTGACTTTTTATGGGGGTTTGCAAGTTTTATAAGCAGAACATGCGGGATCTGCTGTAGTCTATAGAACAAGTATCTACGGACCCGCAGGAAAGGGCTAGGAAAAGTGTGGAGTTACACTTTTAAGGGTTTTAATGAGATTTTTTCCAATTCCAAGACTTGGTTTAGGAACATTAGGGTTTTTGACTTTGAAGGGAGCATACTATAGGTAGTGATGGACCTATATGGAAATTGATCAAATGTCATGGTGACAAAATAACATGTAACAAATTGCCCACTAAAGTGTGAAGTATGTTGTTGTTCTGAAGAGTGAAGTGCTTTATCATTCCAAGGATTGGATTGCGGACACACTAGTCGAAAGCCTGTAAAAACATTCAATGCAAGTATATATATATATATATATATATATATATATATATATATATATATATATATATATCATCACTGAGGTAGGCATTCCCATACTCAGATCAAAACTAACTAAATGTTTTAGTACATAAATGATTTTAATATTACATCAATAATAGACACAGCATGGGCACAGCCATCTGTCAGAAGTAGTCTATTGTATCATGAATAATAAATTTCCTCACAGCTTGGATGGGGGAAACTAGATCTAGGGTCTTGATTTCCGCTTCCCGAACTAGTACGATTCTATCCATGCGATTGATTGTGTCGAAGTCAAATATGGTAGAAACCACTTGATCACCAGTCAATGATGTGAACTGTTAATAAGTGTGAGAGAACCCACCAATAATGACAATGGTTCTCAAAGTACTCAGTACAATCCATGAAGTTTGAATGAATGATTTGCAGTCGAACACTTCATAGAATCATTCGATCGAAGGTCAATGATGCAACTTCTCATCGAAGGGAAGAAACTTGTCATTAAGGCATGCAGATCCCAAGGTACTGATAGGATTCTAGATCAACTTTCTAGATGATGAGTTGTCATCAATAGAAAGTGACCCGTCGTAGGAAAGCCCACAATACAAAACCATTAGATCAAGTTTTGAAGAAATATTTGCAAGGACTGACTCATGGCTGGTCAACGTGAATGGAGATAAATGTTTGCAATGAATGGTTTATTTGAACTGTCTCTTGAACACATAATGACACTGCAGATGGTTTGGTAACAATTGACCTAAAGCTAATACCCAGAAACCATCTGAAGACTTTCAATATGGTTTGATTAACTATTAGACAAAGTATTTTCCCAACCCAGGTAAAAGTGTGACAAAAGTGTCATGTTCAAGAGTGGTGTTAGTCATCAGTACTTTTTACTATTTGTAGATGACTAAGTATTGGTTCTAGATTTATAAAAATAAAATTCCTAGAATATTGTGAGTTTTAGAAATCTCACTGCCTTCATTATCATTAGAGGAAATTTTCACTATTCTGTCAACCTTGCCATTTCATGGTCACCCTGCCACTCCCAAAGGACTCCTTATAGGATTGTGCCCCTCATCTCCATCCTTTTCCCTGCCTATAAGTTGATTGGCTCTATTTTTTCCATTGCCCATAACTCCACTTTACATCTAGGGTTTCCTATGGCCTAACTCATTCTCATGATTCACCAGGTTCCTCAAGCATTGATGGTCTCAAAACTATCTTTGTAGGCTCTTTAGACAAATCAAGTACATTGGATTTTGGATCTTCAGTACACCACTTTGTCGATACTCTTGCTTTTACACTTAAAGCCTCCAAAACCAATTTTTAGTCAAAGAGACGTCAAAGAATCCTCCCACTAGGTAAATTAGAGTTTTATTTGGTTGAAAGTCATCACTAGGTGTTTAACGCACTACTTCTTCTTTGCTAGAAAGTTTCCGAAGAAGTTTGTCTTATCAAATCATATTGCAGCAAAAAAGACAGGAAATAAGTTGGTCTTAAGGAAGACTACGGTTTTTTCACTTGATGATTCAGCAAAATGTTAAAACGCTGACGAATTGCAGCAAATGACCTGGAGACAGTACACAAAGCCAAGCATGAGGTAAAGCCTACAGAGCAAAGATGTAAAGAGCATCAGTGAGAAAGGTGAACTCAGCATTTTCAGTCACCTACAAATCAGAAGTGGTCGAATGTCAATAAAAACAGGGTTTGAATTCCATGGTGTAGGAAAAAGAAGGTGTTGAAGCTGCTATTAGGTGCAATCATCATAGAATCATCAAAATTCACTTTTCAAAACTCAAGGGAGTGAAAGCAAAGCCAAGACAGTGGAATATCAATGAAAAAAGATGAAAAAGACTTAAATATTAGGAGGGAGGTTTTCAAAAGTTTAAATAAAACTCCCAAGTATATATAGGCCCATTTCACACTCCAGAGGGATCAATTTTGCCTTGCAAAGATTTAGAAATTTCAAAGGAAAAGAAACTGTGTAGTTTCAAGTCAAAAAATTGGCTAAGTTTGTGGCACTACGTGCCTGGCAGGGCGATGTGTGCCTGGAGGCAGGCGCTACACACCTGGCAGTTTCCCCTGTGCAATTTTCTTCGATGCTATGTGTCTGCTTGTTTCTCACCCGACAGGCTTGGTGAAGGCCTTGGTGCTATGAACCTAGCACAAGACGCTCGCCTTTTCCCAACTCACCCGATAGGCCAGGAAGGCATTACGCGTTTGGCCAGGAAGGCCTCCACACCCTGTAGACACTCAAATCAGCCAAAGAACACTTTCAAACTGCCTCCAATGGTTTTTGAAGCATCCTTAAGGGGTAAGTATAATATATCAAATCCTCTCCAAGTTTTTATTATCATTTGATTAAAGGAATGGGACCCTAAGGAAATAACCTGAACGTCATGCATTAAACCCTCTTTCATCTGCCTATGAAGAAATGTCAGTCAAAACAGGGATAAATTGAGGTGCTTGCATTGATTTGAGATTTCTCATCCACCCAAAGCTGTGCCTACACCTATTCCTCATAAAAATCATACACTTAGCCCCTTAAATTGCAAAATAATTGACATTACATGCCCTCCATCTCAAATTGCCATTAGTGAAAGGTGTTGTCAAATCAAAGTTTAAACAAACAGCAAAGGATTATCATCAAATTGTTTAGCCTCTCATTTAGCCTGTTATACCTACACACTCTCTCATCTCATTCACTTGTAAAAATCATCCTTTTTCATCATCATTCGATAATCCTCTTCCATATTAGTTTCATAAGTAGTCCTAGGGTTTTCAAAGGCCCGAGTTTTATAATGTCAATGAGGAAAGGTGAAAATGAAGGTTAGGGTGATCAAGGTGTTAAGAAAGAGAGAAAATAGCAATGAAGAAAAGGGAAATAAGGGGGTTGATACAAGTGAATAAAGTGACCACGATGGCATTAGGTCTAAAGTGTAGTGAGGGAAATGAGGCATATACTAGTGAAGGAGAAAGCAGCAAGGAAAGGGAAAATGATAGAAAATCAAGAAAATGGAGAATTAAACAATGAGGAAAATATTATTGAAGCATAAGGCAATGATGATGTTGATAGTGATAATTAGAGCAAGGATATCAATGATGAGGCACAAATTTGTGGATCAGATAAGGGAAATAAGTCTAAAAACAATGAAGCACATAGCAGTGATGACGTTGGCATTAGGTCAAAAAGCAATGAAAAACATGGAAATTCCCTCAAGAAGGAAAAGGAGGAATAAAAACTTGGTAACGTTTCTGATACATCCCATATAAATCCTCCCAAACATAATCAGTTGAACAAAATCCAACTTTGGGCACATTTCGGCACTTGTGAAATTTTGAATGTTTTCAAGGGCCAAGGGCCGCTTTTTTCTGAGGCATACATTGAAGAAAAAATTTAAATTTTTGGGTTCCTTAGGCCAAGGACATCACACTCGCCAATTTTCAGCTCATTTGGAGTAGTTTTGGTCCTCCAAGAGGCCCAAAAACATGCAAAATTTCACCTTTCTGCCTTGTTTTCAATGTTGGCGCTGCACCTTTATAAGCCTTGGGAGATTTAATTTTTAATAGGTTAATAGAGTCCAATCATAAAAAAAAAAAGAGGGAATTTTTGGAAATTAGACTTGACAAGCTTTCCAACGAGCTATCACAGAGCTCATTCCGACATCCGGAAGGCCTCCAAAACTCAGCTACAAGATGACCTATTTTCCCAGTGCAAGCGCTGCGCCCTTGGACCTCAGAACTGCGTCCTTGCAAAAAAAGTCAACAAAACACACTTGGAGATATTATGGAATTTATTGGGAGCCTAAATGTTAGATTTTTTGCCAAAATAGGTTGAGAATATATTTTTCATTTATTTCATGAGATATTTTGTGCCTTGGGCCTTGCATGGTCTTAATGGACAAAAATGATATTTATGAGCAATTAATGGCCTCAAAAACCCTAACTAGGGTTTTGAATCTCCTTTGCATGATAAATTCTGCATGAGGGCCTCATTGTTGATGTCGTTCAGTTGTTATGTTGAGCATAGGCTCTAAGTTTTTTATGAAGTTTGGCTTTAAAGCCTTGTATATATTTTTGGACTAAATAACAATGGAGCCAAGCACTTTGCAGGATTCATGAACATGGCTAATGGTGATGTATTTCTTGTTTTGTTCTCATTTTCTTATGTTTTACATATTTTGTCATCCTTCTCTTGCATTAGGACATAAATTTTAGCTTAAGGTATGTTGTCAAAGGCTCGTTAAGTCTGTCTGCTCCTCTTGCTTTCATGTTTTTCCTCTGCTTGGTCAGTTTAGAGAATTCTTAGTTGCTCTCTAATCCCACTCAGCTTGTTTATATCAAGAATGATTCAATAGAGTCAGTCCCAAATAGTTTTATGGTTATCCCTGCCCTTTGGAATCACTTAAACATTGTTTTTGAGGTCTTTACTTCAAAGTATTGCTAGATAGGTTTAGCTAAAGAGGTTTATGATTTTCCATGCCCTTCTGTTCATCTTAAATGATTTTTTTAAAGTTCTTTGTAGTATGATTAATGAAATTAGGAGTTCCCTTCTTCTTGGTCGTTACTATATGTTTCCTTGCATGTTTTCTTATCTAAAGGTAGATAGCTAGAGAGGTTAGGAGTTCCTTGCTCTCTAGGGTTTGTTGGATAGTTTTTTTTTACTTTACTTGCTAGGGTTTGGTCAAAGAAGTATGGTATGCCATGTCCTTGATTATTTCTTCATGCACGGTATCCTTAAAATCCTTTCTTGTTGTAGTATTTGAAAAAGGATTCTTAACTTCCATTTGCACCTACTCTGTTCACAATTTAATGTTCACTCCACCCACCTAAGCCTTGAATATCCATTCATCCTTGTTAACTTTCCCTCTGAAGCATCCTTGACCTATTTTTGTACCTTTTGAGACCTTTTGCAGAATCCATAGCCCAATGATCTAAAACTCTCCTACCATACCTATTTCTTCTTGACAACTTGTCCAACCAACCAAAAAAACAAACAAACCCTAAACCTAATAACTAGCCTAATATCAAAACCTAAAAACTATCAGGTTACACTTTTCACGCAAGTATAGAGAGAGCCCTCTATGAGTCCAGGAAGGCTAGGTCCTAGGACACAAAATACTGGTTTGATTTTACCCATGTTCATTTGTTCTGCCAATCTGACAAATTACGGGGACCTAACAAGTGGTGTATTGCTTTTTAAACAAAGGTGGCAACTAGATTGCTTTTCTCTCTTTTTCCCCCACCATTACTGGCAAGTACCTCTTTATTTTTGACAAGCTTGAGGAGGATAACATTTTCTTGTTTGTGTGAGCTCATCCTTCGAATGAGTCCATATTAGTATTAAAATAGAACCCTAAGAAGGAGTGGTTTGGTCCTATTTGCAATCGATAGGTCCTTTACTGTTAAATTTTAATGAGTCCATTATAGGAGAAACTCGGGGTTTTTCAGTTTTAGGGAGTCAAAAGAAAAACATAAGTAAACACTGTGGTTATAATTTTTCGTAAATTTAGTCTCTCAAGCCTGAAAAATGATAAAATAATACATGAGAGAACTCTATTCACCATGATTAGTCAACGTATACCTTTTTTGTAAATATTCCATTTCAGTCCAGAAAAGGGGTAAACTTATACTAAAGGGACGACTATTGATTTCCTTTAATGGGTTCGAATAGTCAAGTACTTGGTGACCTTTTCATGTTTAGAGAGTCTAAAAAGGGCTTAAAAGAGAACTCCAGGTTTTTTATTTTTCGTAATTTTCAAGAGCCTGAAAAAGTGATAAAAGTATACTCCCCGTCAAAATAATTCTTTTCACCAAAAAACCTATATTCTGCACAAAAACTCGAGAGATTAAACATATCTATCCCAGAGAAGTGAAAATATTGAAAAATAGCCTTTTAAAGTGAAAATAAATAAAATAAAATATTTTATTCATTCAAAACTATAAAATGGAGTTTAGTAAAATCATGTTCACCTTTTATCTTCCGAATTGTGAATTGAGAGCTTTTGGAAAAAAAAAATTGGAGCTAATGTCGAGAGAACCGACTGTTCATTCCGTGATTCGTCAAAACCAGGTAATCCACATCATCTTACTCTTTATTTTTATCCATTTCAATTCTCTTTTTTAGCTTTAATTTCATTTTTTTGGGAGGAATTTATGTTCAAAAATGCACTCTCGGGGGTCCACAAGTTATACACACGCTACCTGTGGACCCCGATAATTTTTCAAAATCATTGGGCTACCATGATTTTTGTGTCGAGCCAGTGTAGATGTCCGCACTGTCTCCACATAAAAACTGTGGAGGCACCGTGACCGTTTTAAAATTTACAAATTCTCTTAAAATGATTAAATTTTTACACTCCAATGGTTTCTAACTTTCAAATGTGTTTATTTGCAGGCTATTTCACCATGCTAGAATAGAGAGAATGTGAGCATGAGGCTATAGACAATGAAACCATGAATGATCCAGAAACAATGCGTGTGCTAAAATATTGTGGTTTATATAAGTTTTGGGCGATCCAAGGTATGAAAGCACAGGTAGAGCTGATGACATGGTTAGCAAATACATGGGAAGTTCAAGATCAGTGCTTTATCATTGGTGACCATCAACTCAAAATCGAGCTCAAGGATATCTATTTCCTCATTGGATTGTCCCAAAGAGGAGAAAAAATATCCTTGTTTGGGGCTAGACAGGGTGGCCTACCCCTTGCTAGCTACAAACAACAGTTTTACAATGATGAATCAGATCCAAAGGATAATCGCATAGACATAAAAACTATCTTGCGACTAGATCTCAAAGTGATTGCATTCATGGTAACTAGGTTGTGTGAAAGTGCAGCTCCACATGTAGCCACTAAATCTCAAATGTAGACCGTGGTAGAGTGTTTCAGAGGCACCATATTCAACTAGTGCAAAGGGGTATTGGCCAACATGAAAGGACAACTAACCAGAGCAAAGAATGCAAAGTTAAAAAACTTTTGTTATGGCACCATTTTGATTTCTTTTGCTTTGGAGAGAATCTCGCTTCTCGCCCCTCGGCTTATTCCAGTAGATCATGGCGAACCTCAGGAACCTCGGATGGTATGTTGGGTTGCACTAATGGCCTGCCATGGTGGCTATGGCAGTTCAGTGGTTCGGTTCACTCCGGCGTAATCTATGTGGCTAAGGAACCAAGTCTTCACAATCGAAGACTTCCCCTATGCAGGTATAGATTTTAGAGGTGATCCCGAGATGTCCTTGCCTCTAGGGGCACAGTGGGATGAATCAGGTAAGCGAACTATTTTTATGTTTTTAATCTAATTTTTTTTTTTTTTTTTCGTCCAATACTAATAACAATATTTAAATGCAGATGTTGGTCCATGACGACCAGCTACACTCTGTCGCTTTGATAGGCGACAAGAAAAGCCTATAGCACCACCACAGGATCATGCAGCAGAGATCCTAACTGATATGGAACACAACCTGGAGAGGTTAACCATAGATATTCCTGAGGCAGGGACAAATGACATTCCTCTCTGCCTTCAGAGACATGTTACAGGTGTTCCAGGACAATTTAGGAGATTCTTGTGCAAGGTGGCATGTGCCATAGTCTATTACCAGGATCATCATGACGGATAGTGGATGATCATTGTGGATTGATATTTTTGTTTTTTGTATCATTATCTATTAGATCATAAGGTGTTTGAACCTATGATCATAGACGCTGCAATATTTTTGAAAACAAACCTATTTATGATATTACTACTTTCTTTGAGTATCTTGTTCAACATGTATTGAATGTTGTTTTGGTTTACTATTTTAATGTTGCAAATGTCTATTTAGAACTCGATTAGCTAAAGCATCGACCAATGTGTTTTAAATTTCTTGAAATGTGTTGATATTTGAAGTAATCAAATTGTTGTTCCAAGAGACGAACCTTCAAAAATAGTCTCAATAACATTGGATTTTCAATTGCATATACTCTGTTTAAATGTAATACAATGAGTTCTAAATCTAACCTAATGATCAAACGTCGAATACCAAATGAAATGGAATTAGATAATAACTCAAAGACTGCACTATATTCTGCAATATTTTTCGTTGTTTGACCAAGGCTCACCCCATGCATAGAAACAAACTCATCAGTGGGTGAATAGATAACCCAAGATGCGGAAGAGATATTCTATGTACTACGACAGGCACCATCAGAAAAACCAATGTCCGTTTGAAGGGATGTCAACATCTGCAATATCAAGAGTAATCAAGATAAGCAGTGATAGTAGTAACAACAAAATTAATCTAGACACACTTATCTAATCTAAGGCACACTATATAAAATATAACTAATATACAAGTGAGATCTTCACACGAGAGTCGAGCATAATATCTCGTAAGATAAAGACCATTTCTGGGCTTATCTAAAGAGACCCTGTCATAATCAGTCAATTCATAGGCCCCTTTGGCAAGCACATGCTTGGCAATATAAGGCCCATGCCACATCGGTTCAAATTTCCCAGCACCTAGCTTATCATTAGCTTGATCATATACTAAAACTAGGTCACCTTCTGAAAAAACATGACGGGTAACACTTCGATCATATTGAGCCTTCACAAGTTTATGAGCTTCGGTAGCTAATGTAGCGGTGCCCCGAGTCTCATCTAATTGTGCTAAGTACAAAAATAAATTTTCCTCTTCATAGGTAGCTGGTAGTAACTCTATGGCTAATTGGAGTGACGGTATTTCGCATTCAATGGGTAATATAGCTTCTAAACTGTAGACCAGTTGAAAAGGAGTGAACCCTGTAGCCGTTTTCTGTTGAGGTTTGGTATGCCCATAGTGCTGAAAAAAGCATGGTATGCCAATTCGATTTGTGAGTTCCAATAATCCGTTTAATCATGGTGGTTAAAAATTTATTGACGGCTTCAACCTGACCATTAGCCTACGGGTAATATGGAGTAGATTTATCATGGCGCAGGCCAAGTTGATCGAAAATTTTGGTCATAATTATATTTTGAAAATGACTCCCATGGTCTATGATAATAGATTGGGGTACATCGAAATGAGTAATTACATGATTGAATACAAACGTAGCTGCATTTTTTTCATCTTCCGCGAATGTAGGCATCGCCTCGGCCCATTTTGTAAAGTAATCTACAATGAGAATAATATACCCATGCCCCCCGGCCAAGTGAGGGTTACATGTAATGAAATCAATGCCCCATTTCGCAAAAGGACTGACAGTAATGATTGGGTGAAGAAGATCTGGAGGCGTATGCATCCTTTGATCAAAAATTTGGCAGTTGTGGCATTTTCAGACCATAATAATACAATCTTTGAAAAATGACGGTGAAAAATACCCTGCACATAATATCTTTTGGGCTATGGAAAACCCAGACATATGACCACCACGTACTCCATAGTGGCAGTCATTCAAAACCCTTTCAGCTTCTTCGTGAGTTATACAACATTGAAAAACAGAATCCGCAACACGACGATAAAGTGTGTCCCCAACAATATTGTATTGCTAGGATTGATATCGGATTTTGCGTCGATTTGAACATGAAATCTCTGGGGGAAAGGTTTGGGTTTGAATATATATGATGATATCTCCATACCATGGATCTAACGTACTGATAAGAAACAAAGATTCATCTGCGATGGGATTCTCTACCACGGTTTCCATCTCAGTATTGGTAAAGTCACACATGAGTTCTGCAAACACCAATGATTTCTTGATTTATATTTCTCGAATTCTAAATCAAACTCTTGTAGGATGACAATCCATTTAGAGTACTTTCCCCCGAGTAATTTTTTTGTCAAAATATACATCATCGGGTTGCAATTACATATCACAGTTGTCTTACGTAACAATATGTAGTGACGAAATCTTTGGACAGCTTGAACTGCTGCCAAGGCCAATTTCTCTACATGCGAATATTTAATTTCGATCAGGATCAAATTCTGACTTAGATAATAGATCACATGCTCCTTGTGAGATTCATCCTCTTGAACTAGAACCATTCTGATCATGGAATCAGAGGCTGCTAAGCATAAAAAGTATCCTGGTGGTAATTGGGTGGATGCAATAATGGTGCATGGGTTAACGTGTCTTTTATAGCATCAAAAGATCGATCAACAATCTCATACCAAATAAAAGGAACATTTTGTTCCAACAACCGGGGAAAACCTTTTGTTAACTCAGCATAGTTCGGGATAAATCTATGTAGAAAGTTTGCTTTCCCCTATAAACTTTGGAGTTGGCGAAGTGTGGAAGGAGGAGGTAAAATGATGATGGCCTCAACCTTCAAAGGGTCAACACGAATGCCAGCTTTTGAAATGATGAATCCCAGTAATCGTCCTGATTGCAACAAAAAACACATTTGTGCGGGTTCAAACGAATCTTGTAATGCCTACATCTCATGAAAATAGCTCGTAAGTGTGTAGGATGATCATCCCTGTGTAATGAGTGAGGAGGTAAATCATCCAGATAAGGTTGTACAATATGTTTGATATCATGAAAAGCGTAAGACTTGGCCCTTTGAAAAGTTGCACCAGCATTCTTTAATCCGAAAGGTAACTTGCAATAAGAAAATTTCCCCCAAGGACATATAAACGTTGTTTTTGGTTGATCAGTAGGGAGTATGTTTATTTGATTATATCCGGAAAATCCATCCATAAATGAGAAAATTTCATTTCCAGCACAATCATCGATAATTTGGTCGATATAGAGAGTAGGATAATTGCCTTTTGGACATGCTTTATTAATATCCCTATAAATAATGCATACTCATATAGTCCCTTATTTTTTTGGTAATGGGAACTATATTAGATACCCATTCTGTCAATGGAATTGGATAAATAAATCCTGCTCGCAGTAGCTTTTCAAATTCAACTTTAATATCAACATCTTTTCACGGATGTATTGGACGTAATGATGCAGGAGCATTAGGCTTAGAAAATTTTTGTATTTTAATAGATTTAGGGGTCTTGTGTTTTCAAAGAATATTGGTTTCTTATGTAATTATTAACGTTTTTGAGTGACATTTAGGATAGGACTTAATTAAATATTGAGAGGAATTTTGTAAATGTTCTTGAATGTTGGAGAACGTGAGAGAAATAAGATAGTTGAGATCCATAGGGAATGAGATATTTGAGAATTAATTGTAAATCTTAAATTAGAATTGGTTTCATGATTTTGTGGATTAGAGAGGATCCTTAGGGATAAAGAAGAGATTTTAGGACTTAGAGGATTCTTAGGAATTTGCTGAGAAGATAAAGACCGAAACCGTAACTGGTTTCAATTGTATAACTTGTAAGTCTCAAAAGATAGTGAGGAGTAGGTTTTAGAAAAAAAAGGGTTTGTTGTTGTTAGCCTACGACAAATTGGAAGAAAGGCCACTATTTAGAATATCAAGCCAGAGAGAGGAAATCTTTTGTAATTATTTGGTTATAGATATATGGAGAAATTCGATTATGAATTGGGGAAATATGCATTGATTGATGAGTTATGAATGGTAATTGAAATTGGAAAATCAAATCAGAGGATAGCACTGAGAATGTAACCGTGCTCATACTAGTTCGTATAATTGAATTCGAAATTAAATAAACCCGTGTTTATTAGCAAGAATTGTCATTTTGTATTGAGCTACAGGAGTTATGAAAGTCGTGAGACCGTGCGCTCTAAAAGAACAAATGTCCAAATTACACGTAAAGACGAGAAGGATCGAATGAAGCGTAGGAATATATAATCATAAAATGTTGTTGGAGAGGTAAATCCCCTCTGCGGACAGAGGTGATCCCTAGTAGCCCAGATCGGGTCTAGCAACAATCAGACACGTAGTGACGCAGGTCTCTAGTTACAAAAACGACAAAACATAACAAGTTGCCTACCTCAGGTCCTACGCAATGGTCGTTGAAGAAAAGATGACGCTTCCCGTCCTCCGCTTTGGCAGATCACGATCCTTCCGCTCAACACGTCTGAACACCTCTACACATGCGAAGAAACACAATGATACACAGCATAGAATCTAAATCTTGTAACCATACATCAGTCAGAGAGGATGTAATTCATTGTATCAAAGACAAAGACACATGAATGAAACCATAATCAAAGTCACTTATCATTGATAATAACAAACAAAGATACAACCCAAGACTCTGATGTTGGATCTTCCTTTGGCAACTCGACGGCGGAGCACATCTCAATGAAGCTCGTCGGGAATGGGACAAAGCTCTCTCTCTTCGGCTTGGCTCTCAAAGGCTGTCTGGCGATAGTCTCCTTGCTACAGATTCAACTCTTAGTTCTATGACCATTAAGGCTAGCTTGCAAAGGGAAAATGGCAAGCTTATATAGATGGTGGAAGGAGAGTTGGGATCCCTACAATGGTGGGATTGGCCCTATCCTCAAGGAAGCTTCCATGATAGGTGGAAAACCACTTCCCCTACATGGAGATCCGAAGCCAAACCTCCCAACTCATTTTAGAGACTCGTTCAGGAGTTGGTTGGAATCAAACTTCCGCCATTTATTTTTTAAAAACAATTCTTACCAAGCTTGGCGCGAGCAATACATCGGGACAGAGCGCGCTGGCGCACCCCGTGGGTGGATTTTCCCCATTGGCGTGAGGGTCGAACTGGCTATCGCACCAAGGCCAAAAGATCAGCTTTGGGTTTTTCGTGCTGAAAATTTCTTCGTAGGAATGATTTTCCCCTTCTTTGGTCAAGGGGGATGCCAGGAAAGTGTTTCAAAGTTATGTCACCGCTCGCAGGTCATGGAAAGGCCCTCCAATGTGCGGACAGGGAATTAGGGATTGGCAGTGACGGTGACAAATTTCGTGTAACAATGTCGAGCATATTGTATTTTATGTTTATAGCTTGGATCTTGTATGAATTTGTATCTTTTGAGCTTAGTCATCGATCACTGAATGGATCGATGACACAATGACATTTCAAATTGATATTTTGAGTACACTGTGTAAGTCAAAAATCAGACCTGGAACCATATGCATCAATTGTGCATTCAAGTGAGAAATAGAAGTTAATAGAATAAGCAACGATATTGTTTAGAAGGACGATGTTCTTGTTGAAATTGCTCAGCAAAAACTCGGACGTATAGAATGGATTGATGACGGATCATTAATACAATGTGATCATTCAATAAAACAACGGCAGAAGTGTTATAAAGAGCTCTGGTTATTTTGATCAAATTGGCACAGTCGTAATTAAAACCCCATACTCTGGCATGGAACCAGAAGAGAAGGAACAGTAGAAGTAAAATTTAGGCGTTTGGATCTATGAATTAATGACTCGGTGAACAGAAGTGGAACCTTGAATTGAGATGGTAGAGAAACAATGAAATGGTTTTAAAAAAATAGTGAACACCTTTCACATAGAATTGGAATGGTGAACGATTTTTAAAAACCACCAAATTTTTACCACACAGATTTGAAAGGGTCAAGTGGTAATCCTTAAGAGAACGTGATAGCGGTTAGAAGGCGACATGTCGCAAGTGAAGACCATCTATTTCACGTGGACTTAAAAGTATTAATGCTAATGCTATTTGAAATGCGATGAATTGTTAGTCGTCGAATTGGACAAGAGTCAACGACGGAGATTTGAAGCTAAACAAAAAAATGGTCAAAGGCTAAATGGTAAGTTCATAAAGGTTATGCTTAATTTCTACTATAAAAATATTATAATAGAAATAAAGTGGAGAAAAAGGGATTAAACCAAATTGTGTAATGTTAAGCGTGGGCCGTATATATTTATGATTGGTATTTTGGGTATTTGATTGGCATTTTGGGTATTTATCCAAAGTCGATTTCATATATTCGAAATTTTAATAAATGGGTATTTTATATGGTTGGTAAACATAATTATCAACGAAGGAAATAGCTTCCACATGTAAAGTTGCCTCCACTGGTTTATCATGGTTCAAATACATGTAAATTGCATTTTTTTAATGAAGAAGGTGGGTTTTTGCAGCTAAGGCTGCGTCACGTAATCTTTGTCTAATAGGCTTGGCATCCGAGTATGTATTTATTTCATGAATTGCAATCTTTGGATCGATTCCTGGCATCTCTTCGTAAAACCAGGAAAATATGTCTCAGAATTCTTGAAATAGGGCTTTATATGTATTAATCTCTTCAATCGTACATGAAGCCCCTATATGAATGTTTTCAACAATTCCAGGCTTAACTGATATGTCAATAGGAACAGTTGTAGAACTGTTTACCAAATTAATCTTAGAATCCGAATTTGTAATCTATATGGGATTTTGTGGTTCCTTGACATAATAAATCCTAAAAATAGATGAAAAATCATTTTCAAGTCTATCAAGTTTAGGTAAAAACAAAGATCTATGATGTAGATCACCCCAGGGTAATTCATCCAAAGACAAAAATTCTTTAATACTTTCATCAGTGTGAAACACATGTTGAAAAGGATCGAAAATTGATGTCAAGGCCGAGCTTGATAGTGAAGAATATTCTTTGATGATCACATTCATTTGATTAGGAATAGTTGAAAGTGTGTCACAAAATAACTGTACTGCCACATATTCCATCTCAAAAGGACTCAAAGGCATCTTGACATTGAAAGAATCCAGTTCTGACTCTAGAGGCACTACCCAAGTGTCATCGAATGGTATAGTTCTTTGATGAAATCATATTGATGTTTGAAATCGTATGCGGTATGTTGGGTGGAGGCATAGAGAAAGTTCCCATCAAAGTGGAGTCCTTTAATAAAACTACACCAACATCTTCATATGGGATAGTCGATTTTCCAACATGCTGGATACTATTTGTAGAAGCAGGGTTGGATGAATAATATGACAATTGATCGATTTTCACAATCGTCCCTTTATGAGGAAACCTAATTAACCAAAATACGGATGAAACAACAACAGTCATGGCATAAGACCATCTAAGACCCAAAAGAAGGTTGTAATCCAGAGGGGCATCAACAACTTCCACATCTATATTAACAGTTTTTCCTTCTACTTCTATAGGCAGATCCTGGATTATTCCGTACGGATGGAATCCTCTTCCATCAAAGGCTTTAAGGATTGTCAGAGATTGGTTGAGTGTCAGAGAACCAAAATTTTTCAAAAAATTTAATGACATTATTCACATGGATGCCCCCTCATCAATTACAGAACGAAAAACTCGTATGTTTTTTTACTAATACTGGAATCTGAAAATCCATCTAATGAGGGAGCCTCGGTGTAAATTTTTCTAGATAAAAGACCATGAGGTTAGAATACTGAGGATATATAGCTCCAATAGATGATAAAATTAATTTCCTTTGTGTTGGACATAATTGTAGCACTTCTAAGGCCAACATTGCTGAAGGGGATATCGCCAAGTCTTCAACAATGTTGTAATTCTGAGCAACTCTCACATGTGGATTGACAGCTGATTTTCGAAGTACACCTTTAGCAGGCAGTTTAATCACTAGATAATAATTAGGTTTCTCGATATGAATTGGATCAGAAACCGAAGGAGATAAAACTGGTGTTGGATTAGAATTTTCTATCTCTTTACTAGTCACAATATTTTTACTTCCATAGTCTTGTGATCGCGTCGCAACCACAACCTCAGACATCATTAAAATATCTGCCAATGAATTTGAAGAAGATCCTATCATTTTTCTATCTTGAGTAGGAAAATGATCCTTCAAGACATCAGGTGTGGGTTAACCTTTGACTAATTTAGAGACCTCGAACCGATGTGGGCACTCTTTGGTAAAGTGATCCTTGTCACAGATAAGACAAGGATAACGAGGTTTCCGCTTATAATCAGACGGTTCATTCTTTTCAGTTTTCTCTTTGGGAGATGAAGTTTGTTTTTTTTAATTCTTTCCATTCTTCTTATAACTAGTTTTGGATTTAGCTGTAGAGGAATATACAACATAAATGTCGGTAAAAGTTTCAAGGTAAGAATCTCCTTTCGGTGAATCTATTAAATTTATGATAGGAGAAGTAGTTTTGGAGGACATCTTCTTACTCTTATTAGCGCTAACTAAACCAATTGCACCATCTACTGCATGAGGACCTGAAGGTGTTGCAGTTATTTGACCAGGACGTGGTAAGTCAGGAATATTTTCATATAATGTACCAAACTGTGTATATACAAGGTATAAGTACTGAGCTTGAGCAATGACCTATTCTTCCATAACAACCCGTCCCTTAGCCACATCTTCAATGATATTTCGAAGCAATGATTTGATAAACCATTCTACCAAAATCTGATCCAGAATAAAAACATTCACTAAACATCTTCTATGTCTCCATTCATGTATGTCATCTGATATGTATGTAGAAGTAGATTGTTTTAATGAAGTATAGAGTTTCGTGCCATTGTCGTATCTTACTGGCAACTGAAAGTGTATTAAGAAAGCTATTGCTAATGCATTGAAATTGTTGAATGAGCCACGCGGTAGTTCAATATACCATTTTGCAGTTAAACCTATCAGTGTTCTTTGAAACAACCTTAATTGAATGGATTCATCGATTAAAGAGTTGGATGTGCACCAGAGATGGTAAGTCATGACATGGTTTGAGGGTTCATCTCCTGATTTACCTTCGAACTTAGGAATATCACTGGGAAACTTATTCAACATTGGCATCCAATACGAAAGATAATAAATTGGATCATTCGTTAGGCACGAAAAATAGGGTAAATCCAAAGTTGCTATGAATGGTAACCAACAGTTAGGGTCCCGCTGAGTGAATTGATAACCTTGTGGAACTATACAAGTACCAGGAGGAGGATATCTAGGATAACCTGGGATAGCCTATGCATTTGGGATTGGAATGCCTCCCAGATAACTAGGATTGGCCGGACCATACTAAGGTTGAGCTCGTATCTGATACGTGTAACCAGGGTACGGTTGATGCTAGTATACTGGATTTTATGCTACATTTCCATATTGATACTACCCTTGATATGGTTGATAAACAAAATGGGGTTGGCTTGTTACAATTGTGCTTGTACTAGGTTGTCCTACAGGTATCTAAATAGTAGTCTGAACTGTGGGTCCAGGTTGTTGTGCAGTGACTAGAGGGATTTTTTGTGATACTTGAGGGGCTATAGAAATTCCAGGGACAGGTGTGGTAGGTTGAACAGAAGTTTGTACAACAGTTTGAGGTGGAATTCTAGGTGTACTCGGACCAGGCTGCTGAACATTACTAGGTGTAGATACCTATGGTATAACTTGAAGCGTAGGTTGGACAAGTTGCTGGATTTGACTATAACCAATTGGCTGACCGGGTTGATTATAATGTACTTGCATGTTAGGTTGAAAATTCTGTTGATTTGGTGTCAGATTCCACACCGTGTTTACTCCATGATATAAATCTCTCATTGAATTTTTTGCTGCATAAGACGAACCATAACCAGGTTGATAATTAGGAACGAATGTTTGATAGTTGGTTGGATAATTCCCACTAAAATATTGACCTCCCTAAAACAATTGTTGTTCCTAATAGAACTGCGGCCCTAAAGGAAGTTGTTGTCCTTGGAAAGACTATTTCCCTGGCATAGGGTACTATCCTTGAAGAGGTTGCGGACCCTGAATTGAGTACTTCCATTGAGGTTGATATTTTCCTTGAGGTATGTACTGGCCTTGCGATATGTATTGTCCTTGAGGTTTCCCCCAGGCATTAAATTACTACCTTGAGGATGCCCCCCAGGCGGTAAGTTACTACTTTGAGGGTCAGGGTTAGGAATGTTTCCAGACATCATGTAAACTTGTTTCACGTTCAAATTTTCAGTATTTTATTCATTTAGCCCAGGTGATTGTATAAGTTTTTCAGGAGAAGGAGCTTCTCCTGAGAAAGTAATAGAAAGCGACTGGTATCCCAGAGGAATAGACGGACCACCATACAAATATGATTCTAGTGATGGAGAAAACATGGATGACTCACCAGAAATGTTGAATGAAGGTCTATAATTACCTCTTGGTATGGTGTAAAAAGGAATTCAGGGTGGAAAATAGTTTTGACCAGAATTGTGTAGAAATTCAGTTAACTGAGAATACCAAGGATCATGTTTGAAAGGGATATAATATTAAATTGATTCACCGGGCCTAAGATCTAAAGATTCTTGATGTGAAGGAATTTTAACTTCTTCTTCTGTATCAATAATCTCTTCAATGCTTATGAGGCCAAGAAGAAGGTTCTTAGTGATGCGAAGATTCACTCTGGGTGAATGAGGACGACTAGGGGTTCAGGTTATGAACTCTGAGGTAGACTCAGATGTAGCAGATTCAGTTTCTGGTTTAGAAATTTCAAGCTCACTAGCTGATAATTCACTAGTTATGGAAGAAAGTTCAACTAGTTCAGAAATTGATATTTTCCTTTGAGAAATTTCCGTTGTTTGAGGTTGATCTAGGTCGTAATCAGGATGTATAATTATGGATGTTTCCTCTTATTCAGTTGCTTCAATCCCTGATTGTTGTCCTTTCTCAGATTTAAGTTTTTCTAACTGGCTTGGTGTGTACTCAGGGGGTTTCCCTTACATTCTACGTGATTGTCTTGGTAATTCTGCCACGATTAAAATTTTTAGCAAACGAAATCAAAGAAAATCTCAACAAAATAACCTTAAGTAACTAAAGAAAAAATCAAATTGATCACATGCCTACAAAATCTAAGAGAGAAATCCACACACAAACAGTAAATTCCCACACTAAAAACACTAGTTGGTGATGAAATCCAACGTCGTAGAATTCTAATGTGGAAATGGCGGTTGGAAAAATTACCTCGACAACCTACTTAATGAAACAGTCTAGTGCAAGTATCTCCACTTATGCCATCTCGAAGTGAAGAGTACCCTCCAGAAAGTCCAAGTGAGTCTAGTCAACGTCTGCTCCGGGTACAGTGGGACCTTCCCTCCACCGTCACCTTGGGAAAAACATCCTAAATTTTATAGTCACTAAGGTCACTAACGAGAACAAATGTACCTGGGGGAACAGTCTACGATTGGATATACACGCAAGGGCAGAGTAACTAGCTCAATACCCTTAAAGTCTCCTTGATATAATCCAAGTTTTACCAACAAGTGATCCCAGGCTCCTTGACAATGGTTTATCCAAGGTTTATCGTTTTTAATACATGCACATCTATTATCTTTCCAAATGAAATAGGTATGATTACCTCACTAGTTCCGACATGATCTCATGCTTGACTCTTTTAAGAAGAGCTTCCCAGAGCACAAATTCTACAATTGGATTTTCCTACCACAAGATTGCTACTTGTTTGTTTGAATTGTATTAGAATGCTAATTACAACCTATTCCAAGACACTAGCCTAAGCTATGTTGGTGGAAAGAGCCCTAGAAAATGTAAAATATCTAGATTTATTTTATTAAAGCATTATTTTTAATTTCGCTGTTGCTTAAGACAGAAGGTATGGAAGTGAAACTTCAATGATGTGTATGACCCAACTCAAAAATACACTAAGTGAAACTCTTTTCTTTTCAATGAATCTTATTTAAGTGAAATATTGAGAGATTTAACAATTTTCAAAGCACCAATTCTTTCATTCATAAACAAAATCTTTGAAAAGAAGACGATTTCTTTGAGAACTCAATTTCGAAAAAATGATCGATTACGCGTTTGAGATGAAATATCTTTATCAATCAGATCAGAAACTACAAATCATTAAACAAGCTATTACCAAAAAGAAAACAATATCTAAAACTCCTAAAAACATAAAATTGAAAATCAAAGAAAAACTCTAAATTTGAAGTCTATTTAGAAAGTTTGAGGACATTTTCTCCCAGTTTGTGATCGAACGAAGAAGAATTTCTACTTATCTCAGCAGAAATGAAAACATCCAAAAATGGTTTGGTGTGAAAATCATGCCTTAGTAAGCTAAGTAAATTTGCAAATGAAAATGAAATTAATCTTCATAAAATTAAGGTTTGATATGGGTTTAATGGCTCATAAGGATAACATCATCATACCAATAAGCTAAGGTATATGAAGGTTTCTTATATGGAGCAGCAAGAAATTAGGGAAAACACTCACTCATAAAATTCAAATCAGATGAAAAATCACACAAAGGCAAAATTTTGCTGAAAAGAAATTCACAAATAAGATTTTGACATCTAAGGTAGACTGGGGCAAACACAAAGAATCAGGTAATCTAGCTCCTAAAAAGAGAATTTTAACTTTTTCAAAAAATTTCCACAGGTATGCAGGCTCTAATGGAGAACAGAGTGGTACCACACTATTCTTAACTAAAAACTGCGGAGGCTACCACACTATTTTCAAATGAAAACCGCGGAGGCAAGGAAAATTACAAAAAAATCAATATTCAGCTTTTCTTTTCAGGGATTCTTAGAATTTATCTACCTAACCCAGTCTTAGACTAATCGAAATCAGAAAACTCTTAAAATTCAAACTGAAAAATAAAAAAGGAAAAATAAGTTCTATTCCCCAGTGGAGTCGCCATTTTGTTATGTTGATTAATCCCTCTTGCGGACAGGAGTGATCTCCCTAGTATTCTACGAATAGCTAGAAATAAACATCCATTTGTAAATCGTTTTCTCTAGATTATTTGCAATTCAGAATTATTATAAACAAAGAAAGAGGACATGCCCCTACCTTGAAATCCAACGTTCGGTGCAGTCTTTTATCCAGTCGCTCCAAAGAGGCTTCTTCAATAAGTAGAACCTGCAATCAAAGACAGACAAAAGAATTTAAAGCACCTACAACATATAATAATTAACAATAACTAATCTAACTTAGTGATCGAGGAGTCTAAGTATTGGATTATTCAAATAAGCACAAGAACAACTCAATGAGAAAAGGAGATCCATATGTATTATCTTGAATGAAGAGAGTAACTTTACAACCTGATGCCTTGATGTCGTACAAGTTTCTCCAGGGGTCCTGAACAATCGTTCCTCCTTCAGTTTGACAAGCCTTCTTCTCTTTGAACCAACATGGATTTATGTACATAAGGGTGTGATCATTCTCATTCCAACAACAACTAGTGTAGAGAGTATGCTCTCTTGAGAATTTCTTCAGCAACTAACATGTATGTCTACCCTTGAGACTAAAACAAGAGCTCAATTTATAGGGAAATGGAGGTAGTTTCAGTTCCATGAAGAGGGGGATGGATTCCTCTCATGAAGGGATTTAAGCTTCATAGACCAAGGGATAAGCTCCATGAGTGGAGGGATAAAGCTCCATGAGTGGAGGGATAAAGCTCGAACTGATCGCTTCTCTAGAAGCTTCCAGTTGGGAGAATATTCGACTAGTTGGGCTTCTAGAACTTAATTTTTCCTTTATTTGACTTTTTACGGGGGTCCATAGGTTTTATAAGTAGAACATGTGGGAGCTGTTGCAGTCTATAGAAAAAGTATTCCCGGACCCACAAGAAAGGGCTAGGAAAAGTGCTGAGTTGGAATTTTAAGGGTTTTAATGAGCTTTTCTCCAATTCCAAGACTTGGTTTAGGAACATTAGGGTTTTTGATTTCTAAGGGAGCATAATATAGGTAGTGATGGACCTATATGGAGAGTCAAATGTCATGGTGGAAAAATAACGTGTAACAGTGTAGAACAGGAGTCCTCATCGGATTATTGGGATGAGTACACCAGAAGAAGCTTTTTCAAGGAATAAACCAGATGTGTCACAGTTCAGGAACTTTGGATCATCAATATGTTTCCATGTTTCCAAGGAAGCAAGGAAAAATCTAGAGCTAATAGCAGAGTTGGGAATAATTGTGGGGTACACTAGTACACCTCACAACTATCTGATGTACCTTCCATCTCTCAGGATGCTAGTTGTTTGCAGAGATGTGAAGTTTGATGAAGAGAAGGAAATGAAATTTTCCCTTGAGATGGATCTTTAGTTGCATGCAGATCAAGCTATTTTGACTCCAAAGGAATAACCTCAAGAAGATGTGTAGAAACCAAAAGCAGAGGAGTAGAAAGTGGAGACAACCACTTAGGCAGAGACATCCAATAAAGGAAGGAAGTAAACCAGGGAAGCTAAGATATTATTGAAAGCTGCTAGAGAGAATGTGGGAGAACCCACATCACAACGTAGGAAGAGGAGGTCACTAGATCAATACATTGGCTACATGGCTTTGATGATCGAGCTAGTAAAGACAGAACCAACCTCAATCGAGGAAGCAATAGAGTAGTCGGTATGGGTTGATGGTATGGTAGAGGAATATGATCCTATTTTTAGAAATTGTGTTTGGGAAGTGGTCCCAAGACAAGTAGACAAGTCAGTGGTGGGTTCAAGAAGGCTTTACAAGGTAAATCATGCAGCATATGGAAGCATCAGGAAGCAGAAGGCCAGATTCATGGCCAAGGGGTACTCTCAGGTAGAAGGGATTGACTATGAAGATACATTTTCTCTTATAGCAAGGTACTCTTATATCATATCAATTCTTTCTCTGGCTACACAGATGGGGTGGAAAATCCACCAGATGGATGTGAAGGAAACATTCCTCAATGGATTTATTGAGGAGGAGGTGTACATTGAACAACCTAAAGGTTTTGAGACCTTCAACAGATATTCACATGTGTGTCGAATCAAGCGAGCATTGTATGGGTTGAAGAAAGCACCTTGTGCTTGGTACACTAGGATCAATAGCTACCTCACTAGTTTTGGATTCACCAAAAGTGAAGTAGATGCAAACCCTTACCACATTTTAGTGGAACATAAATTTTTGATTATAGTCTTATATGTTGATGACTTGATTTTGATTGGTAATGAACAACTTATCAAGTATTGCAAGTAGGACTTGTTGAAGCCTTGAAAATCGCTGCTTCAAACATTGGGGGATAACCACCCGGTCGGGACCTTAGGACAACTCCTTTTCCGTTTGGTGTGGTGGCTCCGACTGGATTGATAGGACCATTTTCCTAGTAATCTAAATGGGTTGGTAATGGAATGATTGGATGGAGGAAAAATGGGACTAAATGACTGAAATAAAACTATCTAATCTAATTTAAAGCTAATAAAACAATTCTAAAACTAACCCGGGCATCAAATGTGAATACAACTTTAAATTGTTTCAATTAACCAATAACCATGAAAATGTATTATAGCTTAATTGAAATATGCAGTAACAAATAAAGATAACTCTGTTTAAGAAATTAAAAAGAGTTATAATAACATATTGCATTCATCATTATATATCGTTTACATATACTGTAAAAGATAAATATTTCTACACACTCAGAAATGATATGTATAAAGAAATATTGTAAAACGAGTAGACATAAACGATAGAAATTTAAAAGAGAATATCACATAACATAAGAAAACTAACAGTGGATAGATAGAAATCCCATATCCATCTTGATACTTTCCAATGCAATCTGATATCCAAATCCAGCAACTTCAAATGTAAAATCGACTCCAAGATACAGAAATGCAATTCTTAAAGAAAATTTCGTACAGAATCACCAGATGTGATCCTTTATAAAAATATAAGAGTCAATGGAGTACAGAAATGTAATCTCCAAGTCAAAATATTAAAAATTTAGGACCCATTTATTAATGCATGAAAGGGGTTTAAATAGTTACTTAATAAAACAAAATAACTAAAACTATTCCTACAATCTATCTAAATCAAAAAATCTAGAAACAGAAATGTGATCTTGAGGTGAATCGATTCATTGATTATCCATTGCGTTTGATGTGTCTAGGTGGCAGATTTTGAGCATTTCCTTCACTTCTTCTGGATGACTAAGCTTTGAGTGCAACTGCCCTGTATATGTGGCATCAGAGAATTCAGGAATGATGCAATCGATGGCATTTGAAAGAAATTTTATTGTTGTTTGCTGACTATGCGGCTTGATAAGGTAGGTCCAGATTGTACCCCATGATATTCCTTGTAATTGGCCAACTTGCTGATTTTTATTGATTATCTCCTGTTTCCATCTGTAATCAGTTTATTTTACCCTAGGTAATTTTCCAGGGGTACAATCTGAAATCAAATTGATTGCATACAGGCTATCATTCACAATAACACTGTTACCGATGAAATAGGTAACCTGACCTCAAAACGATAACTCTAGCCCAAAAATACTCAAAAAACATGAAAAAACACCCCAAAAACAAAAAAATTGTATTCCAAAATGCATTTGGTTTTTTTAAAGGTCAAATTTCAACAAATTATAAAATTATGCTAAAAAAAAATTGTTTCTTGAAAAAAGGATTGAAAAAACACCCTCAAAACAAAACCAGTTTATGCTGGAATAACGAAAAAAAAAATTGTGTCATATTTTTGACATTTTTAAAAATAGAAATAACATTTTTTAATTTTTAAAATTCAAACATTAAAAAAAACTTTAAATTTAAGAAAAAAAAATAAATTTAAAAAATAAAAACATTTTAAAGCTTAAAATTTAAAAATATATAGGAATAAAAAAAACAAAAATAAAAACTAAATAAAAATTTTAATTCAAACATTTAAAAAACCTAAAATTTATGAAAAAAATAAAAAATAAAAAATTTAAAGATAAAAATTTCAAAATATATAGAAATAAAAAAATAAAAATAAAAACAAAATAAAAATATTAAATTAAAAAGAAAAACAAGTTAAAAAAAAAATTATAAAAAATAAAATATAGAAATTAAATTTAGAAAAGAAAAAGAAAATGTTTATAAAATTAAAAAAAAAATAAAAATTAAATTTTAAAATAAAAATATAAATTTAAGGAGATTATTTAAATTTTAATAAATTTAAAACTTAAAAAAAAAAAAAAACATTATTGAAATTAAAAGTAAAAAAATGAAAAATTAATTAAAAATAAAAAATGAAAAATAAAATACAATAAAAATATTAAATTTAAAAAAAATATATATTAAAAAAACAAATAAGATTTTTAAAAAATAAAAAAATTTAAATTAGAAAAAATTATATATATATATATATATATATATATATATATATATATATATATATATATATATATATATATATATAAACTTAAATTAAAAATATATATATTAGATTTTATTAAATTTTTAAAAAAAAATGTTAATATTAAAATAACAAATTAAATTTAAAAAAAAAATTATTAAATTTTAATAAATAAATGAATAAACAAATAAATTTTAAATTTAAAAAAAAAAACAAAACAAAACAAAAACAAAACATTGTTAAAATAAAAAGTTAAAAAACTTTAAAAATCAATTAAAATTGAAAATTTGAAAAAAATAAATTAAAAATAAATATATTAAATAAAAAATAAAATAAAAAACAAATTAATTTGAAAATACTAAGTTTAATTATATATATATATATATATATATATATATATATATATATATATATATAGATAATTTTAAATACACAATTTGAATTGAAATAAATAAATATATATATATATATATATATATATATATATATATATATATATATATATATATATATATATATATATATATATATATATAAATTTTATGTAATTAAAAAAATAATAATAAAAAATTTAAAAAAAAATATTAAATTCAAATAAATTTAAAAAAATATACAAAATTTACTAAATTTTAAAAAATTAAATGAAAAATCTAAGCATAAAATTTAATAATAATAATAAAATATGAAAAAATTTAACAAAAAAAAAAAATCAATCAAATTAAAAAAAATAAATACAAAATGTAATAAAAACTATTAACAAAATTTAGGAAAAAAAATTAAAAACAAAAAAAATGAATAAAATTTTAAAAAAAAAAATTTAAAAGAAATTAAATTTCAAATATAAAAATTAAATTTAAAAAAAAAAAATTAAATTTATTGAATTAAAAAAAAAAAAAAAAATCAAATTAAAAAAAATATATATAAAAAATAAAAATATAATAAAAATAAAAAAGAATTTTTTGATCGTGATGGCGCTGCCAATCGGCCTCCCGCCCAGGTAGCAATGGAGGCCGGGGCCGGGGCCCGAAACGGAAGGAGGCCGATTCCCAAATCAACCGCAAATGCAGTGAGGCCGATTCGGATTAAGCCTCATCCCGCAGGAGAAGCCGATTCTCGTCAAACTGCCGTGAAAGCGTCCAGGAGTAGGCCTCCCCGCCCAATGGAAGGGCAGTCCAATCAGGACTCTTGAACCCACATGACGAAACAGTTCCCCTGGATGTCGACATGCCAGGAAGGCAGATGCAGGTGGACTCCCGCATTCAGGCCCATTCTGAGCTGGCCTTTCTCCATGTGCAGACGGTCCGAGTCCCAAACCTCAGGCGGGAGGGCAATTACTAGAATCGGCCTCCCACCCAGGTAGCGGTGGAGGCCAGCCTCCACCACCACTTGGGCGGGAGGCCGATTGGTGGCGCCACCACAATCAAAAAATTCTTTTTTTTTTTTTAATATATATTTTTTTTTAATTTGATTTTTTAAATTTTATTTTTAAATTCAAAAAATTTAAAATTAATTTTTTTTTAATTCAAATTTTTTATTTTAAATTTAATTTTTTTTTGTTTTTTTTTTTAATTTTATTTTTAAATTTAATATTTTAGATTAATTATTTTTAAAATTAAAAATTTATTTATTAAATTTATTAAATTTTAATTTAATTTAATTTAATTTTTTTTAATCTTTTAGTTTATTTAGTTTTTCATTTTTAAAATTTATAAATTGTTTTATTTAAAAAAAACAGTAAATTTATGGATATTTGTTTTTTAATTATTTGCACGTGGTTTTTTTCATTTTTTTTTGTTTTTTAATGATAGTTTTTTTTATTTTAATTCTTTTATTTTAATTTTCATTTTTTTTTTTTAATTGTTTTTGTTAATTTTAAATTGTATTATTGTTTTCTTATTATTATTTTTTTTTTAATTCTATTTTTTTCTTTTGTATTTTTTCTTTTTTATCTAAATTTTAATTTTTATTAATTTAAATTATTTTAAATTTTCTATTTTATTTTATTTTTTTAATTATATAGTTTAATAACTTAAGAAAAAATGTTTTGATGTTTTTTTTTTGAGATTATTTTCATTTTTTTCTTTAATTTATGTGTTTTTTTTTTCAAATTTTGTCATTTCTTTTGATATAATTTTCGAATATTTTTTTTTTTTGGCTTAAATTTTTTATTTTTACGAGTTAATTTTGTTTTTTTTTTACATTTTTATTGGTTTTTTTATTGTTTATATATATATATATATATATATATATATATATATATATATATATAAAAGTTTTTTGTTTTATTACCAACATGAAAATCACCACTCTAAAAAAAAAGGTTGATGCTGCATCAATACGTTTCAAAATTAGCATGAAAATCACCACTCTAAAAAAAAAAAATTGATGCTGCATCAATGTGTTTCAAAATTAGCATGAAAATCACTAACATTTTAAAACAAATATTCATACTTCATAAATAAAAATATTAGAGTGTCAAAAATGTGCTTAAAAAAAGAAGTGATTCTGCATCACCACTTTTCAAAATCGGGTGTTTTTTATGCTACCAAAAAAAAGTAGGTAATAATGTGGTTACCTATTTCATCGGTAATAGTGTTCCAGCTATGTAACATTGTTCATCATAATTTTAGCTCTGGATGTAGCTCCTTCTGTTTTGATTAAACTCTATTCCCATTCTACAAAAATAATTTCTTTATGTCTCTCCATAATCCTGGGAAGATTTGCTTTTCTTCTTGATCCTGAGTCTGGCCATAAAAAAAATTCAGAAATCTTTTCATCAGCTTCACCAAACTCAATTTTAAGACTGACTCCTTCATCTACTAAGGAAGATGTGATTTCACATAAGGATTCTACTTCTACAACCTTTAGACAAAATTCATTTAATTGTTGAGACAATAACTTGTTTGTCTCCAGGGCTTCATTTTTTAATTGATCCAAATTAGGAAACATTCTTGAATTTGTCTAATTTGGATTGAAACATCTTCTCTTGCTCAACCTTTGAAGTCTTTACATCTTGCAGAAGAGCCTGTAATTTTGCTATTTCTTGATTTAGCTGTTATTGCTTTTCTAAAGTCTGTTGGTCGATCTTTTCGTTTTCAACAACAAGCTACTCTTCTAATTGTTTGGATTTGAGTTCTCCATCCTGCAATTGATGTTCTAACTGCATGATTTTCTGTTGGTTCTCTGTAACTTGTTTTTCTAACATGGCTATTTGCACATCCTTTTGTTTCACTAATTGTGTAACCTTAGAGGCCTTGTCTATAGTAGCAGCACTATAGGCACCTGCATATTGGGATAATTTGGTGAGATCCTCAGATGGATTCACCTCAGCATTTTTATAAACAATATTCATAAACTCCACATGTGATGTTGAAAGTGAATCTTGATTAGTTCTCCTTTTTTTCCTTTGTTTTCTCACAACAGCCCTATGCTTAGGACTGTAAAATATATCTAGAGGAGGGATTTCTTCTATCTTCAACATGATTTCACCTATGGGATTTTCAGGAATAATTTCTATATCCTGATCTTTCAGATCATTAACTTGGGGATTATTTTGTTGTCCTATCTACTGGGAAAATTGTTCATATTGGCTCAACAAATGAGGAGAAACTATAAGTTTAGCAGATTCAACTACCTCTTTAGCAGCTTCTTCTCCTCCAAGTTGAGAATCTGGACTATTGTTTACATCTTCTTTTGGTGTCTATTCAGTAATCTTATTGTTTGTGCCTCCCTTTTCAGTATGCACATTGGCATCAATACCTGTGCTTTCTTTACCTGCCAGGGCTGAAGACTGATGTACATCAATTTTAGCAGCTGTTTCTTTCTTTTGTAAAACAAGATTAGTTCATGTTACTTCTTTTCCAGATGTATTCTATGTTCCCTTTTGTTGTGATTCATTGTCCTGTATAGGAACTATCAATAGATCCAGAGGAACTTTTAGTAACCTTTGGCTTCTAAATAACAAAAACTTATTCATTTCTTCAGCCTGAAATTTTGACTTGGCTGAATCAAAAACTTGGGACATTTTATCTACAGAAACAAATAAATCATCAAACATATTTGGTTCATGTTCGAACCGAGAAATTGAAACAGAAGTAGTAAAATCATATGCCACTTTCCTAGGATCATATTACCTCCCTAGGATTGTTGAAAGCTTGAGATTGTTTAACTTTCCAACTTCTTTTTCAGCATGAACAAAATTATTGAGAGCATAGTCACCACATTTAAAAGGGAAAGTAGGCCACACAAGCTTCTTGTTGTTCTTCAAAGTTCTAGACATGCCTTCTACTGTCAGCTGATAAGAAATTTCCTGTGTTATCAGTTTGTCTAGAACATACAAAGGAAGAATGTGTGGTTCTACAATACTTCCAAAAATTCTGATATATGTGAACTTTTCCTCTCCAAACCAATCTCCAATTGAGGACAAATCAACTTTAGCTTTGTCGGAAAGCCTAGGAGGGAATCGGCCAAAAATAGTTTGATAAATCGGAATAAGAAAACCGTGATAGACTCTGTAAACATGGATTTTGAAATGCCCCTTCCATAAAGACTTGTGATATATATAAATGGGAACAGGGTCTCTAGGGGTCCATTTCCATCCTAATATGGGGAATTCAGAATTGAAACAAAGGGCATCTAGGATATAAGCACAAAAATAAAAAGGAGTGGTATTTCCTGAATTTATGTCTTTCCTATACTCAAGAATTCTATTGGCTATCTTATCAGAAAGAATGACAGCCCAATCCATTATCTTGGAACTAATAGCAGAATGTATTAATGGCACCATTTGTATGGAAAACCTAGCCGAGTTATCATTCCCAAACAATCTACACATCATTATTGCGGCATAACAGTATGGAAGAAAAAGAGACTCCACATAGTACATACCTGAAGCTTCGTGTCTATGCTTTTCAGGAACCCTTCTCCATTCTTTAATTGGTTCTGACTGATTTTCATGATTCACAGCAAATTCCTTGATGAACTCTTTGTTATAAAATTTATGTGGGCCTGGAAGGTGGTACATCGCTTTAATGTCCTCTGGTTTGAATGACCCGAATATTGCTCCAAAATATGAAACAAAGGTTCTGTCTTTGATAGCCACATTATCAATTACCCACCTAATAGCATCATAATATGGAAAAATGTTTGCCCGGGCTGCAACTCGGTGGAGAAAAGAGTTTGCTAATGCTTTAAGAAGATTTTTAGAATCAGAGTCTGAGTCGTCTTCTTCGGGAACTGTAGCCTTAGCTTCAAAAACTTTAGGGTTTTCCTTTTCAAGCAAGTTATATACATTTTCCCATGTCATCTTACCAAGTCCCTGGCATGAGGTATCTGTAACTAGCTTAAGCTTTGTTGGTTTCTCTTTAGGCGGCATAGTGAACATAGGAGTTTTTGCAGCGATGGCGGATTTTGATTTTCTGGATCTTTTCGACATTTTAGTATCGAGAAATGTTTCCCTCGTTCTGCGAATGAAAGAATTGGACGTTCTATTATTCTGCAACAAAGAAAAGCTTTCAGCCGAGGTAAAAACGCAATAATGAAAACAGCTATACAAAAGGATTTATTTGTTGATTTGCATTTATTATCTTCGTGGTTAAAACTTAAATGCCTTCTAGGGAGTCACACTCACGCATTCAAAAATAAATAAAACGTTATCATTTATTTTATTTTCAATTAATGGTAACGTACAATCAGAGATCGGCATATGTTGAAATAAGTGTTAAAATATTACCTTTTAAATCTTTGGGACGCAATAAACAAATAATATATGAAATGTAAGAAGTATTCGCATCGCGAGTATTTTAAAGGTAAATAACATAACGTAATAATGATTTATGCCAAATTCCGATTGCAAAGATCGCATCAGGGATTTTCAAATGGAATGAGTCGTTAAAGAGTGTCTCCGATAATCCGATTGTGATGAGGTGGGGTCCGTCGTGTCGGAGTATTTCAATCAAATGAATTTAATGTTTATTCCTCCGAAATGCGATTGCAATGAATCGCATCGCATCGGAAGTATGCAAAACAAACATAACACTTTAAAGCTTATCCAAAATGTGATTGTGATTGAGTTCCATCGCAACGGAGTTTTACAAAGTGATAATAGAACTTAAAGATTTCTCCGATTTTTCGATTTGCGATTACTGTACACATCAAATATTGTTAAATATAAAGATTTTATATAATATTTTGATATGATTAAAAGCTTAGTGTCTCATTGGATCGGAAATTTTTCTAAGGTTGTATTCGTTTATACACACTTTGTAAATAAAAATATGTAATATGTCCTTTTATCAATGAATCTTTTATTTCTAAAAAATAATGATCGGATTGTTTCTAAATCTTTTATTTCTATCTAGAAAGAAAGATAAAAAATGGGACCTATTTCTAAATGGAATTTATTCTAAAAATTTATAAATGGGGAGGGTTGTTGTACAGTACAACAAATGGCGATTCACTTGAAAAAATAGTTATCTCTGAAAAAATAAAATGAAGACTATATTTCTAGTAAGTAAAAATTTCTAAAGATGATGAAAACTTATCTTAGGATAATTCAAATAAAATCTAACTATGAAAAAGAAATAAAAATCACTTACAATTTCTTTCTAATTCCTCAAAGAAAAAAACATTTTTGTGTTATATTAAGCTTTGATTGGTTGATAATAATAAAGTAAGTGGATTTCTTCAAGTTTAGCTTTTGTAATATACTCTATTGTCATAGGCATTGCCTCTGCTGCCAGCGAACGTTCATAGTCTCGACAAGGTTACCTTTTAACCATCAACCATTCATTATCCCATCCAACTAATATTATGACTCTTTAAAAATAAATTCATAAGAAATATTTTCTCATGTTTTTGTCTTTTATTTATTTTTTTAATTTAAGAGTCATTGCTCTGGTTTGGTGGCCAGTTATTAACAATGCCATTCACTAGTTGTAATTAAACTGAACAAGCTGGCTCGTGATGAGACCCCTTTTCTTACTTTTATAAGCCATTACCCTGTTTTGGTATGCAGTATTTGTAATGTCAGTTTTATTACTTCTTATGATCATGGTAAGTAGGCTCATGATGAGACCTCTTATCTCCTAAATTTTTTCATATAATTTTTTAGAATTACATTCTAAAAAATCACAACCAAAATGGATGGGGTGAAATAGTTGTATCCTTCAGAATAAATGGATGATAATTTTCATATTTTTTTGTTTGCTAAAGCTTGAAAAAATATTTACTTTTTAAAGATAACCTTTCTCTGCTTAATAAACTTATAATGATCTACATTTCCCTCAAAGTTTCAAAAGATCATGCAAATGTTTTGAACAAATTTTTCAAAGTTTAACATTTTATTTTAAACTATCCAAAATTGTAATCATTTCCCTAAAAATTCTCAATTACACAAAATAAGTATTTATAACATTCTTTCCAAGGCAATTTTCTAATAGTAAAAAGTCAATCAAAGACTATTAACAACCTTTATTTGCAAAAATAAATAAAAATTGCAGAAAGGAATATGTACAAGTAAAAAGGAGTTACCTCCTTATGAAAAGAATTTATTTAAGACAAACTCGTTTACAGGAAGAGATTCTCTCTTTCCTGTTAAATCTTAGAGTATGAATGTATATGAGCCTATCTTTTCAGCAATCTGAAATGGTCCAAGCCATATTTTCTGAAATTTGGTGTGCTTGCCTTTTTCTTCATGTGCTTTATCCCATTTCAGAACAAGATCACCAATTGAAAAAAAAATTGAGCTGGTGGAACTTGAATCAAAAGAATATTTTACAAGCTCTTGATGTTTTTCATGAATATCTTTTGCTTTTTCTCTATCTTCTTCTAATTTAAGAATTTGATCAAATCTCAACTGCATGGATGAAGAAGGATTTTCTTCAATGAATTGCACTAGGGCTAATGATGGAAGAGCTAGATTTGATGGTATCACAACTTCTTTATAAACTAAATTGAAAGGTGAAGTTCCTATAGAAGCTTTAAGAGTAATACGATCAATCCATAATGCAAAGATTAAAGACTTGTGCCAATTCTTTTGATTTTGATCAGTGGTCCTTTTAATGATTTTGATGAGATTTTTGTTAGTGGATTCAGCTAAACCATTACCTTGTGGATAATAATTAGCTGAATATTTCAATTTAAAACATCTTTAATTGAAAATTCCATTATACTATTACCAGAAAAATAAGATGCATTGTCGAAGACGAGAGCGTTAGGTACACCAAACCTGGTAATGATGAATTGATCGATGAAATCAATAATTGCATCAGAATTGGCTACCTTTAGAGGAATTTCTTCTACCCATTTTCTGAAGTAATCTGTTGTTGTGAGAATTTATTTGTGCTGTTTGGAAGAATGAGTTACTATCTCACCAATAATATCAAGCCCCCATTGCTCAAATGGTTGCTCAATGTTTACTGGCTGCAAAGGAAAGGTTGGCTTCCTTTGCCTTCCACTAGCAGTTTGGCAAATTTTGCACTTTCGCACATAATCATGTGTATCTTTAAAAAGGGTAAGCCAATAATATCCAGCATAGATGATTTTGTGAGCCGTGGTATCACCTCCAAAATGACCTCCTGCTGGTCCATCATGTAATTCCTGCAATACCTTTTTCGCTTCATTCTTTTCAAGACATCTTAATAGGATTGAATCATAATTCTTTCTGAATAACACATCATCAATGATTTCATATTTAGTAGCCTTCAATCTTAAAGCATGTTTATTCTTATAGCTGAGATTATAAGGAGCATATCCATTTTTCAAATAAAATATCAGATCAGCATACTGAGATTCAGAATCTGTAACACTTATCTGACTTACTTGAACAGCATTTTCTGGATCTTGATTTTCTAGTATGTTATGAGCTCCTGCTAATAATCTGCAAAAACCTTGACCTCTAACAATCTTTGCTGATTTAATGTCAATATCATATTCTTGCAAAGCTGTCACCCAATTAGCCTTTTTTTCTTCTACTTCTCTTTGAATTAATAATTGTCTCACTGCAGAGAATGGGACAATAACTTTTGTATGTGTTTTTAAGAGAAAAGGCCTAAAATGTTTAATTGACTTAAATACAGTGAAGACCTATTTTTCTACATCGGAATAATTCAGCTCAGCTCCTTGCAGATTCGAGCTGAAGAATGAAATCAGTGCTTCAATTTGTTGATCATTGAGCTGTGTTAAAACAACAAAGTAGGATGTTTCGGTTGCCAAAGTATACAGAATAAAATCTTTAGAAAAATTGGGAGTATTCAATGCAGGTGCATCAATAATTGCCTTCTTGATTGCATGAAAGGCTTCTTTTTCTTTATATCCCCATTTGAATACTGAATTTTTCTTAATCATATTCTGCATAGGTAAAAAAATTTGAGAAAAATCTGGAATGAATCTTTTTACAAAATTAATCTGACCTAAAAATGATTGCATAGACTTTTTATTATGAGGTAAAGAAATATCAGCAATTTATTTAACTCTGTCAGGATCGATATATTTACCATCTTTTGACACAACAAACCCTAATATTTTTCCTTCATCGAGAGCAAAAAATGATTTCTTTGGGTTTAAGGAAACACCAAACCTTCTACATCTTTCAAATATTTGTTCAAGATCATGTAGATGATTGGATTTATTCTTTGAATAAACTGTTATGTCATCAAGATAAATGACAACTGATCTATTTATTATACCCTTAAATACTATGTCCATGGCTCTTTGGAAAGTAGTTCCTGCATTTACTAAACCAAAAGGCATTTTCTGATAAGCATAAGTTCTCCATTTGGTTCTGAAAGTGGTTTTCAACCTATCATCTGGATGTACTAAAATTTGATTATACCCTGAAAATCCATCAAGGAAGGACATGAGTTCAGAACAAGCTACCTTTTGGAGAATTTGCTCCATGGTTGGCAATGGGAAATTGTTTTTTTGACATACGTTGTTTAAATTTCTGAAATCAATACAGATTCTAATATCGCCATTTTTCTTCGTGACAGGTACCATGTTGGAAACCCAATTGGAATGCCTTACAGGAAAAATGATTTTGGCTTTCAGAAGTTTGATGAGTTCTGTTTTGATTTGATCCTCAATATTTGGATGAATATTTCTTAACTTCTGTTGAACAGGCTTAACATCAGATAGCATTGGAATTGTGTGTTGAATTACAAAAGTATCATAAGTCTTTAAATCCTCATAACTCCAAGCGAAAACATTTTTATATTTACTCAGAAGTTTGATAAAAGTAGACCTTTCTTCTGGAGTTAAATTGAGTCCTAGATTAACATTCTAAGGTTTAGAATCAGAGCCAAGATTCACTAATTCAAACTTCAGAGTTGAATTTTGAAGTTTAGCATTAGTAACTTTCTTGAATCTGTCCTTAATATCGTAAAGATCCTCAAGTTTAACAACAGATTTAGGAATCGGATTTTCATTATTTCCTAAAGTAATTTGCAGGTCATGATCGTCTTCATCAATAATTTGTTCATCATATGATTTCTCAGAAGTTAAGAAATTTAAAATATCTTGATCATGGTAGAAAACTCTCCAGTTAGTAACATTATCTGGGATAGATGGGTGAAAAATCAATTCTACTGAAAATCTATCAGGACTGCAATCTTCAACAGGGAGGAGTTTGGACGCAACATTAGCTAACGATTCAGCTGATGTGTTTTGATTTCTAAGAATAGAAGAGATATTAAATACTATAAATTGAGTGGTAAGGTCCTGTACTAGGGTTTGATAATGTTTGAGATGTCCTGAAAGACAATGAATGGTATTCCTTACTTGTCTTATGACAATTTCGGAATCTCCATATACTTTCAAGTATTTTACATTTAACCCTATAGCCTTATAAAGCCCTTGAATCAAGGCTTCATATTCAGCAGTATTAGTAGTGCACTCAAATTCTAATCTACATGATAGCATGGTTTTCTCTCCGTCAGGATCTATTAAAATGCATCATGTTCCTGCTCCATCAAAATATAATGACCAAAATAAAGTTATATCTATAGGTTTATCTACAAATGAATCAGAAATATTAACAATTCTAGAAGAATCAAATTGTGAAAATTTTTCAATTTGAGAAACAAAAGTATTTACAGAAAAAGGTGATTGTGGTGCAGTAAAATTTCCAAGAAATGACTCAGCAGAATAACCTCCAAGAATATTGTTCTTGAAAGCTACAGGTTCGTTTGGTTGTTCAAATTCAGTTACAGTATGCGTCATATGTTTTTCTCATTCGATTTTAATTTGATTTGGTTTCCCTTTGTAGGGAAGCCACATATGTGAAAAATCGGTTGAGATATAACCATTAAGTTTCGCAGAACAGTCTCTACTTAAGACTAACACATAGAATTCAGGAATATCTGCAATTAGAATATCAATTCTTTGGAAAATCCTAGGATCGGAAGCTATTCTAATGGTAACTGAATTAATTTATCCAACAACTTGAACTTTAGAGTGATCCAATTGTACAATGTGAACATCAGACTTCTGTGGTTCGATATTCAATTTAGCACAGACTGAAAAAGGCATTGTATTAGAGGATGCTCCAGAATCAATTAAACAATTATGCAGATTCTTATTGTAGATTTCATAAGTCAACAAAAATGGAGGTGTCTGAGAATTTGATTTTTTTCCAATAAGAACAGTGTCTGTTGTATCTACATTGTCTGGTGGCTTACCAGTCCCTTTAGCTGCTTTAGCTACTACACCGCTTGGTATAGGAGAAATAGGTGTAGAATTTAACTCTTTTAATAGAAGCTTTTGTTGATGTTTAAGTTTGTTGAGTTCATGTAATGAGATGTTCGCTCTAGTCTTTTTCATGTCCTCAACAATATTATAATCCATCGGATCTTATACCACCAAAGTTTTAGATGATGATGTGGGAGGATTGGGAGACGATGGCTGATTCTGAGTGGGTAAGGAAGAAGTTCTTCTTGCGGGATTTTTGTCTTTGGTACTCGAAGTTGTAGTTTTCTTCTTTGGAATAGTTTGAACAGGTTCTTATGTATATTTTCTCCTTGTACTCACAGGCATAGCTTCTTGTTCCATTTCATTATCCGAATTAGGGAGAATGAAATCCCACATTCCATTTAGTTCAGCTATTTCTTCCCTTTCATCTTCTTCATCTAACACTAAAGGAGTATATTCCTCTTCTTCATCTTCTGATTCTGCATTGGAGATTGCATTGGGAGGTTTTGATTCAGCTTGATTTCTCTTGAAATTTCTGAATGGTCTTTTTGTAGAAGTCTCTGCTACTTGCTTTTTTATCTCAACCATCTCATTAGACATAGTTTTAAGAAATTTCTGTAAACCCTCCATGTCGTATGGATCTCTTGGTGTATTTTACTTGAAATCATCTTTAAAAGTGACTTTCTTTGAATTTCTTTCCTCAATAGCATTTTTCTTATCTAGAGAAATCATTTGTTTCTCAACTGAAATTGCTTCTTTCATATTCTCAGCTAAAGTCGGTTTTCCAGCTCTATCTACGAAAATTGCTCTGTTTGAAGGTAACACATTAATATACCATTCACTTCTAACCTGTTCGCTAGGTTTAGATGTTTGAGGGATCTTATTCAAGATTTTATTGAATCGAGAGTTAAAATCTTTAATGGGTTCCTTGGGTTGAGTCTTTAAATTGGAGAGATCGTTAATTAGGGTAGCAATTGATCTATCATCTCCATATTTAGTTAAAAATTTCTCTTAAAACATATCCCAACTTGTGATCGAATCAAAAGGTAAGGAAAAGTACTAGGATCCTGCTGTCCCTTGCAAAGTATAATAAAATAACTTGACTACAACATCTTCATGCACTATTGTATTCAGATTTATAGCAAGCATAAAGTTATTGATGTGTTCTTCCGCTTGTATACCAGTATCTGGACTAAACTTCGGCAGCCATTTTTCAGGATGATTAGGTAGATCATGCAAATGTGCAGCCATATTTACAGCACCTGGTCTAGTCCATGGTCTTTGTGCTATTGTTGTGATGATGGTAGAAGAACTAGAAGTGACAATTGGTGTATGAGTAGTAACAGTTGAAGTACTGGAAGAGAAAATTGATGTTTGAACAGATGTAGTTTGAGCAGATGATGATGAGACTACTACACTTTTCTGATTTGGAGCTTGGGAAAAAGATGATTGAATATGCGATGAAGAACTAGTACCACTTTCTGTTTCCGATGGAGTTTTTCTTGTTTTGACTCTAGTAGGTATAGGAAATCCCAAGTTTTTCACTCTATGACCTAGTGAGAGGTCTAGAAGAAACAAAATACGAGGTGACACTACCTTTAGATAATTCTTATTCTTATAATGATAATGATAATCCTTGAATTTTATGAACTAAAGCTTCGACTTCAGGGGATTCGGGAGTTGGATTATCTGATTGATCTAAGACTTTGGTGGTGGGTGTTTGAATACTTTTATCAATTTCTTCTCTTGTGATTTGAGATGTGGAAGAAATTGAAGGTGATGAGGGTGATGTGCTCTTAGAATGGCTTTCGGATTTGGATTTATCTGCCATTCATAGCTTTTTCCCTCCTTCTAGCGCCAAAAATGTTGAAGCCTCGAAAATCGCTGCTTTAAACATTGGGGGATAACCACCCAGTTGGGAACTTAGGACAACTTCTTTTTCATTTGGTGTGGTGGCTCCGACTAGATTGATAGGACCAATTTCCTAGTAATTTAAATGGGTTGGTAATGGAATGATTGGATGGAGGACAAATGGGACTAAATGACTGAAATAAAACTATCTAATCTAATTTAAAGCTAATAAAACAATTCTAAAACTAACCCGGGCATTAAATGTGAATACAACTTTAAATTGTTTCAATTAACCAATAACCATGAAAATGTATTATAGCTTAATTGAAATATGCAGTAACAAATAAAGATAACTCTGTTTAAGAAATTAAACAGAGTTATAATAACATATTTCATTCATCATTATATATCGTTTGCATATATTGTAAAAGATAAATATTTCTACACACTAAGAAATGATATGTATAAAGAAATATTGTAAAACGAGTAGACATAAATGATAGCAATTTAAAGGAGAATATCACATAACATAAGAAAACTAACAGTGGATAGATAGAAATACCATATCCATCTTGATACTTTCCAATGCAATCCAATATCCAAATCCAGCAACTTCAAATGTAAAATTGACTCCAAGATACATAAATGCAATTCTTAAAGACAATTTCGCACAGAATCACCAGATGTGATCCTTTATAAAAATATAAGAGTCAATGGAGTACAGAAATGTAATCTCCAAGTCAAAATATTACAAATTCAGGACCCCTTTCTAAATGCATGAAAGGGGTTTAAATAGATACTTAATAAAACAAAATAATTAAAACTATTCCTACAATCTATCTAAATCAAAAAATATAGAAACAAAAATGCAATCTTGAGGTGAATCGATTCATTGATTATCCATTGCGTTTGATGTGCCCAGGTGGCAGATTTTGAGCATTTCCTTCACTTCTTCTGGATGACTAAGCTTTGACTGAAACTGCCCTTTATATGTGGCATCAGAGAATTCAGGAATGATGCAATCAATGGCATTTGAAAGAATTTTTATTGTTGTTTTCTGACTATGCAGCTTGATAAGGTAGGTCCACATTGTATCCCATGATATTCCTTGTAATTGGCCAATTTGCTGATTTTTATTGATTATCTCTTGTTTCCATCTGTAATCAGTTTATTTTACCCTAGGTAATTGGCTAGGGGTACAATCTGAAATCAAATTGATTGCATACAGGCTATTATTCACCAGCTGTGTAACATTGTTCATCATACTTTTAGCTCTAGATGTAGCTCCTTCTGTTTTGATTAAACGTTATTCCCATTCTACAAAAATAATTTCTTTATGTCTCTCCATAATCCTGGGAAGATTTGATTTTCTTCTTGATTCTGAGTCTTTCCATAAAAGAAATTCAGAAATATTTTCATCAGCTTCATCAAACTCAATTTTAAGACTGACTCCTTCATCTACTAAGGAAGATGTGATTTCACATAAGGATTCTGCTTCTGCAACCTTTAGACAAAATTCATTTAATTGTTGAGACAATAACTTGTTTGTCTCCAGGGCTTCATTTTTTAATTTATCCAAATTAGGATAATTCTTGAATTTGTCCAATTTGGATTGAAACATCTTCTCTTGCTCAATATTTGAAGTCTTCTCATCTTGCAGAAGAGCCTGTAATTTTGCTATTTCTTGATTTCGCTGTTGTTGTTTTCTAAAGTCTGCTGGTCGATATTTTCCTTTTCAACAACAAGCTGCTCTTCTAATTGTTTGGATTTGAGTTCTCCATCCTGCAATTGTTGTTCTAACTGAATAATTTTTTGTCGGTTCTCTGTAACCTATGTTTCTAACATGGCTATTTGCACATCCTTTTGTTTCACTAATTGTGTAACCTCAGAGGCCTTGCCTATAGTAGCAGCACTATAGGCACCTGCATATTGGGATAATTTGGTGAGATCCTCAGATGGATTCACCTCAGCATTTTTATAAAAAATATCCATAAACTCCACATGTGATGTTGAAAGTGCATCTTGATCAGTTATCCACTTTTTCCTTTGTTTTCTCACAACAGCCCTATGCTTAGGACTGTAAAATATATCCAGAGGAGGGATTTCTTCTATCTTCAACATGATTTCACCTGTGGGATTTTCAAGAATAATTTCCATATCCTAATCTTTCAGATCATTAACTTGGGGATTATTTTTTTGTCCTATCTGCTGGGAAATTTTTTCATATTGGCTCAGCAAATGAGGAGAAACTATAAGTTTAGAAGATTCAACTACCTCTTTAGCAGCTTCTTCTCCTCCAAGTTGAGAATCTGGATTATTGTTTATATCTTCTTTTGGTGCATGTTCAGTAATCTTATTGTTTGTTCCTCCCTTTTCAGTATGCACATTGGCATCAGTATCTGTGCTTTCTTTACCTGCCTGGGCTGAAGATTGATGTACATCAATTTTAGCAGTTGTTTCTTTCTTTTGTAAAACATGATTAGTTCCTGTTACTTCTTTGTCAGATGTATTCTCTGTTCCCTTGTATTGTGATTCATTGTCCTGTATAGGAACTCTCAATTGATCCAGAGGAACTTTGAGTAACCTTTGGCTTCTAAATAACAAAAAATTATTCATTTCTTCAGCCTGAAATTTGGACTTCGCTGAATCAAAAACTTGCGACATTTTTTCTACAAAAACAAATAAATCATCAAACATATCTGGTTCATGTTCAAACCGAGCAATTGAAACAGAAGTAGTAAAATCATATGCCGCTTTCCTAGGATCATATTGCCTCCCTGGGATTGTTGAAAGCTTGAGATTGTTTAGCTTTCCAACTTCTTTTTTAGCATGAAAAAAATTATTGAGAGCATAGTCACCACATTTAAAAGGGAAAGTAGGCCACATAAGCTTCTTTTTGTTCTTCAAAGTTCTAGACATGCCTTCTACTATCAGCTGATAAGAAATTTCCTGTGCTAACAGTTTTTCTAGAACATACAAAGGAAGAATGTGAGGTTCTACAATACTTCCGAAAATTTTGATATATGTGAACTTTTCATCTCCAAACCAATCTCCAATTGAGGACAAATCAACTTTAGCTTTTTCGGAAAATCTAGGAGGGAATCGGCCAAAAATAGTTTGATAAATCGGAATAAGAAAACTGTGACAGACTCTGTAAACATGGCTTTTGAAATGCCCCTTCCATAAAGACCTGTGATATATATGAATGGGAAAAGGGTCTCTAGGGGTCCATTTCCATCCTAATATGGGGAATTCAGAATTGAAACAAAGGGCATCTAGGATATAGGCACAAAAATAAAAAGGAGCGGTATTTCCTAAATTTTTGTCTTTCCATGCTCAAGAATTTTGTTGGCTATCTTATCAGAAAGAATGACAGCCCAATCCATTATCTGGGAACTAACAGCAGAATGTATTAATGGAACCATTTGTATGGAAAACCTAGCCGAGTTATCATTCCCAAAAAATCTACACATCATTGTTGTGGCATAACAGTATGGAGGCAAAAGAGACTCCACAAAGCACATACCTGAAGCTTCGTGTCTATGCTTTTCAGGAACCCTTCTCCATTCTTTAATTGGTTCTGACTGATTTTCATGATTCGCAGCAAATTCCTTGATGAAATCTTTGTTATAAAATTTCTGTGGGTCTGGAAGGTGGTACATCACTTTAATGTCCTCTGGTTTGAATGACCCGAATATTGCTTCAGAAGATGAAACAAAGGTTCTGTCTTTGATAGCCACATTATCAATTACCCACCTAATAACATCATAATATGGAAAAAAGTTTTCCCGGGCTGCAACTCAGTGCAGAAAAGAGTTTTCCCGGGCTGCAACTCAGTGCAGAAAAGAGTTTTCTAATGCTTTAAGAAGATTTTCAGAATCAGAGTCTGAGTCGTCTTCATCAGGAACTGTAGCCTTAACTTCAACAACTTTAGGGTTTTCCTTTTCAAGCAAGTTATATACATTTTCCTGTGTCATCTTACCAAGTCCCTGGCATGAGGTATCTGTAACCAGCTTAAGCTTTGCTGGTTTCTCTTTAGGCAGCATAGTGAACATAGGAGTTTTTGCAGCGATGGTGGCTTTTGATTTTCTGGATCTTTTCGACATTTCAGTATCGGGCATTGTTTCCCTCGTTCTCCAAATGAAAGAATTGGACGTTCTATTGTTCTGCAACAAAGAAAAGATTTCAGCCAAGGTAAAAACGCAATAATGAAAATAGCTATACAAAAGGATTTATTCGCTGATTTGCATTTATTATCTCCGTGGTTAAAACTTAAATGCCTTCTAGGGAGTCACACTCATGCATTCAAAACAAAATAAAATGTTATCATTTGTTTTATTTTCAATTAATGGTAACGTACAATCAGAGATCGACATATGTTGAAATAAGTGTTAAAATATTACATTTTAAATCTTTGGGACGCAATAAATAAATAATATATGAAATGTAAGAAGTATTCGCATCGCGAGTCTTTTAAAGGTAAATAAAATAATGTAATAATGATTTATGCCAAATTCCGATTGCAAAGATCGCATCGGGGATTTTCAAATGGAATGAATCGTTAAAGAGTGTCTCCGATAATCCGATTGCGATGAGGTTGGGTCCGCCGTGTCAGAGTCTTTCAATCAAAAACGTTTATTCCTCTGAAATGCTATTGCGATGAATCGCATCGCATCGAAAGTATGAAAAACAAACATAACACTATAAAGCTTATCCGAAATGCGATTGCGATTGAGTTCCATCACATCAGAGTTTTACAAAGTGAAAATAGAACTTAAAGATTTCTCTGATTTTCCGATTTGCGATTACTGTACACATCAAATATTGTTAAATATAAAGATTTTATATAATATTTTGATATGATTAAAAGCTTAGTGTCTCATCGGATCAAAAAATTTTCTAAGGTTGTATTCGTTTATACACACTTTGTAAATAAAAATATGTAATATGTCCTTTTATCAATGAATCTTTTATTTCTAAAACATAATGATCGGATTGTTTCTAAATATTTTATTTATATCTAGAAAGAAAGATAAAAAATGGGACCTATTTCTAAATGGAATTTATTTTAAAAATTTAGAAATGGGGAGGGTTGTTGTACAGTACAACAGGACCCTACAAGATAGTTTGAAATGAAGTACATGGGGTTGATGCAATATTACCTTGGTTTGAAAGCATGGCGAAGAGAAGGGGAAATGTTTGTCTCTCGGGTCAAGTATGCCAACAAAATACTTCATAAGTTCCACATGGATAGATGCAAACCCATGGAGACTCCACTAGCGACCAGCTAGAGGAAAGAGGATGTCACTTCAGGTGAGGAAGTGGATGCTACCGTGTACAAGAAGTTGTCAATGGGTTCATTCATGTATCTGGTGAACACACGACCATACATGTGTTATGTGGTCAATCAACTAAGCCATGTGGACTCGTTTAGTAGAGCGAACTTGTACGACATGCCACGTGTCATGGTTTCCTCCTTCAGATTTTAAATTGATACAAAGGAAACTACAACCCGTTTAATTTCTGCCACTTTTTACATAATTTCAATCCGATGCACAGAGAGAGAGTTATGACGATTTTCCCAAGGTCACCTATTTGACATGAAATTCGAGAGCCTGCAAAAACCCTAACTTCCACTAATCATATCTCCGAAAATATTGGGAACCAGGATCTGAAATTTTTACATGAAGTTCCTTAGGATACCTTCGCAAATGGGTTTTTTTTTAGCATTTGAACCTTTGTAGAAAAAAATCTAGAGAGAAAATTCCACGATGACATGTTTGAAGTAGCGAAACACTAGAATCCAAAGTGGTGATACCAAATGTTATGAAACCATCTCATAAAATAGAAGAAGAGATAGATCAACGACTTAGAAATAAGCCTCTTCGAGGGGGTAACCTCCTTTACATTACATAAATGAACAATTCTTGGATGATACAAATGAAAAAACCTCCTTTTCTATATATAGGAGTCCATGGGGTCACAATATAATCCTAGCCGACCTAACAATAATAATGTAAGGGCACAACAATAACAATCTTGGGATTTTATGGGGTACAATAATAACGATATGGGGACTAGAGGGGTACAACAATAAAAGTAAAGGGGATACAATAACAACAATAAGGGACTACACTAGTAATATAGGGACCTAACATCCACTGCTTGAACCCTAGAAATTCCTCTTAAAGATGATGTGATGGATGGTGGATGATATCCATAAAGTGCCATAAATGGGGTCATTTTTTCTGCAGGATGGAAGGAAGTATTATATCACCATTTACCTAGAGGTAACCACTTGACCCATTTTCTTTTTTTATCAGATACAAAGCAACAAAGATATACTTTCAAACATTTTTTCATTATCTCAGTTTTCCCATCAGATTGAGGATGATAAGATGAGCTATGAGCTAATTGAGTACCGAGACAAGAAAATAATTTCATGCCAAAATTTTGAGTGAAAATGGGATCTCTGTTACTTACAGTAATCTTTGGGTTTCCATGAATCTTTTGAATTGTTTCCATAAATGCAATAGCAACTATATTGGATTTAAAAGGATGAGATAGTCAACAAAAGTGTGCATACATGGTAAGTCTATCAACTACCACCATGATGACACTTTTTCCTTCAGACTTGGGTAAAACTGTGATGAAACCCACTGAGCTCTCCTCCCAACGCTGACTTGGAATGGTTAAAGGTTGCAAGAGACTTGGGTTCTTAATTGTCTCAACTTTATTTTGTTGGAAAACCAAACATTCTGCCACAAAATTCTGAATATCAGATTTAAGGCCATCCCAAAAAGAATCTGTCTTGACCTTGTGGTAAGTTTTTAAAAGTCTTGAGTTCCCTCCTAAGCGGGAGGTGTGCAATTCCAAAAGAATATTTTGTTTTATTTGGGAATTCTTACAAAGATATAAGCAATCTTTGTACCATAATGAATCATTTTTCTAGCTAAATGTATTAGATGTACTGGATATTGCTGCAAATTTTGAATGAATGTCGATACATCTTAATCATTCATCCATTCATTCCTTGCTTATGTTATTCATTCAAGTTATATAATATAAATGTAACAAAGAAATGCTTCCATATCCTCATCATTTCTTGAGAGTGCATATTCAACAACATTTTTCTTCCCTATTTTGTAGATCATTTCAGATTCATAACCCAACACCTTTGTGACCCATTTTTGCTGCTCTTCTGAAGATAATATTTGTTCCAAAAATTATTTAATACTATCATGATCTATTTTTACCTTGGAGTGTCTTCCCATTTGGTAATTTTTCCATTACATGTAGTATTTCCAACATTTCCTTCTCATAAATAGGTTTGTGTAAATACTTTCCTTTTATTGGACGACTTTCAAAAGAAATGGTTCTTCCTTCTTGCATTAAAATAGTACCAATTTCATTTCTTGAGGAATCACATTCCATAAGAAAGGTTTTTATGAAGTTTGGCATAGCTAAGACCAGTACTTGGCACATTGCCTCTTTAATATGTTTAAATGCCTTAGTTTCTTCTGAAGTCCAAGAAAATTCATCTTTATTCAGTAATTATGTTAGAGGTGTTTCTATTCTCCCATAATTCTTAACAAACTTGTGATAATACCCTGTCAACCCGAGAAATCCTCGAAGATGCTTTAAGGTTGTGGGGATTTTCCATTCCTTGATGGCTTTAATTTTGTTAGGTTATATCTTAACACCCTCATGAGATACAATATGACCCAAATATTCCACCTCGTGTACTCCAAAGAAACATTTGGAGGTTTTTTCATATAATTGTTTCTCCTCCAATAGTTTGAGCACCCTGTCAATATGTTGAACATGATCCTTCCAAGACTTGTTGTAGATTAGTACACCATCAAAAAATATTAACACAAAATTTATAAGGAAGGGTTTGAAAATGGAATTCATCAAACCTTGCAATGTGGAAGGTGAATTAGTAAAGAAAAAAGGCATGACCAAAAATTCAGAATGACCCTCATGAGTTTTGAATGTTGTTTTCGGAATGTATTCATTCTTCATTATAATTTGATGATATCCTGAAAGAATATCTATCTTGATGAAGTAAATTTCTCCATGTAATTCATCCAACAATTCATCAATGATAGGAGTGGGAAATGTATCTTTAATAGTGATCTTGTTGAGCTCCCTATAATCCAGAAACATGCACCATGATCCATCCTTCTTGTGCACCAATACTATTGGAGCAGAGAAATAACTTTAACTTGGTTGAATTATACCAGCCTCTAACATTTTTGCAACCATACATTCAATTTCACTCTTTTTGGTATCCTCTTCTTTACAATCTATGTAAAATAATTTCTTCTTAGTACACTTATGACCTTTAGTGTATTTTCTATCACAACTGTCAAAAATATCTTTTTCTCTTTTTTCCTCCAATTATTGTGGTGTCAACCTTGTAGGTTGTAGAAGGCTAGGAGAACAACACTTCCATATCTATAGTTGTGAGTGGTAGACTTCCTTGTTTCCATAATTTTGCTTCCAACTTTTCTTGCCACCTGTTATCACTCATAATTTTGTGAGTCATTACTTGACATGGACATACAGTTCACTCCTCAAAAGGGTAAGGTATCCTTAAACCTTTTTCAAGTTGGCATAAGAAATTTCATTTTTTAATATTTAACGTATCCTAAGTTTCAAGACCACCCTCATTTCATCTCAAAACCACCTCCATATAGGTCACATCACGTTCCATTAATCATCATTTGCTAACATATTTGATTTCCCAAGCTTACAACTTCGAAAAGGTAATTTTAGGCAAGAATCCATACTTTCATAGTGAATTCAGTGTAAAATAGGCAGAAAATGCTACGAAACTACTGAAACGTTTCCTAGTGAATATGAAGCATTTCTTTGTTTTCTGACTTTGAGCAGTCAACTTCAAGGTCTGTTTATGGGAAAAAAGAGAAGTATTTTAAGAAAATGAGAGAGGTTATTTGCAAGAACATATTAAATAACAATAACCTCTTTTACTTTTCTCAACGGTACCACAAATTGGAAGATACAGGGATGTCTTTCAGCCCTATTTTCTGAATGTATAATTCTCCTGTTTTATACATGTTTTTAGAATGCAGATTCTAGACAGCTGGAGATGTGTTTCAAAACACCAAGAGAGATTTTTATTCAAGAAATACTGGCCTACAAAAACCTCCTTTATTTTTTCAATATCTCTCAAGGATAGGTAGATAATAGCTCATCCTTGAACCCTGTGTTTTTAGAAAAAATAGAGTCATTTTAGTGATGAATAAACTTGCTAAAGGTAAAAATGATATTTTTTTAAGAAGAAACACCTCAAGACTCTTAGGTTGAGTTGGTTTATTTTTTGAAAGTTCAATGTCATGTTGAAAATAAAATTTGTACAGCTGGAAGGTTCCTTTTTGAAACAAGGCAACAATTTAGAAAAAACATAGTTTTCAGTAGTTTCATAGCATTTCCTAGGCTTGAAGCCAGGAAAACGCTACGAAACCACCTGTAGCTTTATTTTTGTATTTAAAATAATTTTGGGAAGCTTTCAAGAGGTGTAAATGATATGGAAGATGTGTCAGGGCATGATGAACACAATGCAGGAGGAAAGAAGAAGAAATTTTGAATGCAAAAGTCATTTTTGGATGCTACAAAAGCACGCTACGAAACTGCCTTGTTTTCGTAACGAATTTTTTTTTCAGGTTTCTATGCAAATGAAAACATATTTTGGAAATATGAAAGAGTTTTATCTTCAGCACAGGTCCCTCTACAAAAATTTCTCTCAACTTCTGCAAAGCTATCAGGGTTTGGAAATTATACACTTATATTTGAAGCCTACTTTTTCATAATTTTCACTAACCAGATTTGTAAAAAAATTGTAAAAAATTGACTTGGAGGAGGTCCAGCTTAGCATCCACATGACATAATGACACATCAGAACTCTAGTAAACTCATAAAATTAGTTGGTTGCAGTTGATAAGTGTTATTGAATTGGTTTGTTGAACTATTAATGAAAGAAGAGTCCTTTTTGTATTCAAACTCTGCAAAACATAAATATCCCTAGGAAGTCTCCAAGTGATAGAACCAAGCTTGAAATAGGTCTTTGAGGTGGGAATTCGAAGCTAGCAAGGTGGCATATCATTTGTATGAGTCCTCATTCTATAAAGAACTTATTTTTAGAGTTAGAAAGGGTTGTTGGGGTATGTTATGGCTGACTGTTGCTATTGAAAACAGGTTTTTGATCAGTGATGGAGAATGGCTATTGGTTTCATCCTTCACCTGAGATTCATTTGATACTTTCATGAACCCTATGTATCTTATTACTTTTTGTCAATATGTTAATTTTTTATTACTTAGAATTATTGCTTTGCATGCTCTAAATTCCTTTCAAGCACTAAACTATTGGATATCTTTGTCAATGTCCTACTTTCAGTATCTTAATGTTCATTGCTCAGAATTCATGTTTCTCATGCTCTGACTTCCTTTGAACATTTATATATTGATTAAAACCTATATATGTGTGCATTCTACTTTCATTTAAGTATATACATGCCTCAGCTTCCACAAAGAAGAGCCTCTGTCATTAAGATCCTTGTCACTAACTCCATAACCCAGTGGTAGCAAGCCTTCATCTTTTCAACCTGCAAACATACAAAACCAAGACACAATTCATAGATCTAGCCATATATATTTATCATTAACCAATATCATAAATTATCTATGAGAGACCCCTCTTAGACTCTAAGCTTCAGTCAAAAGCTGGTTTGAAATAGTTACACTGAGTTTTTTGATCAACAGCCAATCAAGTACAATTTTGGTGATAACATTTTGGCGTCGTTGCCGAGGACTGGAGGTGTAAATTTTCCCTGGGAAGAACGAAAAAGTTTCAGTTCTAAGTTCTTAGAGTAGAAAACACTGAGGCACATATTGGTTGTATTTCTGCTCTGGCGACTCCACATGTCAAATAATCATTTGGAAGGTGACTCCATTGCTTGAAGATCAGTAGCTTGATGAAGTTTCAAGATGATTTCCATTGCAAGAATAAATGCCAGGTATGCCCCTATGAATCGGTCTCACATTCCTAGTTTTCCAAATCCTATGCCAAAAGTTGAATGGTTAACTGATCTTCCCATATTTAAAGATGAAAAGAAAAACATTGTTTCTCTTCATTTGGTTAGATTCCATATGCATGTATGCATACTTAAGGTTGAGTTTCCTGAGGATTGTTTCATGAAGAACTTTATGGCCATTTTAGAAGGAAAATCATGGTCTTGGTACGAAATCCTGCCACATGGTTCGTTATATTCTCTTGCTGATTTCCATGTTGCATTTTATAAGATGTATGAAGAGTGTCATCCCTCCTTATTGCTAGTCAAAGACTGTTGTAAACATTGTGTGAGTTTTATTGAATATTTGGAGAATTGTTATGAAGATGATGAATTCATGGATGAGGAAATTTTAGAGGCCCTTCATGAAAATCCATTTCATCACCAAGAAGAAAGTATAGCCTCTCTCTTGGATGAAAATGAAACCCAACAAGAGTTTATTTATGAAAATCATGTTACATCCTCTAAGTTTGATGAAAAGTTGCAGAAGACTTGTCAGTCTTTTGATCATCAAGAATATGAGAATCATTTCAAACAACAGGAGGAAATACTAGAAGATAATTGTTATAATCCTCGGGTAAAGGAAGAAATTTATTCTTCATGTCATTCCTTGCGTCAGCCTACATCAAATAATGATCACACTAGTGAGGAAGTGGATGAAATTTTTTCTTTATCCTTGTCTTCTAATCTAAAATCATTTGAGTGCAAGTCAAAAGATAAGATTCAATTTGTGGATGAAGGTGCTAAGAACATTGAAAAATACATTGAAGTTTTAGAAGATCAAATTCAATATTATATTCTTCATGATCAAGATCAGTGTTTTCAAAAAAATTTAATGCCAAAACACAAAGAGAGGGTGTTGCTACCTTTCTCTTTTGAGCTTGAGGAAGAATACCCTGTTTTTGAAAATCAATTTGATAGCACACAAATGAAATATTATGTGGCTGAGCAAAGCATATATGAGTTGTCCAAATTTTCAGATTGTCTTGAGAATCATCAAACAGATTATATATTCTATGATCCTATAGCTAACTACATGGAAGAGTTTTACAGTCCAGATTTCCAGTTATATTTTCATTATGAGGATCAGATACATTTTATCTTGCCTTGGTCATTTCATTATCATTCTTACTTTTGGATCAAATGCAGTCAAGAGGTTCAAATTTTAGATCAAATCAATGACTGGCTTCATTGGAAGTTTCATGTTGCTTGAATTAAAAATGGAGATTGCAGCTGTTAGGGTAGGTAGGAGTGTGTGAATAAGCTCAAAGTTGACTGAGCATCTTTTCAGTAGGTACAAATTTGGTTTTTCAGTAGTAATCATCAAGCTTGAGCCCAAGGAGAAGGCCATAAGAGCTTGGTGAATTTTTCATAAATTTCAGAGTTTTTATTTCCAAGAAGATGGATGGCACTGGAACTACAAGTTCTTTGGTGTACCACAGGGGCACACCATCCTAAGTGGAGCCACTGTTATCACTCATAATTTTGTGAGTCATTACTTGACATGGTCCTACAGTTCACTCCTCAAAAGGGTAAGGTCTCCTTAAACCTTTTTCAAGTTGGCATAGGAAATTTCATTTTTTCATATTTAACCTATCCTAAGTTTCAAGACCACCCTCATTTCATCTCAAAACCACCTCCATATAGGTCACATCATGTTACATCAGTCATCATTTGCTAACATATTTGATTTCCCAATATTACAACTCCGAAAAGGTAATTTTAGCCAATAATCCCTACTTTTGTAGTGAATTCAATGTAAAATAGGCAGAAAATGCTACGAAACTGCTAAAACATTTCGTAGCAAATATGAAGCATTTCTCTATTTTTTTACTTTGAGAAGTCAAATTCAAGGGCGGCTTCTGGGCAAACAGAGAAGTATTTTAAGAAACTAAGAGAGGTTATTTTCAAGAACATATTAAATAACAATAACCTCTTTTACTTTTCTCAAAGGTGCTACAAATTGGGAGATACACGAATGTCTTTCAGACCTATTTTCAAAATGCAGAATTCTCCTCTTTTATACATGTTTTTAGAATGCAGATTCTGGACATCTGGAGATGTGTTTCAAAAACCCAAGGGAGGTTTTTCTTCAATACATATTGTCCTAAAAAAATCTCCTTCTGTTTTTTAATATATGTGAAGTATAGGGAGATAAGAGCTAATCCCTGAACCCTTTTTTTCAAAAATAACAAAGTCATTTTAGTGATGAATAAACTTGCTAAAGGTGAAAAGGATGTTTTTTGAAGAAGAAACACCTCAAGACTCTTAGATTGAGTTGGTTTATGTTTTCAAAGGTCAATGGCATGTTGAAAATAAATTTTTTACAACTGGAAGGTTCCTTTTTCAAACAAGGCAAAAATCTGGAAAAAACACAGTTTTCAGTAGTTTCATAGTGTTTCCCAAGCTTGAAGCCAGGAAAACACTACGAAACCACCTATATCTTTCTTTTTTCATTTAAATTGGGAAGATTTAAAGAGGTGTAAATGATATGTAAGATATTTTAGGGCATGATGAACACAATGCAAGAGGCAAGAAGCAGAAATTTTGATTGCAAAGGTCATTTTTGGACGCTACAAAAGCACGCTACGAAAATTCCTTGTATTCATAGCAAATTGTTTTTTTAAGGTTTCTAAGAAAATGAATAGTACTTTGGAAATATGAAAGAGCTTTTTCTTCAGCACAGGTCCCTCTACAAAAACCTCTCTCATTTTCTACAAAACTATCAAGGTTTGGAAATTATACACTCATCTTTGAAGCCTACTTTTTTAGAATTTTCACTAACCAGATTTGTGAAAAAATTGTAAAAATTTAACTTGGAGGAGATCCAGCTCAACATCCACGTGGAATAATGACACATAAGCACTCTAGTACACTCATCAAATTATTTGGTTTCACTTGATAAGGGTTATTGAATTGGTTTATTGAACTATTCATGAAAGAAGAGTCCTTTTTGTATTCAAACTCTGCAAAACAGAAATATCCCTAAGAAGTCTCCAAGTCATAGAATCATGTTTGAAATAGTTCTTTGAGGTGGGAATTCGAAGCCAACAAGGTGGAATATCATTTGTATGAGTCATAATTCTATAAAGTACTTAGTTTTAGAGTTCGAAAGTGTTGTTGGGATATGTTATGGCTGACTGCTGCTATTGAAAACAGGTTTTTGATCAGTAATGGAGAATGGCTATTGGTTTCATCCTTCACCTGAGATTCATTTGATACTTTCATGAACCCTATGTATCTTATTACTTTCTGTCAATATGTTAATGTTTTATTACTCATAATTCTTTCTTTGCGTGCTCTGACTTCTTTTCAAGCACTAAACTATTGGATATATTTCTCAATGTTCAGCTTTTAGTATCTTAATGTTCATTACTCAGAATTCATGTTTCTCATGCTCTGACTTCCTTTGAACATTTATATATTGAGTAAACCCTGTATATATGTGAATTCTACTTTCATATAAGTATCTACATGCCTCAGCTTCCACAAGGAGAGCCTTTGTCATTAAGATCCTTGTCATTGACTCCATAGCCCAATGGTAGCAAGCCTTCATGTTTTCAACCTGCAAACATACAAAACCAGGACACAATTCATAGAGTTAGCAATCTATCATTATTATTAACCAATATCATAAATTATCTGTGAGAGAGCCCTCTCAGACTGAAGGGGCTAAGCTTCAGTCAAAAGTTGGTTTGAAACAGTTACACTGAGTTGTCTAATCAGCAACCAATCAAGTAGAATTTTGGTGATAACACCACCTTCAATTCCTTCTCTAATGAATTAGTTTCCCAAAGGTGAACCTCATGCTAGATTTTATCCTTTAAAGTATCTATGAATACATCAATCCTATGCTCCTCTAGAATATCATTCACCCTAATATTCTTTGAGTCATTTTGGAATCAAAAAATAATATTTTTTCTTCACTATTCCCATTGAATCCCTTCAAACTGATTTTTCAAAAAAAACTTATGCCAATTTTAAAAAAATGCACAACTTTTTCTGGCTTTGTAGGAGCTCGATATTGAATTTGTTGTATCTCTATAAATTAATATCTCCAAGTTCTAAAATTGTGTCTTGTGGTATCCCCTTGAGTCTTATTTCCAACCCCATAAGTCAGAATGATATTGGAGTCTTCAAGAAAGAGTTATACCCAATCTCCCACGATGACCTGATAATAGACTAGTTCAGTAGAGCAAACTTGTACAGAATGAAACAAGTCATTATTTCGAACTTCGTCTCTAAAAATGATACAAGACAAACTAAAGTCCATTCTCTTTCAGTAAATTTTTACGAAATTGATATATGATGCTCATAGAGAAATTTATGACAGTTTTCCCCAGGTCACCTATTTGAGACTGAATTCTAGAGCCTGCAAAAACCCTAACTTCCTCAGATCATATATCCAACATATAGCAAACCAAGATCTGAAATTCTTACACAAAGTTCACCAAGAGTTTGGATCCACATAGTCACAATTTCAGCTTTTTAAGCCTTGTAGAAAAAATTCATAGCTAAAATTCTGTGATGACCTATTTGAAGAAGCGAACCCCTATAATCCAAAGCTCTAATACCAAACGCTGTGTAACCTGCTCACAAAATAGAAGAAAATTTAGATCAATGGCTTAAAATTATCCTCAGATGATTCAAATGAAAATACCTCCTTTGTATATATAGGAGTCTAAGGGGTCATAATATAATCAAAGCCTACATAACAATAATAATGCAAGGGCACAACAATAAAAATAATGGGGATACACTAAAAATAACAATAAGGGGACTACACTAGCATTATATGGGACCTAACACAATATGAACCTTTGATAGAAGTTAGAGATGCCCAAGAAGATGCATATTTTTGTTAGGTTCATTGGAATTTCCAAATATCAAATAACTTGGATATAGATTGAGTCCAGATGCACCCCATGTTCATCCATTATGTATCCCAAATATTTAATTCGTTGCATGAAAAATGGGCATTTCTCCATCATGGCATGCAACTTTTGTTATCACAAGGTGCTTAGGACTTTTTGAATATGTTACAAATTTTCTTCCTAATATCTGCTAAAGATAAAGATCTCATCCAAAATATACCACCATAAAATATTTTGTTAATGACCACAATATTTTTTTGGGCTCCCATTTTTCCATATTTTTCAATTATTTATTTAAATGTTTTACCACTCATAACCTACTCTCATAATCATATATTGTCTATAGTATAATACATCTTGGCCCATTTGAGCCCCAAACCCTTTTACATGCATTCTGAGGTAAAAGTTGCTTATTTTATTAATTCTTAAGACTTTAATGAATTAATTGAGTTTGAATTTGATTTTGCTAATGATGAATTGTTTAACTGATTTCTTGTACATGCAGTTCAGTTTTAGTACCTAATCATGGTTAACACAATTATGTTGTTTTAGAAGAAATTATTCCACATGGGTTTTGAAGTTTGAGGTTTGAAATTAATTATATGTTATTTAGATCACACTAAAGTCGTACATGTGAAGCTCCAGCTCCAAAGCAATATTACAGGTCAAAGTGTCTAGTTAGTCAACTTCGAGCATGATTTCTGAGGTAATGAGGGTGAATATTAAAATTATGGAACATGGGTTTTGTTACCATTATGGAAAATTGGGTTCTGTTTGGGAATTTTTCAAAAATAATGAATTTTTTGAGAGATGTTCATGGTTCATTAATGTCAATCTTCTTAAAATGCATAAATCCGCCTACATTTGCAAACAATGCCTAGATTTGAGGGAAATGCAAAATTAATGTTCAAGGAAACAAGGGGAAATGAAACTCAACTACCTTGAATAATAGAAACTATTTGTGAATATGCATTTGCATTTTTGGGAAGTAAGAGATTCAATTTGTCTTAGAGTATTATCATTTTGTTATGTTGAATGTATCTCATAGTTAAGAAATTTGAGATCGGGGGATTAGTTTTGATCCACCTTTATTCTTTTTCTATACAAATATTCAGAATCAGAATAGATTTTGGGGTTATGATCATTCATTCTATAATAGAATTGGGAAATGGTAGTTTATTAGGAGGTTTATTGTGGCAACAAGCCTATATCTTCCTTCTTATAAAGAGGGTTGCTTTTCCTTTAATGAATATTTCTTGTTCCTGAGTTTTGGTGCATTACTTCATCTTGATATGATTTTTTTGGATGGATTATTTAGGTTGGGAAGGGACTCTAAAGCTTGGGTAACATTCTGCCTCTTTATTTTGTTAACTTAGTTTACATGTAATGCTTTTACTTTGTCTTATGTCTTTAATGCTTTTAGTATATTTTATGTTTTGATGCCTTGCCTTTATTTCAACATTTTATTTCAAGATACTAACCACCATAACTAGAATGCTTTGTTCTTCAAATCCAACCTACTATTGAGTGCATGAACACTATCTTATGAGAGTGAAAGATTACATTTAGGGGTTGTGTGAGGGGATTTAAGACAGGGCATGGAAGTTAGTCTTTAGTTTAGCATGTGTGTTTATCAACAATCAGTCTTTCTTTATAAACATTTTATTTCATTGTTAAATTTCATGAGTGGTAGTTGTTGGCATTAGGACACCCTAGGGCTTTGATCTTGCATATAATTTTCTTACATCTCCAAGTATTACAATCCCGGTTTGATAATTTAATGTCGGAAATATAAGGATATAATTTGCTCAATATTTTTGGCATCATTGCAAGGGAGGTGCTAAAAGGAGATTAAAACATTAGTAGTTTATTTATTTTCTTATTTCTACCAACACTTGTAACTTGGTGGAGGAGAAATAGTAATACACAATGACGCCCTCATTTCAAAATATCTTAAAATGGTCTTGGCCTATAGCATCCACTTTAGTGGGTTCTCCAAAGCTTTTTTATGTTGTTTTAGTGTGTTTTTATGAAAGTTTGATTTATTTTAAATTTCATTCATGGAAAGGAATAATCTAAATCATGGTGGATAAATAATTGATGATAGTAGGTCTTAGTAGCCTCAAAGTGTCCTAAGTACATGAAAAATATTGCTTTGAAATTGTTTCCCTTTAGCATACTTCATTTTATTTTAATGTTGTAAGAACACCCCCTGTCACGAAACCTCTGTCAAGGAATCTAATAAGCAGATGCCATCATAACTATCCACCACACAACCTGTAATAAACTTCAGAAAATTTCAAATATTACAGTAGCTATATGTACGTCATAGACTTCCTATGCCATTTAATGACCAATAACGCTAATCACACATCTCAGACTCTCTCCTTTAATCATGTAATCAAATGCCTTGTTGATATCGGCAAATGAAACCTCGTGTGTAATAAATTTCTCCAGTTCCAGCTTCTGCAAAATATAAACCAGAAAATGAAGTTAGACTAAAAACCTAATTACAGACTGGAAGGAAATGAGCAAGTATGGTGTGAGAGATTTTTGTATCAGAAAATCTAAGCAGATAAAGAGATCATGATGGAATTCATAAATAAATAATAGAAATTTTACTTTACCCAAGTATAATTCTACAAAGCCTGGCAAATGAGATTCTACAAAAAGAAGAGGGATTTACAGAAGTTTATAGTTTTAAAAGAAAGTTTATTTTTCTCTAAATAAATAATATAGAAATCTTATTTTATTTTTTTCAATTGAAAAATTGTATCTAAAATAATTAATAAATATATATTATTTTATTCAAGATTGAATTACGACCCAACTTTCTTACCTAACCATTAAACCACTTCTTTAATACTATACCCATTTTACCTTATCCAAATACAATTCCACAAGCCCTGGCAAATGCGAAAGGGGTTTATAGTTTCCAAAGAATGTTCCTTTCAATGTCCTCTCCGCCAGAAAATTCAAAGGATTCGTTGCAAAGACTGCGTCTGAAGGAGGGAACCCCACCAATACGGTAACACCCCAACCCTGAAAAGCAGAACATTTGTGATACCAAATTTCAGTTTTACTGAGCAGTACAAGCTGCATTTGTGTGTATTTGGTGAAGGGAAGGCAGAGGAAGTACTATATGGCAGGATTCGAAGGCTTGAATCATGGCCTTAACATTCCCTGTGCATTCGATGCTGTAGTCCACCCCTCCATCAGTTCTTTCGGCAATTACCTGTGAAAGAATTTAATAAACAAGTTTTCTTAAAACAAAGTAGTTAACATTAGATTGACAGATCTAAGAAAATATTGAGAGGTAACCAAAGAATATAAGGAGACAAACTTCAAAGTTTACGAAGAGTAAAAATGAATCACTGTTGAAATGAATCTTAAAAATAATTTAAGGCAAATATTTATTTAAAATTAGTTAAAATTATGTTATATTTTCAATATTATTAAATTATAATTTTAATAATTTTATTGCATGGTTTGAGTTGAAAATAAAAAATATGTGTTTTTTTATAATAAAAAATAGATATATTTTCTATATATTTTCTATGTAAAAGAGATGTTGTAATGTTATATTATGTTATATAAACATTTTGACTTTGTCACATTACATATCAATAAAAATAAAAATCAAATACAATTAAAAGTAAAAAAAATTAATAATTATTAACTAAAACGTTTTGATTAGACCAAATTACATAAAAATTATCATTAAAATTAAATTAAATTAAGAATTATATTTGATTTTAGAGTTTAATGTGGTTGGTTAATCCTCAGGATGAATCACATTAGATGGTTTGAAACTTCCACTAACAACTAATGATGTGATGATTAATCCAAAATACGTTCTCATAATTAAGAATTATAATTATCAATTATTAATAATTAAACAAGCCTATATCCATTTTAACTCTCAATCTACCAAGAACCAAGAGGGATCAAATTTCTTTTCACTTTAAAAGAAGAAATTCAATCCTACTTGGAGCTTCGTAGATCTAGAGTTAAAATGGATCTATGCTAGTTTAATTATTAATTATAAATATAAATATAATTATAATTATTAGATCTATGCTTTTTATTTTATTCGCATTTTTATTTTATTTTGACTAATTCAAAATGTTAAACATTACAACACTTTATCATGGTGGGATCAAATGTTTACATAGGAGTTAAGTTTGCTTATGTACCTCAAATATAAAGTGGATTGGATGAGATGAAATTTGGATAAAATATAATATTAAAGTATTATATTTTACCCAATATTTGTTACCACTCCCACCTAGTAAAATGTGGCGAGGGTGGCTGGAATTACTAATTAAAATGTAATGATATAAGATAAAATGTAATAATTACATTTTTCCTAATATTCCCCCCACCTCTTCTGGTCACCCTAGTTCACTTTCATAGCTAAGCTTATTCATTTCTAAACTTACCATCCTAGATCCATCATAGCTCTATTTCTATAGCACATTATTACACATAAAATAAGAGAATAAATTAGGGATATTATATCAAAGTGATTATAAAAAAAGATATTTGAATGAAGAAGATTCTAAGCATATATACATATTATATATTCATCCATTCAACGATAGAAACAAAAATACAAAAAGACATAGAGTCATCCCAATACGAACATATCCATAAAATAGTTTTACCTTTACCATGAGTCATTTTTATTTTTTTATTATTTAATTTCTATAGTGTTATTATATTTTCTTATTTTTTTATTTTTAATTTATTTTCACCAGAGTAGCATATGAAATGGAGAGTTCCTCTCAATCCAATAAAAAATTGACAATATATATATATATATATATATATATACTCAAAAATCCAAAAATTAGCTATGCTAAATTAACTATTTTATTTTAATTATTAATTTAATTTATTTAATTTACAACTTTTTATCATAAACATAAACCAATGAGCTATTGTACGTATATTCATTTCAACTAGAAGAATAAATACATTATAAAATCTTTTTCTGTAATAATAATCACATGCAATGGAACATTCTCTAGGCGTTTAGAACTAACCAGTGATAATTCATCATCAGAACTAGATGAATCAAAAATTTCATTTTTTGAAATTTTTTTATGAGTACTATGATAAAGCATGTAAAATATAACACTAAAATTAAAATGAAAAAATATAAAAAGAAAAACAATGACGAAAATGGTAATTTAAATAAGAAAATAAAATATAAATAAACGAACTAATTATTCTAATTGTATACTATTCTTTGAATTATATTACCATTATTATAAATTACCGTATTTTATATAGATGGGTTTAATGTTTTATAATAAAAAATAAATAAATATAGTGACCAAAAAAATATTTATTTTTATAATTTACATAAAGTTATTGTAGTTATTTAATTTGTGTTCAATTTGAAGATGACATGTATTTTTTTTAAAATAAAAATAAATTATTCACTAAGTTATGATAAAAAATAATAATGAATATACATGTTTGATTAGTTTTAATGCCAATTAATTTATATTAATATCAATTTTATATCGAGAGAGCAAGATCAAGTCAATGCGTATATAATGTTTTTTTTTTTTTTTTTGGTAAATGGGGCTAAACTATATTAATTTCCAAAATGAAATAGTACATATGCTATAGGTTGGGTTGGTAAGATGCGCTTAACCAATCCCAGCCATTGTTGCCTTCGTAGATGCGCATGTATGGGGTTGCCTCCTTGGAGGAAACCAACCCTTAAAAAGCATCAAAGAAAAATTTACAAAGTGTGTCGTAGCACCAGTGAAAGTAGAGGGACTGTGATAATAACTAGCATAACAAAAAACTAAGAGGAACTGAGCCACTGTGCAGTCATGGGTCTTCTGCATCTTCCTCGTTGTCTGGATCTTCCTCCATGATGGGACAGGCAAACTCTTGCGCAATGGCTTCCTCTTTAGCAATGGGTTGACGCGAAGGCCTGGAAGCAGGTGCACAGAGGATGCACATAGTCGGGTACTCGGCATCTGGGACTCGCATCCAGGTGCTTTCGGAGTCCATTATCCAGACTTCTGTGTCACCCCCCTTAACCTCCTATGCCGGAAGAGGCTCGGTTTTGCGGGGCAAAGGGTGCGCCTAATGCGCAATGGTGGATTTTCTTAGTCTGCTTCAGCCTCTTTGGACCTCCTCCTCCTGGTCAAGCTCAAGGCTCTGGGGGACCTCTCTAACGTGACTGCCCGAGGAGGAGCCTTCAACGGACTCCAAGCGGTTATTTGTCCCTCGATGATAATGCCCAGGGAGCGCACCTCTCTGGCCTACTCTGATTTTTCTTTGGTGCGGCCTAGGAGCCATGGTAAGATGTAGCAGGAGCAGCTCTAAACCAAAACAGGAAGTGCGCAACGTAGTGCTATTGGACAGGGAGGTACATTAGTGGAGGATGCACAGCAAGGGGAGAAGGCTAAAGCGAGCACCTAGGCTGGAGAAACTAACAAGGCAGATGGAGCTGAGGTGAGGCGTACATAGAGGGGGGTGTGCAGCCCAGGGGATTCTACGCAACTCAGCACTGGGGGGGAGACTTCGTGGAAGACTAGGAACACAGGAGAGCTGGAACTGAAACAAAAAAAGCAGAAGGACTATACCGTGAGAAGCTTTGTGTTGTAGGTCCTCCCCTTTTGTAGGCCAGTGACACATGTGAGGATGCTGAGCATTATTATGCCTCTCTCGTAGTTGCATGCTGCAACTATTTTCATGAGTAAGCATGTGTGTAGAGCTATGTTTGAACGTCATATCCTTCTAGGATATCATTCAGAATATTGTAGCAGAGGGTTACCTCGGAGGGGATTTTTTTGCCTTTGTGTGTTTTCATGATGCCTAGTCTTAGTCATCTCATGCGAATAATTGCAGGAGTGAGGATCCACTTCAAGTGAAGATCTACACTGCAGATCTTCATCATCTCGAGCGTGGGAGAGGTTTTTTTCATGCGTACTTCTACTGTCACCCGCATCTGGGGAATGTATATATAATGTTGACCATAATGAAATATTTCAATTTACAAAAGAAGAAGCAATTGAAAGTAAAAAAATCAATTACTTCTTGGTAAAAATGTAAAAGGGATCTGTAATTCATTCAATTTTTAAATATAAAATTGATATGTTACATTTAATAATAAGAAATTTCAATGTAAATCATATGGGAAAAAAAAAAAAAAACTTAATAACATTAACTAATAAACATATAATCATGCTAGATTCATCTTAACTCCAGATCTACCAAGAGTGGATAGGGATCAAATTTCTTCACTCTAAAAGAGGTTTTTATATCAAGAGATTTGATCCAAATTGATCTAGGATGGCTTAATTTCCCCCTTTAAATAGGCTACATTCCACATGAATACCATGGGTCAATACCATGGGTCATTTTTTTATTATTATTATTTTTATTTAGTAATTTTTATTTTTTATTTTTATTTCTTTATTTATTTTGACCAAGTTAAAATGTTTACATTACATTAATAATTTTTATTTTATTTTATTTAAAAAGAAAAAAGAAAAAAAAATATTATTATTTTTATTTAATTTGACTTAGTTAAAATGTTAAACATTACGTTACAGCATCTCTGCCATACGCGCAACTAGAAATTTAAAAAAAATCTAAATATAAGAATGTGAAATATAAATATATAAAATATAAAAATAGTTATAAATTTAGATTCATTTGACCATATACACTAAAATAATAATTCATAATCATAATCATTATATTTAGAACTTCATATTTAAATTTAACTATTGACCGATATAAAAATTCAATATTTACAATACTTATTATCCCTAAATTATATATATATATATATATATATATATATATATATATATATATATATATAACACTAAAAATTAAATTATAAAATCTAAAAAAAAATATATATATATATGAGCTATATTCACATTTTAAAAAAACATGTAACAAAATTTTAACTATGGAGATTCACCTTTACTTTACCATGAATATTTTTAACCTATAAATAGGTTTTGTTATAATACTATGACCCAATACCATGACTTACTAATATTACATGTCCAAAAGCTCATAACTCATATTCATACAACATTTTTTTCAATTAATCAATTTAATTAAAGAGTAAAAATGACACAACTACTTTTGAGATCAATCTCAACCTTTCATTTGGGACTACTACTAACAATATTCTAGAATATTTTGTGTAAGTTAAATCTCTACTATCCACCTAATAATTATTTATAGACATCTTATATGTATTATCAAGGTTTTAATAAAATTAAATAATATATATATATATATATCTGTGTGTGACATGTGTGTGAGAGAGAGAGAGAGAGATGCATCTTAATTTTGAATCTACCAAGCTTTAAAAGGAATATCAAGAGGAATATGAAGAGTAGTGTTTCCTCAAGTTTGTTTCTCAAACAAAGTTTTTGCATCTTAAAAGATTTTTTTGACATTTGGTAGATCCATAAATAATACAAATCTACATTAGTTATATATAAAATCAAAATGTAATGTAAAACATGAACTAGATCATACTTAAATGTCACTAGACCAAATCTCACTAAACATAAAATTAAGAAAATATAGAAACCGAATATTACAACTCTAGCATATTATAAAACAACTATTATAAGTCTATCATAATCCCTATGTGTTATGGTCTATCATATTTTCTATATTGTGTTAATGTCTTCTAATAACAGCAATTAATAATAATAATAATAATATAAACAATGTTGGACACCCCTCCTTCCGTAATGTGGTGGCAGGAAAAGAGTCTTCAAGAATGCCTCAAGGAGACCAGTCAGGCAGTAGTGCTCCTTCTGACCTACCATTTTTAGGAGCGAAATGGAAAACCACTTTGAAGGGAAAATGTATCCCTAAAGCCTCGCAAAATGTTTAGAAGATCATCGGAAGAGGATAAAGGATCATGCATTTATTTGCAAATTTATTGGAGGCTGGCCAACATAAAAGGAATTGGAAAGGTGAATCTTGCAAAACTAGTAGCCAAAATGAGAAACATGTTAACTTAGGAAAAATTAATGTAATCTCGTTGTACTTTACACTTTCTCAAAAACTTGAATCGTGAAGTTTCTTTCAAGGAATATGACGAGTTTAAATCTCCTATTTTGGTTGTCGTTTGATCTCGGTTGTCTTTGTGGAATATTTGTTTCTCTCTTGGCATGGAAACTCCTTTGCTATATCCCTGAAGGGGGTGGGAACAATGTACACAATGGACTCTCTCATATGGAGGTGGAAACACATCATAACATGCACAAGAATTAAAATGTGTGTCGAATGAAATTTGTCATGTCTAATCTACAATGCATCAAGGGCATGGTTATAAGTATGGTTAATAGCAACCAACGTCCTCTCACATTAAATGCGAAGAGTTGGTAGACTATAGTGGAGGTTTCAATATTATTCTAGTTTTTTTTCCAAAGATCTTAGTAGCAATGAAGGGGTTATATGGTGTTTGAACTTCATTCAACCCTCTACGCATTTGGGAGAAGTTCAAACTGAGGGAATTAATGGTTATGGCTCTCAGGGAGATGGTTACAATTTTGTTCAATTTCTAAATGGGTATATCTTTTTTTTTGCACTATGCAGTTGATGGTGAAAATATGCTTGTTATGGTGATGTTTTGGGTGCTAGCTTGTTACTGATGGTCAATGGTCTTGTTCTGTTCCTGATGGCGAAGTATTTATGGCATCTGTGTTACCTATAGTCCTTCATGTTCATGTAATGGTTATAGTTGTTTTTGGTATTTTGGATGATGTATGGTTGTAATTTTTGTTAGTATTGAGACTCTCATTTTGATAACCATTATCCGTGCTTCTCATGGTACCCATGTAAAATTGGTTTTATATTAATAGAAAACTTGGTACTGGCTTACAGAAATAAAGTTAGATATTTATATATTAATATTGTGAATATATATATATATATATATATATATATATATATATATATATATATATATATATATATATATATATATATATATATATATTTAAAAAAATAGTATAAAAAGTAAAGTATGAATGTTAAAAAGAAACAAATTAAATCTAATCATCATCACATCATATACAACTCTCATGTAACATAACAAAAATGTCCTATAGCCTATGAAATGACAATTTTCTTATTTTCAAAACACCATATATTACCCAAATATCTAGTAAAAAGACTAAACACAAAATCATCATATGTAAAAAAATTGTGAAGAAAATTATAGATCCTTGCCTTCAAAGGTAGGTTGGGAAGATGGGATGCCATGTTCCTTTATCAAGTTTGTTTTCCATTGCTTGAAGGATTTTTCTATAAACTGGAATTAGAGCTAGTATTTGAAGAGCCTAAGTCAAATTTACCTCCAACATTTTTTCATCCCCATTATCATCACCATTAATGACCATAAAGGTTAGTCAAAATATTAGCCTACACATTATATTGACCTTAAATTTTAGTCAAAAGACTAGCCTACACATTATAGTAAACTTTTTCTTTCATCTTTCTTAATGTATATGTTGATTTATCCTGATTTTTTTGGGGCTTCCCCATGGATAATTCCACTATGATTTTGGTCATATAATAGACTTCTATAACTCAAAATCATTTCCTTTAAGTGCACAAGAATCTGAAACACATTCCCTAAAGTCTTCTAAGATCTTCTATGTTGGGTTCTATATGTGTATTTGTCATGCTTGTTTAAAAAATTTGTCAACTTGATGGTAGGATTCTACATTGGTGACATGGTCATACATGATTCTAGTAGAAACTACATCATGTTCATATCATGAATTTCCTAGGGCTCAATATGGAGGACTGAAAATAGTAGGGAAGGTCACATTGTTTCATTTGGAGCCTCTACATTTAGGTTGGAAAATAAATGAAGGGGATGAGGGAGAAAGGTTATATGGATGTGGACTATGGATAGGAAGGAGAGAGATTTATGGAGTAGGTTTGAGTAGGGTAATGAGAAAAAAAAGGCCTGAGTGTGAAACTATAAGGAAATCAAAATTAAACAACAAGGATATGAGGTCACCCTATTTATGGCATGTTAGAGACCAAGTAATTATCTGGATCTGTCAACTACCGGATTTACCCTAGATATTTTACTTCTATGATGTTGTTAGAATTTCATTTTAAAAAAGCGTAAAATAACACATGTGCATGTTGTAAAGAAGGGAAACAAGACAACCATTAGCAACGTAAAACACTAGACATGATAACGGAGTTCACCCAATGTGGGCTACATCTTTAGGCCTAGTGTCAAAATGGTGTAGGCTACTTCATATAGTGCTGGAAATGGGAAGATGTACATGGATGATGTTCATATAAGGATGTGCCCTGAACATGAGTGGCTTGTCTCTCCACAATATGTTCCACTATAGTAACTCTTACTCACAATGGACCTCTTATCAGCATGACACAATCTCACATGAAGCAAAAACAAGATCCCATACATGTATCAAGAAAGGATCTAGAAATTATAATATATCTCACAAAAAAAGAGGCACATGATCAAACTGCATATACCTCAACCCCTGAATCTGGCTGAAGAAGCAGATGCTTAGCTACTGAATTTGGTTGTGCCGTCGAACTCGTGGTGTCGAGGTGCATAGAATCGATTTCCCACACTTAAGAATCAGACATCGTTACTCCAATCTAGAAATTTTCCATAAAATGGGAAGCTCTTCTATTGAAACGGACATCACCATCGGATTCCTGTCGCGGAGAGGTGTAAAATCGACATAAATTTTGTCGAAAATAGAGTCCGACAAGTTTTGGGCCTCAAGGAATCTTTTGATTCCCTCAAGATTCCCTAAGATTATGTTCTGCGGGGAATCTGAAAATATGTTGCTCATATAGCCATTTTACCTTTACCATTACATTCCCTGCGAAATTCTAGTCAAAATGACTGTAAAATTTATATCATTCTGACAAAATGGGATTTTACCTCCCCATGAAATCTTCCAAGCATCAAGGAATCTTCTCTGCAAAAATTCTTTATCTCGAAAAGCATGCCCACACATGGTTCCACCTTGGCCTGGATCGTGGTTCCACACCTGCAAAAATCTTACTCAAACTCCGCGCTGGTATGCCTTCTCTGGTCCACCCTTTCCTTCGTTCTGTTCGGCCCCCTCTGCCTAGACACACTGTAACTGAGGAAATATATTAAAAATGGCGACGAAGTTTACCACATGTGTACAATTGGTGCAATGGAAATTAAGGTGAATTGGTGGAGGAGAGGTTGGGGGATCAAATCCCACCTCTCCATATTTGGTTGCACCATTTTTTTGTTTGGTTGAATGTAATTTGGGTGGAGTTTAAATATATAGTGTGATAAGACATTTCCCATTAACCATATATGTACATGGTTACAAATTCATTGGATCACATTGAAATTTGTTTGTTTTATGCCCATACCATTTTAATATTCGTTGGAATGACTTTAATATATAACTTTGTTTGTTTTTTTATAATGTTTGTTTTTATATGATTTAATATATGGGTTTTTTTTAAACCATGGTTTTTGTTTTATATGAGATATTATATCTTCTTTTTTTGTCTTTTTGCGGGATTAAAGAGTTAATAGTGGAGTGATATGTGTCAATGACTAATGGGCTTCCATGTACGTTGTGGATCCCACTTGCTGACTAGGATGCCATGTGGCATACTGTGGACCCCACTTTTTCTCTGTCTTATCAAACTTTAAAGCGCCATAAGTTGATCATACAGACTCAGTTTTGAGTGCTATCTTCACCACCAGAAATTTCTCACCAAGCTCTATGACTTGAAATTGGTTCGAGAGTTTTTTGAACCCCTTGAATTTTGACCATTTATGAGCCCTTTTGATCTCCTGACGGTGTCTGGAGCCACCTAGATCAATCCTCCCCACTGAGGAGCTTTTGGTCCACCAAAATCATGAACATAATATGCAATTTATTTTTACCTTGTCTGCACCACATGTGTCCTGAAAGGTCACCCTTCATTCTACTTCATCTTTGTCCTTCAGAGCCATAAGCGATGAGCCGACACCTGCATCCTATGAAATCTTGTAATACGATATTTTGCAAATTACATGCTTAACTAAGTGATAAATCTATGACCCCATTATCCCATACTTGCCATGAGTTTATAACACATACTCGATGGCCAAGTTTACATCAAATGGAGTCAATACCCCAACTATCAACACAAGGCCAAAATATCATTGTTGCTTAACAAGTGATGGAAAACACATCATCACTTTTACATTTTAAATTTCAACATATGATTTACAAAGTAAGGCCAAACACACTACCAAACCTAGAAAAAAACCATCTCTCACTGATCAAAGTGAATGGGTCATCTCTCTATGGCGCATTTGCTTGTTGAACATTTCTTTCAACCGGTTCCTACACTAACGCTTTGTCCTTAAGGCGCTGATATGGATGGAGCCTCCAACACGTGGCTCTTTGATGGCCACTTCTGTCGCAATGACTACAGTGATTCTTCTTCCTCCAAACCTGCTTCACCTCCTTCTTTTCCTGTGATGGAGAAGGCCTTTCATGCCTCTTCCTCTTTTGTGTTGCCATTCTTTTCCAACACTCTGCAAATACATGGTTATGTAATCCACAAAAACTACATGTTTTTTGATGCCATGATCTATGTTCATTATTAGCGACGTGCTTGTAATCAAAATGAACACTAGAATATTGAGACTTGTTATACCTATCTAGGTTGTCTCTAGTGCGATCATGGTGATGAGAGCTTGCCTCATCTCTTTCATTACCATGTGCGATGTCATAAGGTGATGGTGAAGTGTTCCCATCATTCTCTTTCCCCAATGGTTTCAACCATGCATTGGAAGCTTCTGACACCTTCGAGCATTGTCCTTCAGTGTACCCAAAACTTGCTAATCGAGGTCTCTGCACAACCTGTAATGGTTGAATCATGCCTTGGCCATTAACGCAAAGTCCTCCTCCTTTGTATCCCATCTTAGTGAGGAGTCTCATGCCAGTTCCTGTAAGGGGTATCTCCACATTTCCCACATAAATGATAGCATGTGAAGATGAAACTGAAGAAACATCAAAATTGTTTACCTCAGGTGTCGATTCAGAAGTAGGTGATGATGGCTTCTTCAAGAATTTGTTGCGCTAAAACTCCTTCAAGGCCTCTTCCATGGCTCGTAATTGAAGCTACAGTCTCTGCCTCCTTAATTCAGCATCCTTTGCTTGAAGGCTCTAGTGGATCTCCTCATTTGAATGACGATAACACAATGAAGGCGATGAATATGTGGATGAAGCAATGATTTTTGCTTCTTCTTTCTCATGTCTTTCTTAAGATCCATACATCATGTCCACCATTTTTGGACATCATGAGCATGGCCTCATAAATTTCTTTTCCATCCTCCATTGTTGCACGTTCAATCATTGTTCAAGCTCTCAATTCTCATCAGCAAGAAGACCTCTCTGATACCACTTGATCTGGGTCTGTCAATTACCGAATTTACCCATGATCTTTTATTTTGTGATGTTGTTAGAATTTCATTTTAAAAGAGCATAAAATAACACATCTACATGCTATAAAGAAGGGAAACAAGACAACCATCAGCAACATAAAACACAAGATGTGATAACGAATTTCACCCAATGTGCGCTACGTCTTCGGGCCCGGTGTCAAAATGGGATATGTCGCTTCATACAGTGCTATAAATGGGAAGATGTACATGGATGATGTTCATACAAGGATTTTCCCTCAACATGAGTGGCTTATCTCTCCATGATACATTTCGCTACAAGAACTCTCACTCACAATGGACCTCCTATCAGCATGATACAATCTCACATGAAGCAAAAACAAGATCTCACACATGCATCAAGCAAGGATCTAGAAATCATAATACATATCATAGAAAAAAGAGGAACATGATCAAACTGCATATACCTCAACCCCTAAAGCTGGCTAAATAAGTGTATTCTTAGCTACTGAATCTAGTTGTACCATCAAACTCACGGCGTTGAGGTGCATAGAATCGACTACCCACACTTGATAATTGGACACCGATGGGAATTGGTCGAAAAATGGGAAGATTTTTTGTTGAAACAGACATCACCATCGAATTCCTGTCACCAAGAAGTGTAAAATTGACATAAAGTTTGTCAAAAATGGACTCCGGCAAGTTTTGGGCCTCGAGGAATCTTTTGATTCCCTCAAGATTCTCTAAGATTCTATTCTGCAGGGAATCTCTAAATCTGTTGCTCAGATGGCCATTCTGGCTTTACCATCACATTCCCTGCGAAATTATGGTTAAAATGACTGTAAAATTCATATCATTATGAAAAAAAAGAATTTTACCTCCCCATGGAATCTTTCAAGCATCAGGGAATCTTCTTTGCAAAAATTCTTTGTCTCGAAAAGTGTGCATGCACATGGTTCCACTTTGGCCTGGCTCGCGGTTCCACACCTGAAAAAATCTTCCTTGAACTCCATGCTATCCTTCCTTTTCTGGTCCGCTCTTGCCTTCGTTATGCTCAGCCTCTTCTGCCCAGACGCACTGCAACTGAGAATTTATATTAAAAATGGTGGCGGAGTTTAACACATGTGCACTGTTAGTGCAGTGGTAATTAAGGCGAATTGGTGGAGGAGAGGTCAGGGGATCAAATCTTTCCTCTCCATATTTGGTCGCACTGTTTTTTTGTGGGTTGAATGTAATTAGGGTGGAGTTTAAATATGGTTTGATGTTGGTTGCTGGTTTGGGTTGGCGCGCTATTTAATGCGTTGACCCCTGCTATGGGGCCACCCATTGGGTGTCGGCCCACATGGGTCAAACGGGTTCAACTCCTGCCAGCTCCACTTGTTAAACATTCAAATGGTTTGTTGGGTGGGCGAGGTTTTCTACCCATGGCACCGACCTAACCCGTTGTTTTATATTGAAATATATAGAGTGATACGACATTTCCATTAACCATATATGTATATGGTTAAAAATTCATTGGATCACATTGGAATTTGTTTGTTTTATGCCCATACAATTTTAATATTCATTGGAATGACTTTAATATATAATTTTATTTTTTATTTTTATATATAATGTTTGTTTTTATATGATTTAATATATGGTTTTTTTTTTAAACCATGGTTTTTGTTTTATATCAGGTATTGTATTTTTTTTTTGTCTTTTTGAAGGATTAAGGAGCTAATAGTAGAGTGTTATGTGTCAATTACTGATGGGATTCTATGTACATTGTGGGTCTCACTTGCTGACTGGGATTCCATGTGGTATACTGTGGGCCCCACTTTTTCCATGTCTTATCAAAATTTAAAGAGCCATAAGTTGATCATACAGACTTGGTTTTGAGTGTCGTCTGCACCACCAGAAAGACCTCTCCAAGCTCTATGACTTGACATTGGTTCGAGGGTGTTTTGAACACTTCTCATTTTGACTATTTCTGATCCCTCCTAATCTCCTGAGGGTGTTTGGAGCCACCTAGATCAAGTAATGAAAGAGAAAAGAGGAAATTGTACATATAAATCCTTAAAAAGTGAACTTCTCTTGCTCAAGAAGGGTTGGAGATGCTTATTGCACCAGGGAATAGAAAGTTCATAGGTTAAAGACAAAGATAAAAAGGAGTATGATTCAAGAGATTAGAGAGTGACGAGGGTGTACTTGTCATTATTTTCAAGATTTTTGGTCACCTAAGGAAAATACCTCACAAGAATAGCTAGTTTGATACAACCAACACTACCATAAATAGGAGCCAATGTGAAGAATTCCCTAGAACAACCTTCAATTTAAATTATTTCTCCAAAATAAGGTTTTGAGACAATTTTCATGATGGGATGAAGTGTGAGGAAAAGTACCATAATGAAATGAGCCAACTTCACTACAAGTACTATCATAAAATATGTTCGTCATGGAAAGGAAAGCATGTGATGAGACTATTTTGATTGGTCACCACCATCTATCCATCCTACACAAAAAAAATTTTAATCACCCCGTTTGAGGAAGAGTTGTCCAATTTTTTGAGATGGAGTCAATCCTAATAGACTTGACCTTATTTAACTCCCATTGAGATATTAAGTTATGGTTCTCATATTCTACACCAAATTTTCTTAGGAAATCAATAAGTTCATTGGCTTGTTGATGAATATGAGAAGGGGTGACAAAAGGGAAAGGAGATAGAAGATCAACTAGGAAACTTAATATTGAGGTAGAATTCCAATTTGAGGATATTTCATTAAGTCAAGAACCAAATTGGAGCTCAAAAAGAGCATGATCTATGAGGGGTGAATCTCCTTCAAGAATGAGGCCATAATATCCCTCCTTAATGTCTATGGAAAGCCCCTGGATTAGGGAATCAAGCTCCACAACATTATTGGTGCTTTTTTTGAGATATGTTGCATAAAAAAGTAAAATTTTATGTTTTTCCTTTGGGAAGACACCTTTACTACATACCAGGCCAAGTTTTCCTTTGGGAACACTCTCAAAGTTCCACTTAATAAAATTGGTAGGAGGTTTGGCCCATATCAATGAACCAACCTTCCTCGTTAGATAAAGGGAAAATCACCAATCCTAATATATGCAATTTTCTTCATTTTAAAATTTGGTGTAGTCTATAAACCTTAGTCTAGAGTTAATATTTTCATTGATATAGACTTGGATGGTGAGCCATATGTCAACAATTATTTTTAGTTACTGCGAAGATCTAACAACTTCGTTCTTTCTAAAGGGACCAAAGAAGAAATCCTAGAAAGCACCACCATGATTTGTTATAGGATTATGGAAAGGAATTTGGCACCAAAATTCCAATGATTGACCAATACTCTTCCTTTTACTATGAAATTGCCTAATGATAGAAGTCTCTTTGTGGTATGGAAAAATGGCTTTGGGAAGTTTTTAAATGGGTATTTCATTATTTTTTCTACATGTTGTCAGATGGAGTAGATGGGAGCCTGGATGTCCTTTAAATCGTTAATGCATGAGTTTTTTTCCATGTGAGATTTTTTTCTATGCTAGAATCCATAAGAAGGAAGACACCTTAGGCCATAGTTTGGGGTTCTATATCCATGCCCATATTGGCTCCATGAATTTAAAGCTACATGATTATCATCCATCTTATATGCTTCCCTGAAGCTAAAGATACCATTATCTCCATTTCCCCATATTATAATGTCTTTACCCTTTGTAGAAATTATTTTCCTACTTTATAAAATGAATCGATAAGATCAATTTCTGATTACTTGTGTTGACTAGGACAATTATTTGTTGGTTTCCAATTTTTGTATGTAATTGTCCTAATGTTTTCCACACCCTACTAGTGGTGCTACTAGTAATCCACCTGAGATGTCATATTTTATATATGTTTGAATGAGAAGAGGATTCACTTTTAGTTTTGGTTCCTTTTGCCAAGAATGCTCCCAAAACAAAGCATGTTCACCAAATTGTATTTCCTAGAATGTATGGTTTTGAACTAAGTTTATGTTGTGTCTTGTATTGTTCCAAATAAGGGAACAATTTCCTGCAATATGCATTTAAATTATTCATCTTCAAGAATATGTTGAAAATGCAGCAAGAAATTCGTAATTTAATTTTCCCTTGATTAAATTAGGAGAAATTCAAAATTCCACATCAACAGACAGCTTGAATGAGTTAACTGAAGAGATATAATTGTTATCACTCAGTTAGCTTTGTTAATTAGAGTCAGGGGCATGAACTTGAGTTGTGTATAGTAATTCCTAAATTTTAGGAGCTTAGGTTGAGTTAATTCCAGTTGTAACAATTTAATTCAGTTAAGTTGAATTATGGTCAGTTAAACTACTTCCAATTGTTGGAGGAACTAGTGGAGGGTCTAGAAGTGGCGTGTAAATTCAGTGTTTAACCAGTTAACTGATAAATCAGCCTAAATTAACTCATGCATGCACATAATTCAAGCTACCCAATTGAGATTGGAGTTCAAAGGAAGTGTACTATCAGTTGCAAATTATTCCAAGTTGTACAAGGCATGCATGCTGTCAGAGAAGGGCCTAAAGGAATTGTGCAATCCAGATTGAGGAATTTCCTAAATAATAGGGGTTATTTCCTTGAGGAACATTGTAAGGAAATAGGGCTTGGAGGCCCAAAATTTTGGCCAAGTATTGGTGAAGGTCAATCAATCAGGCAAAGGATAGAAGATACAGGTGTAGGTTAAGCTCAAGTTCAGCAGAGCATATTGTATTCATCTAGATTCTTTGATTAATGAAATATAGATAGTAAGGGGTTTTGAGAAATTGCTTTCCCCTATATATATATGTTTGTGTATTTTTGTTGAATCTTGATGCATGTTAATTATTTGTGTTCTCGATTCTGAATTTACTTCCGCGGATCAGTAGAGTAGATTCTAGTCTTGTGATTTAGAAAATTTCATGAATAGATTAGGATCTACACATTAAGTTATACATGGTATTAGAGCTAGATTCACATTACATAAGAGAATTTGAATTTATCATTGCATGAGGTTCGAATTTGAAGATCAATGTTACATGTTTTCTCTAGGACTGAGAAGATGGCTTTCAATGGACGCAGGCTCGAGTATGCTTTGGAAGGAACCACAAATTTTGTTGCATGGAGGCAGTATTGGATGAAAATGGGCTACTAGAATACATCAAGATAGATGTATAAAAGTTTCAAACATATGATGCCCAGGGTATCACTCAATGGAATAAGGATGTGGCTAAAACGAGGAGAATCATATTGGAGGGAGTTCAAGATCATATTGTCTTGAATCTCCATGGGAAAGAGACTTTGTTCATGATGTGGAAAACACTGACAGACTTGTTTGAGAACAATAGTGACCACAGGAATTTGGCACTCAAGGAAAAGCTTCAAAGTCTTAAGATGCAACAGAATGAAACAATTCCACAGTAGCTGAGCAGGTTTACACAATGTTTTGATGAACTTAGCAAGGCCGATGTTACTATTCCTAAATAATTTTGGTAGCTATAGCTATTTTTTCCCTTCCCAAGAGTTGGCATAGCTATCAAGATTCGGTAAATGGTAGAGAAAAACTAACACAGTGGGAGTGGTTATGGTCTGATATAGTGCAGGAAGAAATAAGGTGAAACAACAAAGACGGGACCTCATTCAAGGTTGAGGATGAGGAGAATTTTTCTTTGGCTGGAAAGGAAAAGAAATGGAAAGGGGAGAAATCCCAATGTAAAGCAGAATCTAGTCAAGAGGGAAAGGAAAAATACTTGTCTAGAATCAATTACTTTCATTGTCATGAATTTGGGCATTATGCCACGAAATTCCCACATAAGAAAACAACCAAGAAGAGCTCAGGAGGAGCATCAGGTGAAGCTCTAGCTTCATAATTCAAGCTTGATTTTATCCTCATTGCATGCATGGCAAGCATTATGATGGGAAGTGTTTGGTATCTCGACAATGGTGCCTCATTCCATATGATGGGGAACAAATATTTCTTCAATGATTTGGAGGAGAAGGATATCCACATGAACATCGATATGGGAGATAATGGGAGGTATAGCGCAACCAGTATCGATACAATTACATTTTAGAGGGAGTTTTAACCCCCTCTCAGGCTTAAGGATGTGATTTTTGTTCCTGGTCTAAAGAAGAATTTGGTTTTCGTTGCGGTGTTAGAAGGCCGTAGCTATGATGTGATATTCAGCAACGGAAATTCATTCCTGAGACACATCGCCACAGGACAAGTGAAGTAGATCAGGTTTTGGGTGAAGAACCTCTACAGGTTGGATGTGGAAAACTATGCTTCTTTGAGCACAAAGGCAGAGAAGATGCAAAACTGAGATGTCGAAAAATTGCATAGAAGACTTGGCCATTTGCATAATTTAGCTTTGAAAATCATGCAACAGATCACCATAGGCCTCCCCAATGGAGCACTAGAGTAGCAGAACATATGCAAAGGGTGTACCTTTGGGAAGTACACAAAATCCACCTTCAATGATCAGGATAGCAGGGTGAATGCAATCCTTGAAAGGATCCACTCTAATGTTTGTGGACCTTTCTCGAAGGCCTCCACTTCCAAGCATAGGTATTATGTTATATTTCTAGATGATTTGTCACGTAAGTGTTGGATTTTCTTCATGTAGAAGAAAGACCATACATTCTCCAAATTTGTCTAATTTAAAGCACTTGTTGAGAAATAAACTGGAATGAAAGTGAAGGCTCTCAGGAGTGATAATGGTGGTGAATATGTGTCGAATGAGTTTCAAATTTTTTTTGCAAAGGAAGGCCTTCAATTGGAGTTGAAAACACCCCATAACCCATAGTATAATGGGGTGGATGAGAGGAAGAACCAAAGTATTATGGGAGCTGCACGAGAAATTTTACGTGATCAGGGCCTGCCTCTGCACCTGTGGGGCGAAGCATGTAACACAACGACATATGTGTAGAACAGGAGTCCTTATCGGATTCTTAGGATGAGTACACCAGAAGAATCTTTTTCAGGGAATAAACTAGATGTGTCACAGTTCAGGAACTTTGGATAATCAATATAGTTCCATGTTTCCAAGGAAGCAAGGAAAAATCTAGAGTTGATAGTAGAGTTGGGAATAATTGTGGGGTACACTAATACATCTCAAAACTATCTGTTGTACCCTCCATATCTCAGGAAGAAATTTGTTTGCAGAGATGTGAAGTTTGATGAAGAGAAGGAAATGAAGTTTTCCCTTTAAAGGGAGCTTTATTTGCATGCAGATCAGGATATTTTGACTCCAAAGGAAGAACCTCGAGAAGATGTGGAGAAACCAAAAGTAGAGGAGTAGAGAGTGGAGACAACCACTCAAGCAGAGACATCTAGGAAAGGAATGAAGTAGACCAGGGAAGCTGAGAGGTTATTGCAAGCTGTTAGAGAGAATGTGGGAGAACCCACATCACAACGCAGGAAGAGGAGGTCACTAGATCAATACACTGGCTACATGGCTTTGATGACCGAGCTAGTAAAGATAGAACCAACCTCAATCGAGGAAGCAGTAGAGTAGTCGATGTTGAGTCTCAAAAGTGTTTTCCATATTCATACATATTTCCATTATGTCATAACCATCTAGCCCTTATTTCATAGCCATCTGACCTAAAGCCCTGCATCAAATAACCATTTTTCATAAATATATGGGTTAGGATCCTTGTTTTCCAAAGTTATTTATTTTATGTATTTAAAGTGAATTTATGATTAAAAACTAGAAAATTAACATAGTTTCATATATCTATATATGTGTTGTGAGTTATGTGACATGTGTAGGTCAAAAAGGAGACTTCTAGAAGACCCTTATGTGGCACTCTAAGGCCAAATTCGAATTTGGTTGGAGAAGATCATGGGATCATGAGAACATGTGTCTCACTTCCTTGTTTTATTGAAACTCTAAGAGGATATGTGTCTCACTTCCTTGTTGTATTGAAACTCTAAGAGGATATGTGTCTCCTTTCTTAAGTTGTGTTGAAATTTTAGAAAGACATGTGTCTTATCATTTCCTATTTTGATTGTAACTCTAGAGTTGGAGGGAGAGATTCATGGACTCTCATTAATGAGATGACTCCTCATATTTTGTATAAATAGGAGAAGCTTTCTCCTATCATGGTTAATGAAGAAGTAATGAAGAAGTAGGAGAAAATAGGAGTATTTTGTAACAAAGTTCAAGATGGAATGGGATGTAGATTTGTGAGATTTTCAATAAAGAAATTCAGTTCTTTGATGATGTTTTGATTACAACTTTAAGGAGCTGAAGGACTTCACCAAATTGGTAGCAGAGGGCCCATGCTATCCAATGAGGCTTCTACATGCTTTCTAGATAAGTAGTTTTTAATTCATGTCTTGCATTATTTGTTTAACTGAAAGACCCTTATCATCTTACAATCATTCTTTTTCTTAAAATGCTCTTCCAAAATATCATAATTAGATGAAAAAGATTTGGTTGTATCATGTTGAGTATCTTAGTTGCCTTTACGTTTCTGAAGTTGAATTTGTAGTTGTTTTTATTAACTACTGTAGTTATACTCATTCTAACTCTTCCACAAGAAGAAGCTATTCCAAAATATTATAATGATGAATGGGAAATGGCTATAGTATTGTAGGATTAGAAGTTGAATTCGTAGTTGCTTTTATTAGTTACTGTAGTTATACTCATTCTAACTCTTCTACAAGAAGAAGCTCTTCCAAAAGATTATAATGATGAATGGGAAATGGCTATAGTGTTGTAGGATTTAATTGTAATTTATTTTTGTTCACTATCACAGTTACACTTGTTCTAAACACTCTTCCAAAAGAAGAAACTCTTCCAAAAGATCCTTATGATGTCCAAGGCATGACTGTGATCTTGAACGTTTTAGTTGTGTGTTTTCACTAAGTACCATCGTTGTTCTTGCTCTTAAACGCTTGTCCAAAATATCATAATGACGAGTGGGAGATGGCTATGATATCTTAGTTTTTCATTGCTTTCAGTGTTTATGCTTGCATTTGCACTCAATTACACAGTCAGGATTGTTCTAAAAACTCTTCCAAAAGAAGGAACTCTTCCAAAATACCAATCATGATGGACAAACAGACTGTAGAATTCCATAGACTAGTTGCATGTTAATTCAGTTAGAGAACTCTGGAGGTAGATTACATAAAAACAATATGAAAAACACATACAACGAAGTAAGGAAGAGGTCACTTAAGCACATATAGTGCACCACACTTCATCAGTTTACTAGCCCTGGTTGATAATTTATGTTAGCAATTTAGGACGCTAAATTGACTACACATTTTGGCGCCGTTGCCGGGGAAGTGTAATTAGGAGACCTTATTTCTTACATCTAAAAAAAATTATTAATAATTCTTGAGTATGCTCTCCTCCTGCACTTTGTGTGATCTGGAGGATCAGAAAAAGAATTGTTATGTAAAAATATATATATATATATATATATATATATATATATATATATATAATAATTCTTAAGTATGCTCTCCTCCTGCACTTTGTGTGATCTGGAGGATCAGAAAAAGAATTGTTATGTAAAAAAAAAAATATATATATATATATATATATATATATATATATATAATTCTTGAGTATGCTCTCCTCTTGCACTTTGTGTGATCTGGAGGATCAGAAAAAGAATTGTTATGTGAAAAAAAAAAAAAAATGAGACAAAATAAAACTTCATCATTTCAATTGATTCAACAATTTTTAAAAAAAAAATTGTTTTCATGAAAAACTTTGATTTCAATAAATTGTTTTGTTTAATGAATATATATGTGTATTTTTAAATTTGAAAATATAATATACATATCATTAATAAACTCAATTTAAAAAAAAAACCCATGGAAATAAGACCCGCGCATACGCATGAGACCATCATTTGGCTTGGCTTTAAGCATATATGCAGACCTTCAATCCACACAAAGACCCATGCACTGCAATTTAAAAAAAAAAAAAAAAAAAATGAGACAAAATAAAACTTCATCTTTGCAATTGATTCAACAATTTAAAAAAAAAATATATATATATATATATATATATATATATATATATATATATTTGTTTTCATGAAAAACTTTGATTTCAATAAATTGTTTTGTTTAATGAATATATATGTGTATTTTTAAATTTTTGAAAATATAACATACATAATTTTATTAACAAATCCAATTTAAAAAAAAAAAAACTCATGGAAATAAGACCCGCGCATACGCATTGAGGCCATTCTTTGGTTTGACTTTACGCATATATGTAGACCTTCAATCCACACAAAGACCCATGCACTGCAATTTAAAAAAAAAACAACCTTCTCTTTTTCATATTCGTTTTTCCTCAAACAACAGTTATTAGAAATCATTTTAAAAAAAAATTTGCACACAATGAATGTATATCACATGAAGAAACTGTTGATGAGGAAAAGATTGCAAATTGTTGATGAGAAAAAGATTGCAAATTGCTGATGAAGAGAAGATTACAAATTCAATTGTAGGGACATACAATGGAAGTGTATCATATGAAAAAATTGCTGATGAAGAGAATATTTCAGACTGTTGATGAAGAGAAGATTGTAGATTCCATTGCAAGTAATTGGAATGAGGAAGATAAATCTGACCTTCTCTGTGAGATACAAGCCATTACACTTCAAAACCTGCAAAATAAAAACAAATCAAACCACAAGTAATTGCCAGAAAACGAAATGCGTAATTGTCAAAAACACCCGATTTTAAAATGGATTTTCTGAGCAAACGGAGACGAATTAGAAAAAAATAAAACATGGGTTTTTTCGGGAATGGGGTGGATTAGGTAATTTTATATGAACATTCTGAAATTCGCATCCATTTGGGAGAAATTCAGGATTCTTCAGAGCACTAATTTGCAGTGTACGTGAGAGAAAAATGTTTTTTATTTATTATGAGCTTGCGATCACGGTTTGAGAGATAATCAATGAACTAATTTCCTTATTTGAGGAAAATGTAGCGGGAATTCATGTGTGGTGGCACATGATGAATGACAAATGGATTATTTGAGGCAAACACATTATCACATGTGCATCAAATGCAAGTTGTATAAATTGAAAAAGGACTACTTGCCTTCATCTCCTTCATAGTTAGGAATTTGACTTTAGAAATTTCAAGCTTTTTATTTTTATCTTGCATGAAGGAGGCATTGGCATGACTTTGTTTCAAAAGTATTCATAAGGACAACTATTTCATCCATGCTTTATTTCATTAAAAAAAAAATTCAAAAAAAAAAAAAAAGTTAAAAAAAAAAATTCAAAAAAAAAAATAAAAAAAAAAAAAAAAAAAAAATTGAATCAATGAAATGAATAAGTTATTTGCTCACTTTTCACGAAGGTATTGATTAATTTTGAATTTGATGATGAAAGATGAATGACTAATTTTTTATTAAAGATTTTTTAATTTGAAAAACCTCATTGTTCAAATCAGCCTAACTTTCTCATACAAAATCAGATTTTGATGATTCAAGTATTGTTGGAAAGGTCTCAACAAGATCTACATAGTGAGAAATCCATCATTAGAGTTTGAAAAGGTAAATAATGATATTAAATTGCTGAAAAGAAGTAACATTCAACTTGAGGCACTAATTCCAAAACATGTATAAATTCTTTTGATTTTTTCTTTGAGAACTTGTTTCATTAATACAAATTCTTAGTTTTGTGTGTAAATATCATAACTAGAGAGATTGATCACCTCTCTCCCTTTGATAATCTTACATTCCATTGCAGAAGAAGTATTATTTTTTTTGCAGGTTCCAGGAGGAAGGACAAATGACTACAAGAGAATGGTGTCTCTCTAAGAGACCAATTTGTTTCATAAGAGGATGATCGGCAACAAAGAGGAAATATGCTGATGTAAAATCAGATCCAAACACTTGAAAAACTTTCAGATACTATTGTCTCCATCACATCCATACCTCATAATAAACCATTCACCTCATTTCACTTCATACTTTCCATTTACATTCACATCCACTTTCCATTTCCTTTTGTCCATTCATAACCCACAAATAAAAGCAAGAGGCTCATTCACATGCTTATTGCCCATTTCCATTTTCATCTTTCATTTTCATTTTCCATTTCTTGTCATTTTCATTCAGCAAATAAGCCCTGCTTCAATGCAAACTATTGAGTCTATAGTCCTTTGAGTCTAAGTTCTTTGTAAAACACCTTGAGGCTTGCATGCCTTAATGGCAAGTTCTCATGCTGACAAACAATGGGAATACATTAATGTCCCTTGTTCGTCAGATCTTCTAGGTGACTCGACATCGGCAAAATCATTTGTACCTAGCAAGATGTGTTTGGGCATCTTGACTCTCATTGTCATCAATGGTGAGAGTTCTCGTGTTGACTAGTGGCATCCATTAATGGCCATTAATTCAACAATTTCCTACTATGTTCGACATCAGAACATCTTTTCACATAGTAGGAATTATGCCAATGAGTTTTGAAGACATGAAGACTATTATTTTCAGCATTTTGGAGCAGATTCAACAAGTTTTAGTAGGAGCAATAAAAAGTCATCTCATCTCTTTATCCATGACTCCTCTTGTTCAGCCACTTGAAGAAGAATATGATCAGAATTTTGCAACCACCACACATACACAACTCATCCACATTTAAGGTAAGTGAAGGTATGTTGTTTTCTAATTTTTAGTCATGTAATTCATTAGAATGCTAAAATTGTAACTTTGGAAAAATTTCTCACTCCCTTTTTCACATTGTCATATCTTTAGTTGGGGGGAGGGGACATCATTTCATATCCACATGTCATACACTATCACACATTTTCATTTCATTTCCATCCACATATACTTCCCAACCAACTATTGTTGCAACATGATCCAAAAGATTATATGCCTTGCAAATGATCAATTCATTAATGAAGTAATTGATTGTAAATGTTTTCATGAACTTTGATGCAACAAAGAAAATAAAACATTGTTACACAAGAACCATTGCTCAAAAAGAATTGGTTGTCACACAAGAACCAACCATTAAAAAAAAAAAAAAAAAGTTGCAATCAAGTGTATTATACTTTGCCAAAAAGAAAATATCAAGAAGCAAAGTTTGGAACGAATTTATATGAGTCAAAGATCAACTCATGGACAAATGAATCATTGCAATAGTTGCATGAGGACATGCAACAACTTCAGTTGGGGGTATGTTGAGTCTCAAAAGTGTTTTCCATATTCATACATATTTCCATTATGTCATAACCATCTAGCCCTTATTTCATAGCCATCTGACCTAAAGCCCTGCATCAAATAACCATTTTTCATAAATATATGGGTTAGGATCCTTGTTTTCCAAAGTTATTTATTTTATGTATTTAAAGTGAATTTATGATTAAAAACTAGAAAATTAACATAGTTTCATATATCTATATATGTGTTGTGAGTTATGTGACATGTGTAGGTCAAAAAGGAGACTTCTAGAAGACCCTTATGTGGCACTCTAAGGCCAAATTCGAATTTGGTTGGAGAAGATCATGGGATCATGAGAACATGTGTCTCACTTCCTTGTTGTATTGAAACTATAAGAGGATATGTGTCTCACTTCCTTGTTGTATTGAAACTCTAAGAGGATATGTGTCTCCTTTCTTAAGTTGTGTTGAAATTCTAGAAAGACATGTGTCTTATCATTTCCTATTTTGATTGTAACTCTAGAGTTGGAGGGAGAGATTCATGGACTCTCATTAATGAGATGACTCCTCATATTTTGTATAAATATGAGAAGCTTTCTCCTATCATGGTTAATGAAGAAGTAATGAAGAAGTAGGAGAAAATAGGAGTATTTTGTAACAAAATTCAAGATGGAATGGGATGTAGATTTGTGAGATTTTCAATAAAGAAATTAAGTTCTTTGATGATGTTTTGATTACAACTTTAAGGAGCTGAAGGACTTCACCAAATTGGTAGCAGAGGGCCCCTGCTATCCAAGGAGGCTTCTACATGCTTTCTAGATAAGTAGCTTTTAATTCATGTCTTGCATTATTTGTTTAATTAAAAGATCCTCATCATCTTACAATCATTCTTTTTCTTAAAATGCTCTTCCAAAATATCATTATTAGATGAAAAAGATTTGGTTGTATCATGTTGAGTATCTTAGTTTCCTTTACGTTTCTGAAGTTGAATTTGTAATTGTTTTTATTAACTACTGTAGTTATACTCATTCTAACTCTTCCACAAGAAGAAGCTCTTCCAAAAGATTATAATGATGAATGGGAAATGACTATAGTATTATAGGATTAGAAGTTGAATTCATAGTTGTTTTTATTAGTTACTGTAGTTATACTCATTCTAACTCTTCCACAAGAAGAAGCTCTTCCAAAAGATTATAATGATGAATGAGAAATGGCTATAGTGTTGTAGGATTTAATTGTAATTTCTTTTTGTTCACTATCACAGTTACACTTGTTCTAAACACTCTTCCAAAAGAAGGAACTCTTCCAAAAGATCCTTATGATGTCCAAGGCATGACTGTGATCTTGAACGTTTTAGTTGTGTGTTTTCACTAAGTACCATCGCTGTTCTTGCTCTTAAACGCTTGTCCAAAATATCATAATGACGAGTGGGAGATGGCTATGATATCTTAGTTTTTCATTGCTTTCAGTCTTTATGCTTGCATTTGCACTCAATTACACAGTCAGGATTGTTCTAAAAACTCTTCCAAAATACCAATCATGATGGACAAACAGACTGTAGAATTCCATAGACTAGTTGCATGTTAATTCAGTTAGAGCACTCCGGAGGTAGATTACATAAAAACAATATGAAAAACATATACAACGAAGTAAGGAAGAGGTCACTTAAGCACATATAGTGCACCACACTTCATCAGTTTACTAGCCCTGGTTGATAATTTATGTTAGCAATTTAGGACACTAAATTGACTACACAGTCGGTATGGGTTGATGGTATAGTACATGAATATAATTCTATTTTTAGAAATTGTGTTTGGGAAGTGGTCCCAAGACAAGTAGACAACTCAGTGGTGGGTTCAAGAAGGCTTTACAAAGTAAAGCATGCAATAGATGGAAGCATCGAGAAGCACAAGGCCAGATTCATGGCCAAGGTGTACTCTTAGGTAGAAGGGATTGACTATGAAGATACATTTTCTCCTGTAGCAACATACTCTTCTATCAGATCAATTCTTGCTTTGGCTACACATATGGGGTGGAAAATCCACCATATGGATGTGAAGGAAACATTCCTCGATGGATTTATTGAGGAGGAGGTGTACATTGAACAACCTAAAGGTTTTGAGACCTTCAACAAAGATTCACATGTGTGTCGACTCAAGAGAGCGTTGTATGGGTTGAAGAAAGCACCTTGTGCTTGGTACACCATGATCAATAGCTACCTCGCCGGTTTTGGATTCACCAAAAGTGAAGCAGATATAAACCCTTACCACATTCTAGTAGAAGGTAAATTGTTGATTATAGTCTTATATATTGATGACTTGATTTTGACTGGCGATGAAAAAATTATCAAGTATTGCAAGGAGGACCTTGCAAGATAGTTTGAAATGAAGGAAATGGGGTTGATGCACTATTTCCTTGGTTTGGAAGTATGGCGAAGAGAAGGGGAACTGTTTGTCTCTTAGGTCAAGTATGCCAACGAAATACTTCATAAGTTCCACATGGACATATGCAAACCCATGGAAACTCCACTAGCGACCAACAAGAGGAAAGAGGATGCCACTTTAGGTGAGGAAGTGGATGCTACCATGTATAGGAAGTTTTCAGTGGGTTCATTCATGTATTTGGTGAACACATGACCATACATGTGTTGTGTGGTCAATCAATTGAGCCAATCCATAGTTCAACCAACCAAATTATTTTGGAGGGTTTTTAAACATGTATCACGGTACCTCAGAGGCACCACTCAGTTTAGGCTTTGGTATAGGTAGAAAAAGGGAGTGAAGTTGCAAGGCTTCACAAATGCATATTAGGTGGGTAGTCCATCAGACAGGAAGAACACTTCAGGAGGAATTTTCAGTGTTGGGTCCGTAGCAGTTTCTTGGTACAGCGGGAAGCAGATTTCAGTTGCACTCAACTGAGCATAAGCTTAGTACATGGCTGCCAGTCAAACAGCTTGTGAAGCTATCTAGTTGAGAAAGATTCTTGTTGGGTTATTTGGTCAGATGATGCATCCTACTGTGATTTACTGTGAAAATAAGAGTTGTATCAAACTATCTAAGAATCCATTTTTTCATGATGGATCCAAGCACATAGATATATGGTGCTACCATCTACGAGATTGTGTGCAAAGGTGGATCATGTTGTTGTAGTACATTCCGACAAAGGAATAGGATGCAAACATTTTTATAAAATATTTGTCAAGGGGAAAATTTGAGTTCCATAGAAGAAGGATTATGATCTTTGATAATATCTTTCTTGATGAGAGGGAGTGTTCAAAATGCAGCAATAAATTCCTAATTTAATTTTCCCTTGATTAAATTAGGAGAAATTTGAAATTCCACATCAACAGAAAACTTGTGTAACATTCCCTTTTTTGGTGTCACCTACGATAGGGTTAGGTTAGACTTCCAAAGTTAGGAAAAGACAGCTCATAGGTACAATTTGGTGTCATCAGCGAGCTCAGGGGATTTTTGGAGTTTTGAGGAGTTTCTATGAGGTCTGGTGGCATTCGCTTGATGTATTCCATCATCCGAGCAGCTTTCCTTTCATTCTGGTGCATTCCGACAACTTTTGGTAAATTGAGTTATTTTTTGGATTAACTCGGCTAATTACGCTCAAGGTGGCATTCCGGGAGGAATACATGATAGAACACCTTAGTGTAATATCTCATTGGAACCAAGACGATGATACCTAGATGATGGGATGGTTGGACACGAGTTTTAGTAACTGGAGGAGACATGGTAATTGATTTACTCATTTCTGCATTAAAATGTAATATTTTAATAAGAGGGAAAAGTGCTCCATGAATAAAATAATAATAAAATAAGGCTCTAGAAGGATCCAAGAGATCTATAAAAGAAATGGTGGAGGCCATTGAGGGATATCTTTGGAGTAGATAATTTTCTTGTATGTGAGAGGTTTGAGAACGTGGGTCTCTACTTCAGCCATAGCCCCAGGACAAAAACCCTCGGGTGATTTGTGAGTGTTGGATGGAAACCCAACTCTCATTGAGGAAACTTCATGCAGAAGTTTCACAGAGCTTCAGTGATATTGGAGTGAGGATCAATCATATCTTCAACGGGTGGTTGTACGGGTGTATTTTTAGCAGGACCAACCTTTGTGAAAGTTGTATAAAATGAGGAAATA